>OY821521.1:114158079-114540410 GCA_963682025.1 Cordilura impudica | reverse complement strand
AAATTTTAATTTTTAATTTTAATTATTAATTATTAATTTTTAATTTTTAATTTTCAATTTTTAATTTTAATTTTTAATTTTTAATTTTTAATTTTTTAATTGTTAATTGTTAATTTTTAATTTTTAATTTTTAATTTTTAATTTTTTAATTTTTAATTTTTAATTTTTAATTTTTAATTTTAATTTTTAATTTTTAATTTTAATTTTTAATTTTTAATTTTTAATTTTTAATTTTTAATTTTTAATTTTTAATTTTAATTTTTAATTTTTAATTTTTAATTTTAATTTTTAATTTTTAATTTTTAATTTTAATTTTTAATTTTTAATTTTTAATTTTTAATTTTTAATTTTTAATTTTTAATTTTTAATTTTTAATTTTTAATTTTTAATTTTTAATTTTTAATTTTTAATTTTTAATTTTTAATTTTAATTTTTAATTTTTAATTTTTAATTTTTAATTTTTAATTTTTAATTTTAATTTTTAATTTTTAATTTTTAATTTTTAATTTTTAATTTTAATTTTAATTTTTAATTTTTAATTTTAATTTTTAATTTTTAATTTTTAATTTTTAATTTTTAATTTTTAATTTTTAATTTTTAATTTTTAATTTTTAATTTTAATTTTTAATTTTTAATTTTTAATTTTTAATTTTTAATTTTAATTTTTAATTTTTAATTTTAATTTTTAATTTTTATTTTAATTTTTAATTTTTAATTTTTAATTTTTAATTTTTAATTTTTAATTTTTAATTTTTAATTTTTAATTTTTAATTTTTAATTTTTAATTTTTAATTTTTAATTTTTAATTTTTAATTTTTAATTTTTAATTTTTAATTTTTAATTTTAATTTTTAATTTTTAATTTTTAATTTTTAATTTTTAATTTTTAATTTTATTTTAATTTTTAATTTTTAATTTTAATTTTTAATTTTTAATTTTTAATTTTTAATTTTATTTTTTAATTTTTAATTTTTAATTTTTAATTTTTAATTTTTAATTTTTAATTTTTAATTTTTAATTTTTAATTTTTAATTTTTAATTTTTAATTTTTAATTTTTAATTTTTAATTTTTAATTTTTAATTTTTAATTTTTAATTTTTAATTTTAATTTTTAATTTTTAATTTTAATTTTTAATTTTTAATTTTTAATTTTTAATTTTTAATTTTAATTTTTAATTTTTTATTTTTAATTTTTAATTTTTAATTTTTAATTTTTAATTTTAATTTTTTTAATTTTTAATTTTTAATTTATTTAATTTTTATTTTTAATTTTTAATTTTTAATTTTTAATTTTTAATTTTTAATTTTATTTTTAATTTTTATTTTTAATTTTTAATTTTTAATTTTTAATTTTTAATTTTTAATTTTTAATTTTTAATTTTATTTTTAATTTTTAATTTTTAATTTTTAATTTTTAATTTTTAATTTTTTAATTTTTATTTTTAATTTTTAATTTTTAATTTTTAATTTTTAATTTTTAATTTTTAATTTTTAATTTTTAATTTTTAATTTTTAATTTTTAATTTTTAATTTTTAATTTTTAATTTTTAATTTTTAATTTTAATTTTTAATTTTTAATTTTTAATTTTTAATTTTTAATTTTTAATTTTTAATTTTTAATTTTTAATTTTTAATTTTTAATTTTTAATTTTTAATTTTTAATTTTTAATTTTTAATTTTTAATTTTTAATTTTTAATTTTAATTTTTAATTTTTAATTTTTAATTTTTAATTTTTAATTTTTAATTTTTAATTTTTAATTTTTAATTTTTAATTTTTAATTTTAATTTTTAATTTTTAATTTTTAATTTTTAATTTTTAATTTTTAATTTTTAATTTTTAATTTTAATTTTTAATTTTTAATTTTTAATTTTTAATTTTTAATTTTTAATTTTTAATTTTTAATTTTTAATTTTTAATTTTTAATTTTTAATTTTAATTTTTAATTTTTAATTTTTAATTTTTAATTTTTAATTTTTAATTTTTAATTTTTAATTTTTAATTTTTAATTTTAATTTTTAATTTTTATTTTTAATTTTTAATTTTTAATTTTTAATTTTTAATTTTTAATTTTTAATTTTTAATTTTTAATTTTTAATTTTTAATTTTTAATTTTTAATTTTTAATTTTGAATTTTTTATTTTTAATTTTTAATTTTTATTTTTAATTTTTAATTTTTAATTTTTAATTTTTAATTTTTAATTTTTAATTTTTAATTTTTAATTTTTAATTTTTTATTTTTAATTTTTAATTTTTAATTTTTAATTTTTAATTTTTAATTTTTAATTTTTAATTTTTAATTTTTAATTTATAATTTTTAATTTTTAATTTATAATTTTTAATTTTTAATTTTTAATTTTTAATTTTTAATTTTTAATTTTTAATTTTTAATTTTTAATTTTTAATTTTTAATTTTTAATTTTTAATTTTTAATTTTTAATTTTTAATTTTTAATTTTTAATTTTTAATTTTTAATTTTTTATTTTTAATTTTTAATTTTTAATTTTTAATTTTTAATTTTAAATTTTTAATTTTTAATTTTTAATTTTTAATTTTTAATTTTTAATTTTTAATTTTTAATTTTTAATTTTTAATTTTTAATTTTTAATTTTTAATTTTTAATTTTAATTTTTAATTTTTAGTTTTTAATTTTTAATTTTTAATTTTTAATTTTTAATTTTTAATTTTTAATTTTTATTTTTTAATTTTTAATTTTTAATTATTAATCTTTAATTTTTAATTTTTAATTTTTAATTTTTAATTTTTAATTTTTAATTTTTAATTTTTAATTTTTAATTTTTAATTTTTTATTTTTTATTTTTAATTTTTAATTTTTAATTTTTAACTTTTAATTTTTAATTTTTAATTTTTAATTTTTTATTTTTAATTTTTAATTTTTAATTTTTAATTTTAATTTTTAATTTTTAATTTTTAATTTTTAATTTTTAATTTTTAATTTTTAATTCTTAATTTTTAATTTTTAATTTTTAATTTTTAATTTTTAATTTTAATATTTAATTTTTAATTTTTAATTTTTAATTTTTAATTTTTTATTTTTAATTTTTAATTTTTTATTTTTTATTTTTAATTTTTAATTTTTAATTTTTAATTTTTAATTTTTAATTTTTAATTTTTAATTTTTAATTTTTAATTTTTAATTTTTAATTTTTAATTTTTAATTTTTAATTTTTAATTTTTAATTTTTAATTTTTAATTTTTAATTTTTAATTTTTAATTTTTAATTTTTAATTTTAATTTTTAATTTTAATTTTTAATTTTTAATTTTTAATTTTTAATTTTTAATTTTTAATTTTTAATTTTTAATTTTTAATTTTTAATTTTTAATTTTTAATTTTAATTTTTAATTTTTAATTTTTAATTTTTAATTTTTAATTTTTAATTTTTAATTTTTAATTTTTAATTTTTAATTCTTAATTTTTAATTTTTAATTTTTAATTTTTAATTTTTAATTTTTAATTTTTAATTTTTAATTTTTAATTTTTAATTTTTAATTTTTAATTTTTAATTTTTAATTTTTAATTTTTAATTTTTAATTTTTAATTTTGAATTTTTAATTTTTAATTATTAATTTTTATTTTTTAATTTTTAATTTTTAATTTTTAATTTTTAATTTTTAATTTTTAATTTTTAATTTTTAATTTTTAATTTTTAATTTTTAATTTTTAATTTTTAATTTTTAATTTTTAATTTTTAATTTTTAATTTTTAATTTTTAATTTTTAATTTTTAATTTTTAATTTTTAATTTTTAATTTTTAATTTTTAATTTTTAATTTTTAATTTTTAATTTTTAATTTTTAATTTTTAATTTTTAATTTTTAATTTTTAATTTTTAATTTTTAATTTTTAATTTTTAATTTTTAATTTTTAATTTTTAATTTTTAATTTTTAATTTTTAATTTTTAATTTTTAATTTTTAATTTTTAATTTTTAATTTTAATATTTAATTTTTAATTTTTAAGTTTTAATTTTTAATTTTTAATTTTTAATTTTTAGTTTTTAATTTTTAATTTTTAATTTTTAATTTTTAATTTTTAAGTTTTAATTTTTGATTTTTAATTTATAATTTTTAATTTTTAATTTTTAATTTTTAATTTTTAATTTTTAATTTTTAATTTTTAATTTAAAATTTTTAATTTTTAATTTTTAGTTTTTAAATTTAAATTTTTAATTTGTGATTTGTAATTTTTAATTTTTAATTTTTAATTTTTAATTTTTAATTTTTAATTTTTAATTTTTAATTTTTAATTTTTAATTTTTAATTTTTAATTTTTAATTTTTAATTTTTAATTTTTAATTTTTAATTTTTAATTTTTAATTTTTAATTTTTAATTTTTAATTTTTAATTTTTAATTTTTAATTTTTAATTTTTAATTTTTAATTTTTAATTTTTAATTTTTAAATTTTAATTTCTAATTTTTAATATTTAATTTTTAATTTTTAATTTTTAATTATTAATTTTTAATTTGTAAGTTTTAATATTTAAGTTTTAGGTTTTAATTATTAATTTTTAAATTTTTCATTTTTCATTATTCATTTTTCATTTTTCGTCACTTTTCAATCTTAATTTTTCATTTTTCAGTTTTCAATTTTCATTTTTCATTTTTCATTTTTCAATGTTCATTTTCTATTTTTCAATTTTAATTTTTAATTTTTCATTTTTAAATTTTCATTATTCATTTTACACTTTCCATTTTTAATTTTTCAATTTCCATTTTTCAGTTTTAATTTCCAATTTTCATTTTCCATTTTTCATTTTTCAATTTTCAATTTTCAATTTTCAATTTTCAATTTTCAATTTTCATTTTCCATTTTCCATTTTTAATATTTCCATTTTCAATTTTAATTTTCCAATTTTAATTTTTCATTTTCCATTTGGCATTTTTCATTTTCCATTTTTCATTTTTCAATTTTCATTTTCCATTTTTCATTTTTAAATTTTCATCTTCCATTTTTCATTTTTCAATTTTCATTTTCCATTTTTCATTTTTCATTTTTTAATTTTCATTTTCCATTTTTAATTTTTCAGCTTTCATTTTTCATTTTCCGTTTTTCATTTTCCATTTTTAATTTTTCATTTTTAATTTTTCATTTTTCAATTTTCATTTTCCATTTTCCAATTTTCATTTTCCATTCTTCATTTTCCTATTTTCCATTTTTCAGTTTTCATTTTCAATTTTTCATTTTCGGTTTTTCAATTTTCATTTTCCATTTTTAATTTTTCAATTTTCATTTTCCTTTTTTCATTTTTCAACTTTGATATTCCATTTTTCATTTTATATTTTTAATTTTTCAATTTTCATTTTCCATTTTCCATTTTTCAATTTTCATTTTCCATTTCCCGTTTTTGCGTTTTCCATTTTGCATTTTCCATTTTTTCATATTTCAATTTTCATTTTACATTTTTCAATTTCATTTTCGATTTTCCTTTTTCCATTTTCCATTCCCCACTTTTCGTTTTCTGTTTTCATTTTTCATTTTTCAATTTTCTTTTTTCATTTTCTATTCTCCATTTTTCATTTTCTATTTCACATTTTCCATTTTCCGTTTTTCATTTTCCATTTTTCATTTTCCTTCTCCGTTTTCCATTTTGTTTTTCCATTTTTCATTTTCCATTTTTCATTTTCCATTTCTCGTTTTCATTTTTTCTTTCATATTGGCGATTTTTTTTATTACAACGTGATAACGATAAAAAAATATGTGGCAATACTACTAACATGAGATGTTATTGTGTTCTTGTTAATATATGCATAATTTTTTTGTGGCATTTTTTATGTTTTTGTACAATTATTATGTTGAATATCGACTCGAGCTGTGATAAGGATCAAGAATATATATACTTTATGGGGTTGGAAATTAGTTTTTTGATGCGTTACAAACGGAATGACAAACCTATATATACCCTCTGCCACTGACGTGTGGAGGGTATAAAAACTAGGTAACTAATTGTAATTTTTTCTTTCCATTGATTTATGTATTTATTCAGTATATAATAGAACCAAGTAAGAGAAGTATGGTCGGTCTAGACCGACTACACGATACCCTATACCATGAGTTTAGAGACCCTATCTCTTAGGCCGAACTAATTGGATATAGAAAATAAGCATTTTATATGCGGACTGGGTCGAAAAATGGACCGACCCTGACCATATTTGGTAAGGTCACTTATTTTTTGCAAAAACATATACAAATAATAATTTATATGATAATTTTGATCATGATCAATTTTGAACATGCACCGATTTCCGCCTATTTCAATAGCGTTCATGCTATGGCAGATAGAAGCTAACGTACCAAATTTCAACAAAATATGTTCACATTTGCAACCTCTAGTTTGTTTACAAAGTATACATGGCAGTGTTGCCATGTTATCATTTTAGTTCCTAGATTTAGCAACTTTTTTTTGTCGTTTAGTATCCAAAAGTTATAAAAAGATGCTAGATGCTAATTTAGTTTCTTTTATTAATAAAAAGTTGATTCTAACTTCTTTATTTTAAATCTTTTTTTATTATATTTGAATATACAATTTTAAATTTAATGGTATTGATATGTTTTAATTTATCAAAGTGTAATATGAGAAATTTGTGTGCTACTCTTTTTATCACTCTGCTCGTTTCTTTCAACAAATATAACAAAACATTTTGAAATAGAAGAATGTTAAAAGTGACAACAGTTGTTAAAATTAGATTCCATAAACCAATTATTGTAACTAGCAGATTCCAGCCCTCGAAATTCGAGTGCAAGTTCTAGGAAATTTTAGTTTTTCATTAAATAAAGACCTTAAAAGTATGCTAATCAATTATAGCCAACTCACAAATCAACACAAAAAAACAAACTCATTTTTATTACAAACACATTAACAAATTTAATAAAACCCACATAGCATATGTATAATTTTATGCATGTGTTAGCAGCAACTTTAAATGCAATTTACTCAAAATAAAGGAAAAAATTTAAAAATCTGTAAATCTGCAAAACGGCTAAAAAGAAATACCTTTCAAATAATATACGCTTGGTCAAAATCAGGATAAAACGGTAGAACAAAACATCGGTCACAAAAAATCGCCTAGCCTATTAATATTATAGATATACTCTATCTTTTGATAATGTAAATTCTGTTATATTTTAAATTAAAAAAAATCTCTAAAATTAAAAATATTTAATTTAAAATTAAAAAAACTCAATTTGATGTTAAAAAGAAAATTACAAATGAAATTCATAATAATTTTAATTAAAATTTAAAAAATATAAATCCAAACTTGTATTTTATATTCATTTTTCCATTTAAAAACCAACGAATTTATTAATAAGTATTTAATTTTTCAATGAAAAGGTAATGAAATTTTAAAAAAATTTAGGATCTTTTTTGACTCCAGTACGTTTTAACATCTTTTTTTGCGATTTGACATCTTTACAATCTCAAAATTGTGGGAGCAGCGCAAAATCGACTCAGAAAGTGATTCTGAGTCTATCGGTATAATAAAAGGTGGGTCTAGGTCAAATATTTTTGGTAGTTACAAACATCGGCACAAAGTCATTTTATCCTAACCACATAGTGTTATAGAGCAGAGCCCTCCACTACTCGAGCTTCGAGCTACTCGAGCTGATCAAGTAGTTAACGAGCTACTCGAGCTCAACGAGTAACTCGAGTAGTAAAAATTAACATTTTTCATGTTTGAAAGCATGTAAAAAGATAAATATAGGTATTTAGTATAACAAATACTTTTTGGAATCGTACAAGTACCAAGAATATCATCCTGACTTGAATCGGACTATCCTACTGGCGTGGGCAAACTACTGCCCGACACCTCGACACCTTTCCATACAAATGTATGAAAATATTCACTTCATAGATGTTTGACTTCATTAAAAAAAATTTTTTTTCCCAAAATACATGGTATGATTTTATATATTTTGAAGTCAGTTACACTGATAGATTGCCGTCCTGAAATATTAAAACATTCTGATAAAAACCATTCAAATGTATGAAAATATGATCTTCGTATATGTCTGATGCCTATTTACAAAAAATTTTTCAAGAACAGTTGGAAAAAGCTCTTAGTATTTTAATCTGAATATATGTAGAGAATATGTTTTCCAAATTTTGAAAGCATTTCGACAAAAATGTTGGCGTGTGGGAAGATTATTATTTTATTTATTAGTATTATGATACTTTAAAAATGCGCATATGTTACATATTTTTGCACTATTTTGTTTTGCTCTAAAATTCTGAATTATTTATATTATTTCTTATAAAAATTACATAATCTCTTTTAAAAATATATTCATTTGTCTGTTCTTTGATATTATTTGGTAACGAGTTATATAATTGTAGTCCTTTATAGAAAAGTGATCGCTGCATCGCTGTTGTGTTTACTCGTTGTAGTCTAAAGTCTCCATCATTTCTCAGCCCATACGGTTGCACGTCTCTCACATAATTAAGTTGTTCGCATAGATATTCTGGCGCCATTCCCATTTTCATCTTTTGTATAAAAAGTATAGTATTTAATTTCAATCGTTGATTTATTTTCAACCACTTAAGGGTATTTAACATTAACTCAATTGGAGTATAAATGTTGCATTTCAAAATTGTTCTCATTGCTTTATTTTGTAATTTTTGTAGTCTATCGATTTGTGTTTTTGTACAACATGTATAAAAAATTGTTGAACCAAATTCAAAATGTGGTTTTATAATCGTATTGTATATATTAATTGCCGTTATTGTTGATATTTTATTTCTAATTCTTTTAAAAAACCCAATTTTTTACCAACTTTTCTACAAATATAATCCATGTGTTCTTTAAATTTAAGTACTTTATCAATTATAAAACCAAGGTATTTTATTTGTTCCACTTTTTCAATTATTTCATTATTAATTATAAAGTTTCTGTTACTAGTCATATTTATTTCTATAATTTTCGTTTTTGTTTCATTTAATTTTAACTTGTTCATATTTAACCAAATAATTATATTGTTTATGTCCTGCCTCATATTATTTTGACACTGTTCTTCACTATCACCTTCCGTAAATATCAGAGTATCATCCGCATATAAAATTATTTCAGATTTTGTCAAAATGTTCGGCATATCATTTATGTAAATGCTAAATAACAGAGCACCCAATATTGATCCTTGTGGAACACCGAATTTATTTTCAATTGAATTAGATTGTACACCATTAACTGTTGTTATTTGTTTTCTATTTGTTAAGTAAGATTTAAACCATTTCAGTTCTATATTCTGTATTCCGTACATATGAAGTTTTTTTTAACATTATTTTTCGATCAATGGTTTCAAACGCTCTTTTAAAGTCTAAGAATATTGCCATAATTTTTCTGTTTTTTTTCTATTTTTTTCCAGTGATTTATAACATAATTTACTGCAGTTTCACATGAAAACTTTTTTCTGTAACCAGATTGATATTTTGATAATATAGATTTTTTCTCAATGTAATTTTCTAAATGATCTTTCACAACCTTTTCCAGTATTTTTTCGCACGTTTTTAAAGTATTTATAGGACGAAACTCTTCACATTTGTTTGTATTCGTCACTTTTTCAATACGTATTTCCATTGTCTCTTTCCAGCTTTCAGGGAATTCTCCATTTTTCAGTGATTTATCATAAATATATTTACGCTGATCCCTGACTCAGTGACTGACTGACTGATTCTGTAACGCTGAAATAATACATACACATAGCACTCCCTACAAAGCTATGCGAAATACACAAACAAAATGTAATCTTTCTCATTTTATACAAACCCACACACAAACAAAATTTAATCTTTCTCATTTTATACAAACCCACACACAATTTTCTATCTTCTTTTTTACCGACCAGTGCTGCTAATAAAATCTTTTGAAAATCAACAATTTTGGAAACTAAATCGCCAAAATCGTCATTTTTAAAACAAGATATTGTGAAGAAAATTTTACCGCTTATAAAACTCGAAAAAATATTACAAAAGGAAACAATAAAATTTATTTATATCATTCATATTACGCATAATGTTACAGTGTTGGTTATTTCTATATATAAAAATGTATTAGTGATGAAATTTCAACGAAAAAAATTTAACACAGCAATCAACTAAATAATTTTATTGATATGTATCTATAGCTGAAACATATAATATACATACATAGGTTTTAAGTATCGCCGTAATTAAAACTTAATCTTAAACGGAGATGCTATTCAAGGTATTTCCGTTTTGAAACGGCTTGACCCAGAATTAAATCTATACATATTATCTAATTTATATTTTTTACACTGAACAAAAACTATCAATTTTCGATAAACAACTCATTAATTGTAAACCCTTGACGACGTAATTTTTATACTACTGAAAATTTTAAATCTTCAATCTTCAATCTTAACAAATTTAACAAATAATTTTTAACAAATTGAAATATCGTCGAAATTACAATAAGTTATCATAATTGGCAACACTGCTAACGACAATAGCACTGCATATACAGATTTCGTGTTACATATGAAATAAGTTGAACGCGAAAAATGCATCAAAAAAAAACTAACATCTATTCAAAGTCTTCTTTAAATTCCCTTTGTTGGTCAATGAAAAAATTCTGCAAAAAAAGTAATGAATGAAATTTTAAACATTTTTACTTCTTTTATCACACTAAACTTTTCCGTTTGTCCGTTTTGTTTTTTATCTCAAAATTGTTTTGTATTATTAGCAGTGCTTTCGCTCAGCTTCTCTGATGGCCAGCACTTACCAAAGAGTATGCTTTTTTGATAAATATTTGAGAAAAAAGAGATCTTCAATGTGGATTTTGTTATTGTCCAACGTATGCTTTCGGTTAAAGCTCTGTATGGAAAAGCACTTGAAAAAATAGTGCAATATTAGGTTTAAAATTTAAATTATTCTAACTTTGCATAATTAAATTACATTGTAATTTCAGAAGAGAGGTGGGAAATGAATATTTTTTCACTCATAATATTAATTTTTGCAGAATTTGCTTTCAAAAAATTTTGACAAACAAACAAACGTAAATATATTTAAGATTTTAATATAAATAATTTATTGAAATTATCATGTAAGAATTAAAGGCGATTTGGAATAATAATTTTTTTTTAAGTAAAACAAATACGCTCTTATATTTTATTTTTTGGATTTATAGATAACTTTTCAAAAAATATAGTTCTCTTTCTTCAGTTTACATGTATGATGAAATATGAAATATTTTTTTCTCTTCTGTGTAGGTGTATTGGTGTTTGCACTTGCTTAAAGGGTGGTAGGTTTTAATACCTTTTTTGGCATTTCTCTTTCTGCATGCACAACATGTCGAGAGTGTTGTGTCAAAATTTGAAGTAAATCAGAACAAAACTTAAGAAAATACAGCGTTTCCAGCGACCTGCCTCATATGGAATATAGTATATAAATCAGTTTTTAAAAAACTTTAAACCGATTTTCTCGCAAATAAATGTTCGAAGTCCGTGAACATCATAACTCAAAATCTACTTGACCGATTCTTTTGAAATTTTAGACACTATATCTACACATAAATCATCAGGTTACCACGAAGGGTGTTTTTAATTCCATTTTCTTCCCCATTTTTTAACAACAAATTCCCGAAATTGTATAGAACCTTTTAAACGCATTTCGACTTTTTTATTTCGCATGATCCGGTAACGGGTTATTATGTTCACCGCAAAACAACAACGCCTCCGGAGATTCGCTGTCACGGGCTTATTTATTAAAATTTTTTATTGAAAATTCTTTCGAAGATTCTTCAAATGTTATGCTATACCATGTATGTGAAATAAATAATCCAACATTATTCATATCTTCAAAAAAGAATTATGAAAATACGACTTATTTTAACTTTTAAACAACCCCCCCCCCCCCCCCACCCACCCATTAACAAACTTTTAGGAACCTTGGTCTAAACGAACTCGGCGGGACCGACCAATTAGTTCCTTTTTATTAACTCTTATACAATTTATACACTTAATAATTTCTTCATTGTTGCATTCCTTAGTCTTATGATCGCCGTGACATTTTAAACACGCTTCATTGTTTTTGCATTCTCTTGCTAAGTGATTGTATCCTTTACACTTAAGACACTGTGTTATATCGGTACCATCAAAAACTCTACATCTCTCCCATCCTATATTAACTCTTTGCTCTGTGATCACTTTGGTATATGTTTCTTCATCGACTGTTAATTTGACCGTATATATTGTCTTATTGTTTCTTTTATATTCATATTTGTGTATAATTTTAAATTCACCATTTCTAATCGTTGGATTTTGCTTTTGTAATTTTTCAATTATTTCAGCTTCCGTATAGTTAAAAGTCATACCAGTTATTTTTATTCTTAATTGTACTGGGTTGGGGACCCTAATTTCATAGCCTTCATTTAGTTCATTTTCTATAGCACTTTTTATTTTTTCGCGTTCTTCAACATTTTCGGATTGGATTACCACTGCTCCATTTCTTCGATTTGAAGTAAATCAGAACAAAACTTAAGAAAATACAGCGTTTCCAGCGACCGGCCTCATATGGAATATAGTATATAAATCAGTTTTTAAAAAACTTTAAACCGATTTTCTCGCAAATAAATGTTCGAAGTCCGTGAACATCATAACTCAAAATCTACTTGACCGATTCTTTTGAAATTTTAGACACTATATCTACACATAAATCATCAGGTTACCACGAAGGGTGTTTTTAATTCCATTTTCTTCCCCATTTTTTAACAACAAATTCCCGAAATTGTATAGAACCTTTTAAACGCATTTCGACTTTTTTATTTCGCATGATCCGGTAACGGGTTATGATGTTCACCGCAAAACAACAACGCCTCCGGAGATTCGCTGTCACGGGCTTATTTATTAAAATTTTTTATTGAAAATTCTTTCGAAGATTCTTCAAATGTTATGCTATACCATGTATATGAAATAAATAATCCAACATTATTCATATCTTCAAAAAAGAATTATGAAAATACGACTTATTTTAACTTTTAAACAACCCCCCCCCCCCCACCCATTAACAAACTTTTAGGAACCTTGGTCTAAACGAACTCGGCGGGACCGACCAAATTAGTTCCTTATAGACTTAGTTCGTTATAACCGTAGCTTTTTTTTTGTTTTGTCCGAAAGGTATAAAAACTTTTTTTAGTTGAATAAGTTTATTTATTTTGATGCATTTTAAAAAGTTATAAAACATAAATTAAATTATTAAAAAGATACTTATTAATAGTTTGTCTTAATAAGACTAAAATTACTGAGTTTCTATCAAAATAAAATATTTTTTTAAAATCATATAATATTGAAGACTCCTTATGTATTGAAGCAGAAAGTATAAAGCAAACGTTGGCTACTGGCAAACTTTTGCAAAAATATACTAAAAGGACCTTTACAAAACTTCATTTGAAAATCGAAGTTTTTGTTTTGTATTTTTTACAACTGTTTTTCCATTTTTTTTTTTTTAAGAAATTTTAAAAACATTAAAATTAATTTTTTAAAAATATATAAAACTAGATGTAACCCGGTGTGCTTCGCTACACCCTCCCCCTCCCCCGCCCTTCCGAATTGTTATGAAAAGGCTCACGCAAAGTCCCAAGGCTCTCACTAACACAGTTATTCAGATATATCACATTTAATATTAAGTTTGTAAAGGGTGCCACGTGCATTTGTCCAATCCCGCCCACTTTTTTGTCTGACTACTCACGTTAATAATAGATAACCTGAGATAAATTTTCAAAGCTCTCTCTATCATAGTACTTAATATATATGATATTAAAAATTTACTTTGTATGGGAGGTGCCACGTCCACTAAAAATATTAAAAAAATACAGCCTGTAGCACTTCCGATATTCGCAGTAAGAATCAGTTAAAATTTCAGGAAGATCAGATAAGTCGTTACGGAGATTACCTCCTACAAACAAACAAACACATTACCTCTTTATTATGCTAAGTATAGATCATTAATATAGATTCATTTATTTTGATACTTGCTGATATAAAATGTTTTTTGTTTTTTTTAATTCGGTACAACAATTATCAGATTTTTCGGCGTTCCTGCCCTGGAGGTACATGTAGCTGCCCTTGAGAAGAACATGGATTTTCCAAATTAGATCTGGCACCACTCAACTATTGGCTTTGAACTTAAGATATCACTTGGCAATTTTTATTTTTTTTTAGCGATTTTTGATTTTGCCCATTTTTGATTTTGAAGATTTTTGTTTTTGGGCGATTTTTATTTTTCGCGATTTTTGGGTTTGGCGATTTTTGATTTTGACGATATATTTTCCACGACAAATCACATTGATAACTAATGTACTTGTCAAAAGACTGTTGCTTTCGTAGTACATCATATTTTTGATATAGGAGGTGCCACGCCCACTTATCCCATCCCGCCCAATTTTTATTGGACTACTCACATTAATATCTGATGGACTCGTACAAAATGTCGAGCCTTTCCCAATTATATGATATTAGATATCTACTTTACATGGGCGGTGCTACGCCCACTGCTTCGATCACGCCCATTTTTTTGTTCGACTAATCACACAAAGAACCTATGGGCTCACGCAAAGCCACAACGCTCTCTCTTTTACAGTACTCCAAATATATGAAATTAAATAGTTACTTTGCATGGGGAGTTCCACGCCCATTGTTGTGAACCCGCCAATTTTTTATCTGACTACTCATATTAAGATCTGATGGTGTCTTGCAAAGTGCCAAAGCTTCCCTCTTTTAGTACACCAGTTACATGATATCATATATTTACTTTGTACGGGCGGTGCCACGCCCAATGCTCCGATCACGCCCATTTGTTGTCTAACTAATCATATGAATAACTTATGGGTTTACACAAAGTCCCAAGACTCTCACTATAACAGTACTCCAGATATATGGCATTATATATTTTATTTGTATGGCAGGTACCACGCCTATTGGTCCGATACTGCCCATTTTTTGTCCGACTGCTCACATTAACAATAGGTGACATCAGACAAATTTGAAAAACTCTCTCTATCATAGTACTCGAGATATATAACATTGAATTATTACTTGTATGGGAGGTACCACGCCCATTTCTCCGATCCGGCCCATTTCCGGCGTGGCTACTAATATTAACAATAGGTGACCTCAAACAAATTTGCAAAGCGCTCCTTATCATAGTACTCAATATATGTATATGATATTAAAAATTTACTTTGTGTGGGAGGTGCCACGCCCACTAAAAATATTTAAAAAAAATATAGCCTATAGCACTTCCCATATCCGCAGTAAGACCCTGTGAAAATTTCAGGAAGATCAGATGGCTAGTTACGGAGATTACCCCCTACAAACAAACAAACAAACACACATTACCTCTTTATTATATTAGTATAGATAGTATAGATGTAGGAAAATTCTGAAATGGAAAAAAAATTTTGTTTGTTAAAGTCAAAATAAACGGGCGCCTAGGCGCCACACAATCAACTAGTTTATAATATTTAACAAAATATTTCCCGTAATGTTCCAATTGTCAATAATTATTTTATTTGATATTTTTGTAAAATCTGGCTTATTGTTAAGTTGCTTTATTATGTTTTTAAGTTCTATTATTGTTATTGCACGGAATTTGAAATTATGACTAGTATTATTAATGATGTTTACGTATTGCACTTCTTCGATTGAGTCTCTTATTGTCTTTATACTACTTACAAAATAATTATTAAATTGACTAGCTATTTTATAATTTTCCTTATATTCTATTTGGTTAAATATCACAGATCTTATCACAGATTGTTTCTTTTTTATTACTATTACTAAAGCTTTCCACATTTGCTTTTGATCTTTGGCAACGTTTATTTTATTATTTATATAATTATTTTTCGCGTTTTCAATTTTTACTTTATATAGGTTTCTAACCGATCTATACCTTGCCCATGCTTCATCTGTGTTTTCGAAACTTGCGATTTGTTGTTTTAAAATTTTATCTCTTCTTAATAAACGTACTTCATTGTTAAACCATTTATTCACATTGTTTGATTTAGTTATTATTCATTTTATTGTACATTTGTTTACCACCTCTTCGAAACTTTTATCTTACATTGATGCGTTTTCATTGACATCGCTGGTTTCCTTATAATCTATTATTGCACTCAGATTTCTATCAAAGTTACTTTTATTGTATTTAAATATTTTATGGGTTTCTATTGTTGAGTTTCTTTTTGATAATTGTTTCCACATTCAATATTTATGTATAGAGACTCATGATCGGCTATGCTATTGTTATTTATTTCTACTGTTACTTTATGGCTATTTGTTATCACATAATCAATTAATGTATTAGTATCACTTGTTATACGTGTAAAATTATTAACGATTTGTTTCAAACCATGGTCAAACCATGACCAAAAAGTGCAAGTACGAGTGTATGTGAAGGTTCATGGTTCAAAACCTCACGGCCGCCTAAGTAGAAAAAAAAATTTTCATATAGAAACAATCTATTCAATTAAAACATAACAATTATCACAATGTTCAATAAATCGCTGATGAAGGCTGAAATGCCAGAAACCGGTCCGATTAAGAATACAGTGCAGTTATGAATTTTTGAAATATATGCTTTCTTCTTCTTTACCACGCACCATTTAAACAAAATTAAAATTGCATATTAATTACAGTAGTAATTGCAATATGTCTGAAAAATGACGATAAATCTAACAAACAAAAAATTTCTTCGCTTCAAAGCGTCATCTCAAATATATGTAAAGTGCATATGTAGGTATGTACAAAAACCGTACATCACATATGACAACTCTTACGAAAACTGAGAATAGTGGAAATTAGAAGTATAAATGCAAAAAATATTCAAAAATTCAAAAATAACGATTGTTTGTTTGGACAGAGTTGTATCTTCTGAAATTAATACAAAGTAAAGCTGTATGGTACGAAAACTGAAACTAACCACACTGCTCGTAGGCCTGACTTTAGGTGAGTGTGTTAAAGCGCTGACCAAAAAGTGCAAGTACGAGTGTATGTGAAGGTTCATGGTTCAAAACCTCACGGCCGCCTAAGTAGAAAAAATTTTCATATAGAAACAATCTATTCAATTAAAACATAACAATTATCACAATGTTCAATAAATCGCTGATGAAGGCTGAAATGCCAGAAACCGGTCCGATTAAGAATACAGTGCAGTTATGAATTTTTGAAATATATGCTTTCTTCTTCTTTACCACGCACCATTTAAACAAAATTAAAATTGCATATTAATTACAGTAGTAATTGCAATATGTCTGAAAAATGACGATAAATCTAACAAACAAAAAATGATCATTTAAATTGCCTTCTATTTTGTTTTTATAAAAAATATTATTCATCCAATCTATGTTAAAGTCTCCACTAATTATAATATCACAGCTGCTTTCACATATTATTTCTAAGATATTTTCAAATATTTCGCAAAATTCCGATTTCTTACAACTTGGTGATCTGTATACTGCAGCAATTATCATCCGAATATTATCATATTCAGCCGAGCAAACCAAAATCCAGTATTTATAATCTACAATTTTTTCTATTATTTTATTAACCTTCCATGCTTTTCTGTAGTAAATTATAACGCCTCCTGTTCTAGTAGAATTAGATAAAGATACGATGTGTTCATAGTCTTGTAGCATAATTTCATTTTCATCATTATTATTCGTTAAATGTGTTTCTGACAATATAATAAATTCCAAATTTTAAAATTTAAAATTATTAATTAATCCTTGTACATTGGTATAAAGTGCGCGTATATTTTTTTTTTATTGTTACATTGCAAACCCCATTCTTTTCATCTTCATATTTAATTTATTTTGGTACACTTTGCACTCTCTATCATTAGTATGGTGATTTTCATCTAATCCCATATTAAGATTTTTATTAACTCTTATACAATTTATACACTTAATAATTTCTTCATTGTTGCATTCCTTAGTCTTATGATCGCCGTGACATTTTAAACACGCTTCATTGTTTTTGCATTCTCTTGCTAAGTGATTGTATCCTTTACACTTAAGACACTGTGTTATATCGGTACCATCAAAAACTCTACATCTCTCCCATCCTATATTAACTCTTTGCTCTGTGATCACTTTGGTATATGTTTCTTCATCCACTGTTAATTTGACCGTATATATTGTCTTATTGTTTCTTTTATATTCATATTTGTGTATAATTTTAAATTCACCATTTCTAATCGTTGGATTTTGCTTTTGTAATTTTTCAATTATTTCAGCTTCCGTATAGTTAAAAGTCATACCAGTTATTTTTATTCTTAATTGTACTGGGTTGGGGACCCTAATTTCATAGCCTTCATTTAGTTCATTTTCTATAGCACTTTTTATTTTTTCGCGTTCTTCAACATTTTCGGATTGGATTACCACTGCTCCATTTCTTCGATTTTCTACATTTATTATTTTTAAATTTACCGGGTCAACTTTAGTATTTAATTCCTCTTTTGTTTTATCCACTCCTTGTTTTCCTTTTGGTTTAACTATTAATGGCAATTTTTTATTAACATCTGGCAACATTATTTTGTTTTTAACTGTCTCTGAGTATGACATTTTTGTTTGATTTTGACTTGTCTCTTTGATCACTTTTTTAATTTCATTACACATGTTGACATTTTTTTCTTCTAATGATTTGCATATTTCATTGTTGTTGTTTTTAAATTCATTTACACTTCTATATAAGTTTTTAATTTCTTCTTCGTTTTTTTGATAAGATTTTTGTATAATATCAATTTTTTTTTTCACTCTTTCTTCATATCGCTTTTCAATAGCCTCCAATAGTTGTTTAATTTCACCTTCATTTTGCTTCAGTGACAATTCAAATTCATGTTTATAATCAACCAAATTTTGTTTATTTTGCTCACTTGGTCTTGTATTTCTGTTAGAACCATGTCAACATTTTTTATATATTGCACACAGTCATCACACATGAAACGTATAAAATTATTTTTTTCCAATATTCCCATCGAATATTGATCAATTCCTGAACATTTTGTTTGGCTGTGATAAATTTTATCGCATACTCCCATACATCTTATGCCTGTTTCACCCCGTATTGACGATTTGCATTTGCAACACTCAGCCATGACTGAGTGCTTTTTTTTTATTATAATTAACAAATATCCTTTTTTTTGCAAAACTTTTTATTGTACTATTTAAATATACAGATTTTCGTTGGTTTTTAATAGTCCTATCTATTTTTAAAACCAATTTATATTTTACTAGATGTGACCCGGTGTGCTTCGCTACACCCTCCCCCTCCCCACCCCTTCCGAATCGTTATGAAAGGGCTCACGCAAAGTCCCAAGGCTCTTACTAATACAGTAATTCAGATATATCACATTTAATATTAAGTTTGCGCATTTGTCTAATCCCGCCCATTTTTTTGTCTGACTACTCACGTTAATAATAGATGACCTGAGACAAATTTGCAAAGCTTTCTCTATCATAGTGCTTAATATATATGATATTAAAAATGCACTTTGTATGGGAGGTGCCACGCTCACTAAAAATATTAAAAAAAACTAAAGCCTGTAGCACTCCCATATCTGCAGTAAGACTATGTGAAAATTTCAGGAAGATCAGATGAGTAGTTACGGAGAGTACCTCCTACAAACAAACAAATAAACAAATATTATCTCTTTATAATGTTAGTACAGATCATTAGTATAGATTTTTTATTTCAATGCTTGCTGATGCTGATATACAATGTTTTTTGTTTTTTCATTCGGTACAACAGTAATCAGATTTTTCGGCGTTCCTACCCTAGAGCAAGGTACATGTAGCTGCCCATGAGAAGAAGATGGATTATCCATATTAGAATATCATTTGGCAATTTTCTTTTTCGCGATTTTTGATTTTGCCCATTTTTGATTTTGAAGATTTTTGTTTTTGGGCGATTTTCATTTTCGCGATTTTTGGGTTTGGCGATTTTTGATTTTGGCGATATATTTTCCACGACAAATCACATTGATAACTAATGAACTTGTCAAAAGGCTGTCTCTTTCGTAGTGCTTCATATTTTTTACATAGGAGGTGCCATGCCACAAATCCCATCCCGTCCAATTTTTATTGGACTACTCACATTAATATCTGATGGAATCATGCAAAATGTCTAGTCTTTCCCTTTTATAGTACACAAGTTATATGATATTAGATATCTACTTTGCATGGGCGGTGCTACACGCACTGTTTCGATCACGCCCATTTTTTTGTTCGACTAATCATACAAAGAACATATGGGCTCACGCAAAGCCACAAAGCTCTCTCTTTTACATTACTCCAGATATATGACATTAAATAGTTACTTTGCGTGGGGAGTGCCACGCCCATTGGTGTAAACCCGCCAATTTTTTGTCCGAATACACATACTAAGATCTGATGGTGTCGCGCAAAGTGTCAAAGCTTACCTTTTTTAGTACACCAGTTATATGATATCATATATTTACTTTGTATGGGCGGTGCCACGCCCACTGCTCCGATCACGCCCATTTTTGTCTAACTTAGCAAATGAATAACTTATGGGCTCACACAAAGTCCCAAGACTCCCACTATAACAGTACTCCAAATATATGGCATTTTATATTTAATTTGTATGGTAGGTGCCACGCCTATTGGTCCGATACTGCCCATTTTTTGTCCGACTACTCACATTAATATAAGGTGGCATCAGACAAATTTGAAAAGCTCTCTCTATCACAGTACTTGAGATATATAATATTGAATTATTACTTGTATGGGAGCTACCACGCCCACTTATCCGATCCCGCCCATTTTCGGCGTAGCTACTAATATTAACAATAGGTGACCTCACTGCCTATCATAGTACTCAATATATGTATATGATATTAAAAATTTACTTTGTGTGGGAGGTGCCACGCCCACTAAAAATATTTAAAATATTAAAGCCTATAGCACTTCCCATATCCGCAGTAAGACTCTGTGAAAATTTCAGGAAGATCAGAAGTGTAGTTACGGAGATTACCCTTTACAAACAAACAAACAAACAAACACACATTACCTCTTTATAATATTACTAGATTTTATTATTTATTTAGAGCTTTACTGAAAATTGCATTTTTCGCTTTTGACTTTTCTCTTCTTATATGCAAAAAGTGCAAAAAAATAAAATTTTTTTTTTAACTTTTCCACTGTCTCTAATTGACTGCATTCATAGATTACTCATTAAAAATTTTAAACCATTCCGACCAAAATTGTGGCGTCGGTATAGACTTCTCGACTGATATTGGCCACTTTCTATACAAATGTGTTAAAAAATGCTCTTATTTGAAGTCTGATGATATTTTCCAGAAAATTTTCCACAATGACGTAATAAAAAATTATATTCGTTAGAGCTGTGTATATAAAGAGAACACTTCCTTCAAGTTTCAAAGCATTCCGCCAAAAATTGAAGCTTGGAGGAACTACTATCCGGCAAAAAACAGAAACTAATTAACCTTATCCACAGATGACTCATATAAAAAATTATCATTCCGATTAAAATTGTGCTGTGGCCGAACAACTACTCGAAAAAGATCCGCCACTTTCGGTACAAATGTGCGAAAATTTGGTCTTATTTCAAGTTTGATGTAACTTTAAAAAAAATTTCCATCACGACTAGATAAAATTTTTTACTATTTTTAGTTGCAAATATATCGAGATAATCCTCTTAAAATTTCAAAGTATTCCAGCAATAATTGTCGAAAAAGCTCGACCATTTTCCATACAAATATATAAAAAAAATTCGCTTCATGCAAGTTTGACATCGATTTACAAAAAATATTTAAAGAAGAAACGGTACAAATTTATGATTTTTAATGTTGGAAATATGAGTACATTACGTACACGAAATTTTAAAGAAATCTGGCCAAAATAGTGGCTTGGACGAACTACTACTCGAAAAAGATCAGAATCTTCCCATACAAAAGTGTGAAAATTTGCTCTTATTTCTTGTTTGAGATAATTTTACAGAAACTTTTTAAAAATGACTTTGCCAAAAGTTATATTTTTTGGAATTGAAAATATAAGGAGAGTATTTTTTTTTAAATTTTAAACGTTTCCGACAATAATTGTGGGGTGAACGAACTACTACTCGAAAAAGCTTGACCACTTTCAATACAAATGTATGAAACCATTCACTCCATGGAAGTTTGACATCATTTTAAAAGATATTTTCCAAAAATACATGGTAAAAATTAATACATATTGTAGTCCCTCGTATCAACAGATTATTTTCCTAAAATATTGAAGCACTCGGATGAAAGTTGGTGGGCGAACTACTACTCGAAAAAGTTAAAATAAGTCGTATTTTCATAATTCTTTTTTGAAGATATGAATAACGTTGGATTATTTATTTCATATACATGGTATAGCATAACATTTGAAGAATCTTTGAAAGAATTTTCAAAAAAAAATTTTAATAAATAAGCCCGTGACAGCGAATCTCCGGAGGCGTTGTTGTTTTGCGGTGAACATCATAACCCGTTACCGGATCATGCGAAATAAAAAAGTCGAAATGCGTTTAAAAGGTGCTATACAATTTCGGGAATTTGTTGTTAAAAAATGGGGAAGAAAATGGAATTAAAAACACCCTTCGTGGTAACCTGATGATTTATGTGTAGATATAGTGTCTAAAATTTCAAAAGAATCGGTCAAGTAGATTTTGAGTTATGATGTTCACGGACTTCGAACATTTATTTGCGAGAAAATCGGTTTAAAGTTTTTTAAAAATTGATTTATATACTATATTCCATATGAGGCCGGTCGCTGGAAACGCTGTATTTTCTTAAGTTTTGTTCTGATTTACTTCAAATTTTGACACAACACTCTCGACATGTTGTGCATTCGGAAAGATAAATGCCAAAAAAGGTATTAAATCCTACCACCCTTTAAGCAAGTGCAAACCCCAATACACCTACACAGAAGAGAAAAAAATATTTCATATTTCATCATACATGTAAACTGAAGAAAGAGAACTATATTTTTTGAAAAGTTATCTATAAATCCAAAAAATAAAATATAAGAGCGTATCAGTTTTACTTAAATAAAAAAATTATTATTCCAAATCACCTTTAATTCTTACATGATAATTTCAATAAATTATTCAAATTAAAATCTTAAATATATTTACGTTTGTTTGTTTGTCAAATTTTTTTGAAAGCAAATAATGCAAAAATTAATATTATGAGTGAAAAAATATTCATTTCCCACCTCTCTTCTGAAATTACAATGTAATTTAATTATGCAAAGTTAGAATAATTTAAATTTGAAACCTAATTTTGCACTATTTTTTCAAGTGCTTTTCCATACAGAGCTTTAACCGAAAGCATACGTTGGACAGCAACAAAATCCACATTGAAGATCTCTTTTTTCTCAAATGTTTATCAAAAAAAGCATACTCTTTGGTAAGTGCTGGCCATCAGAGAAGCTGAGCGAAAGCACTGCTAAAATACAAAACAATTTTGAGATAAAAAACAAAACGGACAAACGGAAAAGTTTAGTGTGATAAAAGAAGTAAAAATGTTTAAAATTTCATTCATTACTTTTTTTGCAGAATTTTTTCATTGACCAACAAAGGGAATTTAAAGAAGATTTTGAATAGATGTTAGTTTTTTTTTTGATGCATTTTTTGCGTTCAACTTATTTCATATGTAGCACGAAATCTGCATATGCAGTGCTATTGTCGTTAGCAGTGTTGCCAATTATGATAACTTATTGTAATTTCGACGATATTTCTATTTGTTAAAAATTATTTGTTAAATTTGTTAAGATTGAAGATTGAAAACTTAAAATTTTCAGTAGTATAAAAATTACGTCGTCAAGGGTTAACAATTAATGAGTTGTTTATCGAAAATTGATAGTTTTTGTTCAGTGTAAAAAATATAAATTACATAATATGTATAAATTTAATTCTGGATCAAGCCGTTTCAAAACGGAAATACCTTGAATAGCATCTCCGTTTAAGATTAAGTTTTAATTACGGCGATACTTAAAACCTATGTATGTATATTATATGTTTCAGCTATAGATACATATCAATAAAATTATTTAGTTGATTGCTGTGTTAAATTTTTTTCGTTGAAATTTCATCACTAATACATTTTTATATATAGAAATAACCAACACTGTAACAATATTCGTAATATGAATGATATAAATAAATTTTATTGTTTCCTTTTGTAATATTTTTTCGAGTTTTATAAGCGGTAAAATTTTCTTCACAATATCTTGTTTTAAAAATGACGATTTTGGCGATTTAGTTTCCAAAATTGTTGATTTTCAGAAGATTTTATTAGCAGCACTGGTCGGTAACAAAGAAGAGAGAAAATTTTGTGTAGGTTTGTATAAAATGAGAAAGATTAAATTTTGTTTGTGTGTGGGTTTGTATAAAATGAGAAAGATTAAATTTTGTTTGTGTATTTCACATAGCTTTGTAGGGAGTGCTATGTGTATGTATTATTTCAGCGTTACAGAATCAGTCAGCCAGTCAGTGAGTCAGGGATCAGCGTAAATATATTTATGATGATATTCATGAAACTAATATAATTACCTATTGTTTTCGAAAATAAACATTTATTATGAAAGAAATTGGCAGATACACATATATTTTTTGTCAGGAACCGGTTTTAAAAGATTAAAATTAATGAAACACGGTTATGTGAATATTTATTTACTTCTATCGTTAATTTCCTCAAAATTATTATTTAAAATTTTTCCACAAAAATAGAATTATAGTATTTTTTTCTTTATTTACCACAAAACTCAATCATATGTTTTTCAATAATACATATGCTTTCTAATTCTTACTGGCAAAAATATATCCAGTAAAAACTAGCAAGTTTTCAAAAAATGAACTGTCACTTTACGTTCTCATTTGTTCTCTTTTACTGGGTATTTGAAGTAAACGAACAAGATCCAGTAAATTTTGTGATAATTTATACGTATTATTACAAATTATCACGTAAACGAACAGACCTAATAACCGAAAGTTTTTAACCATCAATTAAAAATGTGAAATTCTGCAACTTTTGGAAAAAGGATCAAGTGTTACAGCACTAAGTATAAATATAATGTTGGGAAATCTACCATTTGTTCGTTACGCAATAAGAAGAATTAAGTTTCTAAGTGTATTAACAACACATATTATGGACCAGGGAAACGTAAAACGCTGCGATCTTCAGAGCTGCCAACGATGGAAAAATCTCTATACAAGTGGTTTGTTAACATGAGAAATAAGAACCTTCCGATAAGTGGATTGATGCTGAAAGAAAAAGCAAAACAGCTTCATTCTAACTTAAATGAAAATGGACACGACTTTAATGCAAGTGATGGGTGGCTTCAAGACTTCAAACAGAGATACGGAGTTCGACTTTTACAGATTAGCGGAGAAAAGCTTTCAGCGCAACCTCAGGTGGTAGATCTTTTTAATTTGAAGCTAAGAGCAAAGATAGATGAACTCGGTTTATCAAATGCAGATGACTCAGGCTTATTTTGGAAACTTCTTCCTCAGAAGACGTATGAAACGTCATTAGAAAATAGCGCACCAAGTGCGAAGATAGGGAAGCAAAGAGTTACATTTCTTTGTTGTGCAAATGCATCTGGAACTCATAAATCCAAACTTCTTGTTATAGGGAAGTATAAGAATCCTCGCAGCTTTAAAAATGTCATCTGTCCAGTGCACTACAAAAACTCAAAGTTTGCTTGAATGACTTCTTCAATTTTTAAAGATTGATTTCACTACTGTTTTGCTCCCAAGGTAAGTAAAATTTAACGCATCAAATTATTCAGGTCGACATTTTATTTTTCTCTTTCAGGTTACAGATTTTTTGCAGAAAATGGATTGCCAGTAAAAGCTGTGTTGTTATTAGATAATGCTCCTCATCCACCTGAATCAGAACCCAAATCCAAGGATGGTTCCAAGCAAGCGACGTTCATGCCACCAAATGTAACTCCCTTAATACAGCCAATGGAGCAGCATGCTATTAGAATCACGAAACTCCAGTATAGAAATAGTCTTCTGGCAACAATAATAGCGAAGGAGATGAGTTGGCTGGAAGCAATGAAACAACTTACATTGAAAGAAGCAATTAAACTATTATAAGTAGCCTTGGATCGGGTGGGGAATGAAACCTTGGCTAAATGCTGGAAAAATATACTGGATATGGTTAATGATGATGATGATCCTGAATATAATGTCCCTTTAGGTGGCAATCGGGGATTAGAGTTTTGGAATGCGCTACATATTTTTACAATCGAAAATGTGAACAAATTCGATCATGTGAACTATCTTTGCTTTTATTTGTTCACACTATCGCGAGTCCACTGTATATACAAAAAACTCTGACAAAAGATATGTAAAACTTTCATATGAAAACAGTTAACTTATTACTCGTAATACAACAAAAACACAAATATATGAAAATGAATCAGGAACGATTGTCAAAAACAAAACATAAAGTGGAAAAATTGTGAGATGAACAAGCGAGAAGTTCTTATATGATAAATACAACAGCAACAAGACTAGACACATGAAGAAATTACAAGTATTAAAAGCTAAGCTTAACACAGAACTAAATATAAGACACAACGAAAGAATATAAGAACAAAGAATTACCAACAAATATACAGTGGCTACCAACACGAAGAGATCATTCCCCCTTTTTAAGTGTATCGTAGAAGGAGAGGATTGTATACAGACGTTTTCAAATAAAGAATATCAAGAAGATACAGGAGTAAAACTAATATCAGTTAATGACAACCACTTACAAAAAACGAGAATAAACCAAAGAGAAAAATGTATACTTCAACAGTGGGACAATCGAAACATTTTCTGGAAGAAAATAATGACATGTTAATTTAAAATTCTGACAAGGGATATAAGACTGTAGCGATGGAAAAGCAAGATTAGGAGATAAAGATAAAGAAGTGTTAAATGATCAATGTACATACAGACATTTAAAAAGGGATCCTACATCAACGTTACAAAGTAGAAATAATTTTTTCGTAGATAAACTACAAAAGTCACGTAATATAAACGAAAATCAAAGAAAGAAATTAATAATCAGGACAACCATAGCACCAAGAATATATGGATTACCAAAAGTTCACAAAAATGGAACACTTTTGGAACCAATATGCTCATCTATTAATTCCGCAACATATGGACTACGCAAATATTTGGTAAAGATATTGAAACACTGTACAAAAGATTCTAAATATAATATTAAAGATGCAATAGTTTAAATTCAGAGGTAACAACACTCTTATTGCGGATGACGAATTAATTATATCCTTTGACGTGGTTTCACTATTCCCTAGCATTCCGATTAATTTAGCATTATTACGCACAATGGGATATGCTATTCTAAGAGCATGCACAAATCCAAAAAAAAAAAAATTTTTATGGAACTACTAATCGTTTATACAGTACAACAGATGCTTTAAATATGAAGAACAAATATATAAATAGTTAAAAGGTATGCCAAAGGGTTCTCCAGCTTATCCAGTTATAGCTGATATTGTAATGGAGAAATTTTTTGACGCATCAATTGCGAAAATAAATACAAAACCTAGGATTTTAACCAAATATGTAGATAACATTTTCGCTACTGTGAAGAAAGAAGCTATAGAGTTCAATTTACAATGGAGGTAGAACAGGATAATAGTGTACCATATTTAGATTCTATTATAATAAGAAACGGTAATCAGCTCAATTTAAACTGGTATCAAAAAGAGACAGCATCTGGGCGAATAATCAATGTTTACTCAAACCAGCCTAGACGTTTTATAATGAACACTGCTCAAAATTTAATTCACTGTGTTCTTAACATAAGCGACACCGAATTCCACGACGCCAACAAAAAGAATATAAAAAAATATTGATAAAGAACGAATTTCCTCGATACAATAAGATACCTAATTTAAAATACAAATAAAAACAAGTAAGAAAATTACAATCGGTCTAGATCGGCTATACGATACCCTATACCATGCGTTTAGAGACCCTATCTCATAGGCCCAACTAATTGCATATAGAAAATAGGCATAAACCAAATTTGAGTTGTTACTATTTTTTTTTCCTTTAAATTGAAAAAAATCATATCGGATGCAATATTTATTATCGGAATAGGTCGAAAAATGTACCGATCCTGACCATATTTGGTAGGGTCACTTATTTTTGCAAAAACATATACAAACCAAATTTGAAAAAAATCTGTGCAATATTTTTGTTTTTTGATAGATTTAAGTGAAGATCGGGAAGTAGCTTTATATAGGGTCTGTATCTAAGAATTATCCTATAGGGTTTATTAGTGGACTACTGATTAATGGGTGTAATAAACACACACAAACCCAATTTGACCAAGATCTATATGATAGTTTGGATTATATGGCAATTTAAGTCGATTTCATAGGTGTCATTTGTATGGTGACTATGTTTGAACATGCACCGACTTTCGCCATAGCGTTCATGCTATGGATAATAGAAGCTTACCTACCAAATTTCATAAAAATATGTTCACATTTGCGACCTGTAGTTTAATTACAAGTTTTACATGGACACACAGACCGACACAGACGAATGGACGGACGGATGAACGGACATCGCTAAATCGACTCAGAAAGTGATTCTGAGTCGATCGGTATAATAAAAGGGTCTAGGTCAAATATTTTTGGTAGTTACAAACATCAGCACAAAGTGATTATACCCTGACCACATAGTGGTATAGGGTGTAAGCAATATTATGATAAACCACCAATATATATAATTATATCCTATATTCCAGAGTTTTTGGAAAAATTAAAAAATCAAATAGATATGACGGAGAAAAATTCCAACTAACATTTAAGACAAACAATACATTAAACAAATTATTCAGCAAGAGTAAATCAAAAATATCAAAATATCGATGAAAAATCAAATATCATCTACAAATGTATGTACGAAGACGGGTCCAACATATGCAACAAAGTACTAGACTAAATTAAAATCTAGAATAGCATCAGACAAATCCGACCAAATGCTATAAACAGGACAATTGAACAAAAAACTGTTTTTGCAGCCCACTGTGTTTTAACACAACGCAAACATAACTTCGATGACGTAAAAATTTTACAAGGAGAGAACAAACAAGAGACTTAATTACAAGCAAGACACGGAAAAATGCGCACAAATTTTCAGGCAGATAGTAAACAAACACAGAAGCCCAACAATTTCAGTTCAGTAGTTCGAAGGACATAGAAAAGTTTTTTGTACTTTTAATGTTTTTTGTTTATCGACATAAAACAAAATAAAAAATAAAATCAATGATAAGTCTGCTAATTATTATTTTTATTCACCTTTTTGGACCTCAAGCCGAATTTAATCATCACACAATTTTTTTTTATAGAAAAATAATATCAGATTCAGATAATTTTTCTATACAAAAACAGTCTCAAATACTTAAAATTTTTATTTTCAAAAGCAATTTCAGATTATAAGCATTTTTCTACAGAATAATTGTTTAGATGCTTAGAGCTGTCAATAAAAAAAATATTCTGAGGTTCTGAAGATTTTTATATAGAAAAATATTTCTGTAGAAAACAGTCTCAGATTCTGACAATTCTTGTCGGAAAAAAGCCTTGGATTTTGAATTTTTTTCTCTTAGAATAACATTTCGAGATTTTTATAATTATTGTATACAAAACAGTCTGAGATTCCGAACATATTTTTTTTAAGAAATAGTCTCAGATTTAGATAAGTATTCAGAAGAAAAGCTGTCTCGTATTCTGAGAATATGTACTTAGAATATGTACTCCGATTCTAAAACTTTTTTTTCCAAAAAACCAACACAAAAACTAAAAAACATTAGAGCACGATTTTAAAATAACTACTGTCAATTTTGACTTTTTTTATGATTTGTGTGACATGATTTTTGTATGTGAAAATTGTGTATCTGTAATATTTATTTTATTATTGTTAATTTTAAAAGTTTAGTGAAAAACTTTCAGTTTTGTATTTGTTCATTGCATTTATTTAGTTTTCTTTTTTGAAAACGTATGCAAAAAAAAATTGTATGAGGGCTATACCCCAAAAATAATGATGTAGCTATGCCGGTAAGTGTCAGCTTTGAAGATAACCATTGCCATTCTGAGATATTTGGCTGAAAATTGGTATGTAAGCTTTGATTGACTCAAGTACTATCGCTTTTAAAGTTTGAGAGGTTGGGTGCATGTTAAAACCAAGCCTCTGCAAAAGCTTTACGTTGGTAGCCTCCAAATGAATATTCACTCAAACTGGGATTAATAATGTTATAGGAACAGTGACCCAATAAATATGGTTATATCTCTGGACCTACTCTCCATATAATATTCTGCTCCGACATGCACTTAAACATATCCCCAGACAACATACACAGAACAATCTCATTATAATTTGGGTCAGTCTGATATTCTCTATCCATTATAATCTCACCGTTTTTATACTCTATACCGCTATGTAGTCAGGGTATAATGACTTTGTGCTGATGTTTGTAACTATCAAAAATATTTAATATTAGTTCTAATATAAATGTAGCATGAAGTTTTTTATATCCGAAAGCAAAGAAATTAATAACAATGCTACTCATATTTGCTTTATGCCTTTTTTCGATATCTAATTAGTTGGATCTAAGAGATAGGCCTCTAAACGCATGGTATATGGTATTGACTATAATTTTCTTACTTGTTTTTATATAAATTTTTAATGCGCTACTGCATAAGTACATATTATTTTTCTGTACATTAGGGTGGCCTTTCATTTTATAGAGGGAAAAAAAGGTTTCAAGCTCTCGGTGGCACCCCCTAGAAATATGCGAATAGCCAGAAAACTGAGAAATACAAAGTTTTGGGCCAATCAAAAACATTTAGAGGTGGCTAAATGCGATTGAAAATTTCAGATTTTTCAGATTATACAAAAATTTCTTTCTGTAGCTTAATTTTTATACCCTACACCACTATATGGTTTGGGTATAACGACTTTTTCAGTATTAAATTATCTTTTCAAAAAGCTATAAAACTTCAACATCGAATAAAAACTCGCCAAGAAATACCAATTGCCCCAGAGCACTTTTATGCCAAAAAAACTAGGTCATGAAAGTTGATGGCACTTTTTTCAACTTTGAGAAATTGATTAAAGCCATAATTTTTTTGGTCTCTATACTTATAAGTACTCAGATATGAAGTATTGTTTTATTACCATTAACCTATTGCGCATTGAGACCGAAAATGGGAAAATTTTTTGATAAAATTTTGAAAACTCCTTTTTCAAGTTTTGAAAAATTTTCTTTGACAAAATTTAAAAATGGATCTGACACTTTAAGGTTTTATTAAATGTATGTTACAGATTAACTGTGTGAATTTTCAAGCAAATCCCTATGCCTGAATTTTTTTGACAAGGATTTTATTTTTTGCGGATTTTGAGAAAAATGGGATTTTTGTAAAATATCTGTAAATGTACTCTTTCAAAATACCTTGTATCAAAAGTTCATCTCCTTTCTACCTTTGAATGTTATATTTTATCTTAATAGCCTAGGATTTCGGAAAAAAATAATATGACCACATTAAGCCTTTTGGAATTGGGGTCACATATGACCCCTAGCTAACAAAAGACAATTTATTAAAAAAATTCAAATATTTTATAAGTGCTGTTGAGTTTTTAGATGCGACACCTAAAAGATAATAACCAAATGTGTGGAACTTCCGTTCCTAAAATTTGGGATAAATCCGAGGACGTTAACTCATTATTTACCAAGGCCATCTTTGGATTTTAAGATATTTTTAAATAAAAATTACCGAAAACGATGAAACCACTATTTAGAATTTAAGAAAAATAATTCGGCTAATTTTTATTTAGCCAGTGCTCGTGGGATCAAAATAATCCATTGCGGTATATCTTTGGTACAATTATCTGCTTATTGCTCGCGAATATAAATTAAAACAGTTGTGCCCACGCCATATGCGCTTGGCGCTCATTTGTTTTTGTAAAAGCACTTAGCTATAGGCTGTGTGTTTTTTATACCCTCCACCCCAGTGTGCAGAGGGTATATATAAGTTTGTCATTCCGTTTGTAAAATTTAGAAAAAAAATTCTGGACCCCATAAAATATATATATTTGTGATCCTTATAACAAGCGGAGTTGATATAGCGGTGTCCGTTTGTCCGTCTGTGGAAAGCATGATGACAACTTCAATCGGGCAGCTAAGGTGCTCGTTGGTATAAAAAATTGGTTCATTAACATTCTGAGAATGTGCTATTTAAAATCGTCCAAATCGGTTGATTAGGGCCCGAGATCTGAATGAAGAACTAAAAAAGTCTTGAAAAATATGATTTTCTATGTTGTTCTTGTCACGATCACGCCCTCAATATGACAGCTAGGGTGATCAATTTTAGTGAGAATGATTCACCAAGATCATGGGAAGATTGCTGTTTCAAAAATCATTAAAATCGGTGGAACAGGTCTAGGGAAATCTCTGAAAAAGTAAAAAAAATGAAAAATATGATGTTTCTATATTCTTGTTTTATTCTAAATGTTGTATTGTTGTCATAGCTGGACTTGTTGTTTTTTGTGGTCGTTGTGGTAATAATATAATAAAAGCTAACCCTTTGTACATTTTATTATCAACTCTGTGTGGTGAACGATTTGGCAAACACCTCTGTCGAAACAAAAAAACAAAAAAACAAAAAGAAAATTGCGTTTAAATAAATTACCAAAGTTAATAAACTAGTTATATTATTAGTAAAATAACAATCGAACTCCAACATGTATACAGCCCATAAACATTCATATATATTTTTTTTGAAGTTCATATGCATTCTAATGTTGATAGCAATAATGCTGTTGCTGAAACATTAGTGTTCGGATTAAACTAATTTGAAAGTTACTCGGTACTTTGTACTAGCATTTGTGGTATTTTAGGGAATTAAAGATAGGGAATAATAAGAATAATAATAATAAATAAATTTTAATTATTTATTTTTTGTGGTTTTTCTTTTGGTTAAAGACCAATTATAAATGCGAAAATAAGATACCCAATATTATTCGCATACACCATGGTTATTATTATTCAAATGAGATGATGTTGCCACTTGAGTTTAGTACTAAACCATAGTCTGTATAATTCGACTATCGAATGCAATTTTTGTATTTTCTTTTGGTTCTATACGAGTTCACTCTTCTCTCAAACTCTACTTGGTAGAACCGAAATAACTTTACTTCCTTTTTCAAACAAACTTCACAGTGTGTAGAACAAATAAGTAGTACATATAAAATCAATTAGTGCGGGAATAAGAAAAAAATCTTAAATCATAACTCGATTATAAGCAGTGTTACGGAATCAAGTGTGTTTGAGGTAAGAAGTGTAGAATACAAAAATAAATTCAGTTTTTCTCAACTTCCTAAACAGTCAAAAATTATTGTCCCTAAAATTTAACAGCGGAGCACGTTGCGACATCGATATCGTTGCGTCTTCTATTGAGAAACTTGGAAACGCACGATAAAGGTTTCCTCCCAAGTGTAGTCCTTCTTAGTACAGGTGACACCTGACGTCACATACTAATTTTTCTGAACTGGATCGTCCATATATATACATTCACCATTACATCCATAAAGTCGGATATTTTTGCAAAATCCACTAGAAATAAAGTAGGCAGTATAGGATTCCTAAAAATAACCAAAAACTTCTGGTTTAGGATATCCAAAACTCCATAACGAATACTTGTTGGTAAGTTAAAATCCAGCGGAAAGTTAACCACGAAATAACCATAGTTTTTTCCTTTCAGTTGGTCGGTACAATACGTCGACAATAAGTATTCTTTGCATATACCCTACGATAACTTTAGTTCATATAAATTAAAAAAAAACAAAGAAAAAGTTAAACCATTATAAACCATATATTAATCTTCCCAAAAGATTCAACGTGAGATCGCGATTAAATTACTTAAACCCCGATTAACGTAAATCATGTAAATTAAATGTTTTATTTAAAATTAAAAAAAAAAACATTTAAATTAAGTAAATTTCGCCAGAAAATGTAAAACTCAATTTAAAAATTTACTACAAATCAATTTAATTAATGTTATAATAAGTTAGTACTAGTTAATATAATAGTCGTAATATGAAAAATGCTAATTTTTTTAACTCTTTCTTAAAATGAACATAAATACTAAATCTATATAAATATCTTAAAATTAGTATCATATATCATACAATAAAATTAATCAAATAAATAAAACCCATATAATTAAATAAATAAAAATGAAAATCGCCACAGGTAAAATCTTACAAAAAAAATTCTAAATTGCTTAAAATTCAAAAAAGAAAAAAAAATATAAGATTATTAACAAAAGGTATATGCAAGAAAATCCATCATAATCATAATCAATTCTTTCCCAGAATCATCAATAACATCATCGAGGATCGAGGAGGCCTTTTCGTTCATCGTTGTTAAGTTGGGTGAGTGAAACCGAACGTATTCCAAATATTAATTTTTTTCTTGCATATAGTAAAACAAACAAAAGTAAGAATCAATGAAATAGTAAAAGAAGAAAAAGTTATTAATGAGAGTGACGTCACCAAGTGTGTGCAAATTTTTTTTTAGTACTCTCGATAAGAAGTTTGATAATTGAGTAAATGAAAACTAATTTTTTTTTCATTTCATTCATTCATTCATTTGTTTGCTTAGTAAAATATGTATTAACATTTACACAGTAATGTTTAAGATCATTACTCTCACTACTACTCCTTTTGTTGCAATTTTGTTTGTTTTCATTCATAACTTTTTTTTCACACTTGTGAATAAGAAGTAGAAACCGTTACCGTGTTAAAATTCGAAATAATTTTCAACACGGCAAAAATGTCACGTTATCGTTTTTTTTATATATCTTATCCTCCAAATTCAATATTAAAAAAAAAACAAAAAAAAAAAAAATAACAAAATATGGCGAATATTTTGTAGAAATAACATTGAGAAAGGGTAAATTTTCGTCATACAAGTATTTTTTCCTATTTTTCTAAATTATGAATTACTAGATGTAACCCGGTGTGCTTCGCTACACCCTCCCCCTCCCCCCTCCTTCCGAATCGTTATGAAAGGGCTCACGCAAAGTCCCAAGGCTCTCACTAATACAGTAATTCAGATATATCACATTTAATATAAAGTTTGTGTGGGGGTACCACGCGCATTTATCTAATCCCGCCAATTTTTTGGTCTGACTACTCACGTTAATAATAGATGACCTGAGACAAATTTGCAAAGCTTTCTCTATCATAGTACTTAATATATATGATATTCAAAATTTTCCTTGAATGGGAGGTGCCAGGCCCACTAAAAATATTTAAAAATACAGCCTGTGGCACTTCCCATATCTGCAATAAGACTCTGTGAAAATTTCAGGAAGATCAGATGAGTAGTTACGGAGATTACCTCCTACAAACAAACAAAGAAACAAATATTACCTCTTTATTATGTTGGTATAGATTATTAGTATAGATTTTTCTATTTCAATGCTTGCTGATGCTGATATACAATGTTTTTTGTTTTTTCATTCGGTACAACAATTATCAGATTTTTGGGCGTTCCTACCCTGGAGCAAGGTACATGTAGCTGCCCATGAGAAGAAGATGGATTATTCATATTAGATCTGGCAACACTTAACTGTTGGCCTTGAACTTAGAATATCATTTGGCAATTTTTCTTTTGAGCGATTTTTGATTTTGCCCATTTTTTATTTTGAATATTTTTTTTTGGGCAATTTTTATTTTTAGCGATTTTTGAGTTTGGTGATTTTTGATTTTGGCGATATATCTTCCACAACAAATCACATTGATAACTAATGAACTTATCAAAAGACTGTCGCTTCCGTAGTGCTTCATATTTTTTACATAGGAGGTGCCACGCCCACTAATCCCATCCCGCCCAATTTTTATTAGACTATTCACATTAATATCTGATGGAGTCATGCAAAATGTCGAGTCGTTCCCTTTTTTAGTACACCAGTTATATGATATTAGATATCTACTTTGCATGGGCGGTGCTACGCCCACTGCTCGGATCACACCCATTTTTTTGTTCGACTAATCAGACAAAGAACCTATGGGCTCACGCAAAGCCACCAAGCTCTCTCATTTACAGTACTGCAGATATAAATAGTTACTTTGTATGGGGAGTGCCACGCCCATTGTTGTGAACCCGCCAATTTTTTGTTCGACTACACATACTAAGATCTGATAGGCTCGTGCAAAGTGTCAAAGCTTCCTTTTTTAGCACACCAGTTATATGATATCATATATTTACTTTGTATGGGCGGTGCCACGCCCACAGCTCTGATCACGCCCATTTTTTGTCTAAATAATCAAATGAATAACTTGTGGGCTCACACAAAGTCCCAAGACTCTCACTATTACAGTACTCCAGATATATGGCATTTTATATTTAATTTGTATGGCAGGTGCCACGCCTATTGGTCCGATACTGCCCATTTTTGTCCGATACTTACATTAATAATAGGTGACATCAGACAAATTTGGAAAGCTCTCTCTATCACAGTACTCGAGATATATAATATTGAACTATTACTTGTATGGGAGGTACCACGCCCACTTATCCGATCCCGCCCATTTCCGGTGTAGCTACTAATATTAACAATAGGTGACCTCACACAAATTTGCAAAGCTCTATCTATCATAATACTCAATATATGTATATGATATTAAAAATTTACTTTGTGTGGGAGGTGCCACGCCCACCAAAAATATTTAAAAAATTATAGCCTATAGCACTTCCCATATCCGCAGTAAGACTCTATGAAAATTTCAGGAAGATCAGATGGGTAGTTACGGAGATTACCTCCTACAAACAAACAAACAAACAAACAAACAAACAAACAAACAAACAAACAAACACACATTACCTCTTTATTATATTAGTATAGATATTGCGCTTTAAACTAATCTACTTTATAAATCAGTGAATTGTTGATTTACAATTATAATTGTATGCCTAATAAAAAACCTAATGGGTTGAATGAATGGTTTAAATTCTAATAATGAATTGCTAAATAACGTTCTTTTGTTTTCTATCATGGGCTAATTAGTTAGAGTTAAGTCCTTTGTGGGATCCTAGATTAAAATATTCTTTTGCCATTAGGGTCATGGTTGGGTGGGTAAAGAGGCAAGGATTTTCCGTAACATCTGAAAATTCAAACTGAGGAAGACATGATCAATACCATATAGTTTAGAGTCACTTTGCGTATTCATATAGTCATAGAGGGGCTTTGTTTTGTAAACTATGATTATACCAAACCATTTAGAGTAGTTTTTATTTTCTTTAGTAATTTCTGTTACTAAATAGGGAGTCTATATAACATATTTGTAATGGTACCGAGGATTGAAAGGAAAGGTCACGTACCCCGCACCGACTGATCGCTAGCGATTATAAGGCTCCCGCAGACCTCTTCCTGCTTTCTCTTTAATGGGGTTTCACGCAATAAAAGTTTTCTTTTTAATCTTTCGTTTCTTGAAGCCTCCATAAAAATATGAAACTTTTGTAGTTTCATTTAATAACAACTGAAACATCACAGATAAAACGGCCTTACAGATAAAATGGCGCTACAGATTAAATGGTGCATTAATAAAATAATGGCGCCCAACATGGGGCAAAGTATCCAACAACTTGATACTTTCGTTCCCGAAATTTTGTTTTAACTTTGTAGTTTTCTTATCGTTAAGCGTATTACTTAATGGTTATACTTTAGAAATCTTCTGTTATGAATAAATGCGAATGTTTGTTCTGGATTTTTAAATACTGGAGGTATTATAATTCGAGTAATTTAACCAATAAACCTCTTCATGTTCTTTTCATAGGACTTGAGATCGAAATTATAATCCTTTGTGTAATATTGAATTTTTTGCTAAGGCATGAGGTAAACAAACGGTGTTACCATACCCTTTAATTTCATGGATCATGTTAATTCTGCTTAATGTAGCGTAACATCCTTTAATTATTTGTAAAGTAGACATTAGGTACATGATGAATTTTAAATTTTATCAAAAATATCCCATAGCCTTGTTTTGAATCTCGTATTGATCATTGTTCATTTCTCCTAATAACATTTATTATTAACTCTAACGTTAGCATTACCATGTAAGAAAACATTCATTTATGAAAACTTTGTTACCCAGAAAAAAAAAAATTATTTTTTTTTCTGTAAAACTTTTTATTTCTACTCAAATACTAAACTCAGATAGTTAACTTCAAGGTACATAGTTAAATTTTTATTTTAGTTTTGTAAATTAAAAGTCATTGTTTTTTTGTAAAATCCACACAACAAAATGAGTCCCCTTAAAACTCCCAATAAGGAAATCGTTCCTAGCGAAGAAACATTTTCTCAAACAGAATGTGCCAATGGTCCTGCTTCGACGTGCCACATTTGTAGTGAGAAAACGAATGAAAAAATTGCTTGCTATATATTAAGTAAGTGTAATCATGCGTTCCATAGTGCATGTGTTGAAAATTTTTTATCCAAGGAAAGTTCATGGCCAATCTGTCAATTACCATGTGAGCTTTCAGATCTGAAAAAGATCTTATTTCCACTAAAGCAGGGTGCAGTACCTAAATTTAAACCTCGTGGTGGACACACAAGACAACACAATACTAGAAGTGTAAGCAAAAATCTTTTTCAAGGGTCGGAAAACTCTCAGTTAAGAATAAGTGGCCATGAAGTGCTAGTTACAGAGATTTCAGATAAAAATATCCAACAATCGCCTAGATGTTTGATTCCAAATACGCAACAATCGCCTAGGTTTTCTGTCCCTAATATTCAACCGTCACCCAAAGTTAATCCTCCGACAATACAACAATCGCCTAAATTTGCTGCTCCACATATGCAGCAAACCCACAGATTTTCTGCTCAAAATTTACCATCATCCACACAACAATTTCCACCCCTGTTTATTCCACAAACTGTAGACTACAACCAAATTAATAAAATGATCGAAACAAATTTGACTCGTATTTTACAAAATTTAAATCTCGTTTCAAATACATCCGTACCAAAACAAAATCAATACAATGCAGTGAATAATAGCATTCCCTCTCGCAACTTTCAAAACCACCAATTTCATAACCAATATTTTGGTAATTCAAATTCTTTTATACAACATCGCAACGAACATAATCAGGTCGGTTCTCAACAATTACCTTCAAATATTGGCAGTAAAAATCCACTAACTAACAGAAATTTTTGTGCAACTCAAGATATCGGTCAAAATAAGTTGCTTCCAACTGATCAATTGCCTTCTAATGGCCCTAATAGAAACAGTTTCATTAATATACCCAGTTTTCAACCACAAAATACACATTCAAATTCACACAGTTCTCCTAATTTTTCTTTTAATCCCGATAAAATTCCTTCAATTATCCAAAATTGGGGATTAAAATTCGATGGTTCATCCCCCGGCTTGAGTGTTGAAGAATTTTTTTATCGACTTAGATCTCTTACCAACTCTAATTTTAATGGAAATTTTTCCATTATTGAAAAAAATCTTCACATTTTACTATCAGGAAAAGCGCGCGATTGGTTTTGGCGCTACCATAAAAAAATGAATGAAGTAATTGTTTGGATAGATTTTTGTAATGAAGTTACATTGCAATATAAATAATGTAAATCTGCTTTTGATATTAAAGAAGAAATTGGAAATAAAAAACAAAAGCCAGGTGAAAATTTTGATCAATTTTATGAATCGGTTTCCGCAATTATGGATAGGCTTCCAACTCCATTATCCGAATTTGATTTGATTGAAATAATGATCAGAAATTTTCGACCTGAGATCAGACACGAGCTTCTTTATATATCAATAAACTCTATTTCGGAGTTGAGAAAGTTAGTTCAAAAACGTGAAAGGTTCTTAAACGATGAATACGTTAGACGAAATTTGGCCAATAGACCACAAAATACCTTTATGCCTCGTAGACAAGTGTCAGAAATAAATGTTGATGACAAGCTTGAACCACCAAATGACCAAGAAATTTCTATAGACGCAGTCTATAAGCCTGACAATAGTCCACGTTGTTGGAACTGCGATCAATTAGGTCATTTTTGGGAGGATTGCCTTCACGATAGAACAGTATTTTGCTATGGTTGTGGATCCAAAAATACTTATAAACCACAGTGTCAAAAATGTATGGCTCGCAAATCGTCAAAAAACTACAAACCTCAAATTCAACCGAAACAACAATTATAGATCCAACTCATAACACAGAAATTATTATTGATGTCAATAAATTACCGGAGAGTGACCAAAATTCTCAAGATTTTCCCCCAATTACGACTAACCGCTATGAAAAACCCAATAATGTTTCTACTTATAAAAATGATAATGATTTTAGCAATTTACAAATATTTAAACGTGATCTCACTTGTTCAAATCGTAACGTAAAAGATGACTTTTCCAAAATTATTTACCCAAAACGATGGGAAATTTACATATCGAAACGTAATGAAATTTTTAATGATTTTGATATATCGGAAATAAGTCTTAAACATAAACCCAAACGTTCCACGCTCCGATTAAGAAGCTATTTTAAAAACCGCAAAATTTGTTCTAAACTATTAATATCTGCAATTGTAAACAATCCACAAGATAGTTGCTATTATGCTAAAGTCTCTTTTCTCAATTTTACTGAATACGGTCTCTTAGATACTGGTGCAAGCATTAGCTGCATAGGGTCGGAATTTGCGTTGGAAGATTTTTCCAAATATGAGAATTTTTACTAATGTAAAACTTTTGTTAAAACCGCAGATGGTGCGCCACAAAAAGTCATCAGTTGGCTAAAAATTAAAGTTCAATTTAAGAAGAACTGTCATGATTTAAATTTGTTTATTATACCTACGATATCTCAACGTCTTATACTTGGGATTGACTTCTGGAAGAAGTTTAATTTAATTCCGAACGTTATTGCGTCGGTTGATTTAATAGATAAATCAGTTTTTAGTTTTTGTCGTTCCGAATTGTCCGATTATAAAAAGTCCGAAGATCCGTCCGATAATAGTGAAATGTCTGATATTAAACAATCAGGTGACCAACATTGTGTCCTAACTTCTAGTCAACGTAATCAACTTGATGCTGTTATATCCTTATTTCCAAACTTTGAAAAGCAAGGGTTGGGAAGAACCGGCTTGATTAAGCACGAGATCGACATTAGCAATGCTAAGCCGATCAAACAGAGGTTCTATCCAGTTTCCCCCGCTGTGGAGAAACTGATGTTCACGGAAATTGATCGTATGTTGACATTGGGTGTGATTGAACCGTCATCGTCACCCTGGAGTTCTCCCATGAGATTGGTAATAAAACCCAATAAAGTCCGCCTTTGTCTGGATGCTAGAAAGGTGAAATCTGTCACCAAAAAGGACTCATATCCTTTACCGTCAATTGAGGGAATATTCGCACGTCTTCCAAAAGCCAATATTAGTTCTAAACTAGATTTAAAAGACGCTTACTGGCAAATCGGCTTAGCCGATGATTCAAAACCCATTACCGCATTCACAGTCCCTGGTAGGCCACTGTACCAGTTTACAGTAATGCCTTTTGGGCTCTGTAATGCTCCAGCAGCAATGTGTAGATTAATGGATGATCTAATTCCACCAGATCTTAAGAACAGCGTTTTTGGTTATATTGATGATAATAATAGTATCTGAAAATTTTGAACAACACTTATCTATTTAAGTTCGTATTTCTAAACAATTTCGTAAGGCAAATCTTACACTTAACATATCTAAGAGCTATTTTTGCGTAACTCGGGTAAAATACCTTGGTTATGTAATTGGTGATGGAGGAATCACCACAGACCCGGAAAAAGTAAGCGCGATTCGTGAATGGCCCGTTCCCAAAAACCTGAAGCAGGTGAGAGGATTTTTAGGTCTTGCAGGGTGGTACAGAAAATTTATTGAAAACTTTTCAACTATAGTATTTCCAATTACAGAAACTCTGTCCACAAAGACAAAGTTTACCTGGACCTCTCTTGAGAAAATTAAAGATTTACTCACTTCTGCTCCCGTTTTAACCAATCCAAATTTTGAAAAAAAATTATTTTTACATTGTGATGCTTCTGATTTTGGTATTGGTGTGGTACTCGTACAGTTAGATGAAAATGGACAGGAAAAACCGATAGCGTATATGAGTAAAAAATTAAATTCTGCTCAAAGAAAATATAGCGTGACTGAGCGTGAGTGTCTCGTGGCTCTTGAAGCAATTGAACGTTTCCGCTGTTATCTTGAACTTCAAGAATTTGAAGTCATAACGGACCATTCAAGCCTTGTCTGGATTATGCGTCAGCCCAATTTAAGTGGTAGGTTAGCCCGTTGGGTGCTGAAATTGCAAGCATACAAATATAGCGTCTGTCTAGGATTCCTTGCGATGAGATTTTAACAATTGAAACCCAAGATCCTGAAATTGATCTTAATTCTCCTTGCTTTGAAGATGCCGAATATCAAAACCTTAAAACCAAAATTAAAGAAAATCAGAACAAATATCCTGATAATAAGATTTTCGATCGTTATGTATATATTCGTACGGAACATTACGATGGTATCGAATCGAATGAAATGCTAGCTTGGAAGCTTTGGATTCCCAATAGTCTTTGCAATAATGTAATTTCAAGTTTTCACGATTCTCCAACATCTTCTCATGGAGGTATGTATAGAACGCTTGAATATATAAGGCGATATTTCTTTTGGCCAGGTATGGTTAGAGACGTTAGGAGTTTTGTAAGAAACTGTGAAATTTGCGAAACTACAAAAGGTCCTAATTTTGTGTTAAAGCCTGAAATGGGAAAACAAACTATTACTATTCGTCCTTTTCAGAGGTTGTTTATAGATTTGTTAGGTCCATATCCACGCAGCAAATCAGGTTACATTGGCTTGTTAATAGTCTTAGACCATTTAACCAAGTTTCACTGGCTACAGCCACTTAAAAAGTTTACATCTCAAGTAATTAAAGATTTTTTACATAAACAAATTTTTCATGTATATGAAGTACCTGAAACCATTGTTAGCGATAACGGTTCTCAGTTCAAGGCAAATGACATTGCTGCATTTTTCACAAGTTTAGGAATACAACACGTTTATACTGCCGTATACTCGCCTCAATCGAACGCTTCAGAACGAGTTAATCGTTCCATTATTGCAGGCATACGTGCATATTTAAAAGGTGATCATACGAAATGGGATGATAATTTAAGTGCAATTAGTTGTGCACTAAGAAACTCATATCATCAGTCGATCAATAATTCTCCATATCATGCTTTATACGGTTTCGACATGTTAACGCATGGTTCGTCATATGCTTTATTGAAAAATCTTAAACTTTTAGATGAGCCTTCTGTGAGTTTATCCAGAGATGACACTTTGCAATTAATAAGAAAAGATTTACAAAAACACTTAAAACAGGCATACGAGCAAAATCAGAAACATTACAACCTACGAACCCGATCACAATCATTTCACATAGGTCAGGAAGTTCTGCGCAGAAACTTTGTACAAAGTAGTATGGAAAAACATTTTAATGGAAAGTTTGCACCACTGTTTGTTAAGGTAAAAGTTAAAGAAAAATTGGGAAACCACTACTATATATTACTCGATTTACAAAATAAACCTGTCGGCACAAATAATGCTAAAGATATTCGTGTATAAATCCTAATCGCATGACATTAAAATTTTCAACTATGTTTTATTTTTCTTTAAGCATAAGGTGTTTATCACTTACTAACCAAACAAGCAAAGATGAAACGTTCAGGCTAAACTTCAAACTCCATATTCCTACATTTTCGCAATTACACGCAAACAATTTCAAAAATTTCTAATTTTGTTGTTCGAAAAGTTTACTTATATTGTTTTCACTTTTAGTTCTTCAGAACAAGATTTTGATCTATAATGCAAATGCAAGTAAAAATTAGTAGAAATTATATAAATGTCCTCAAACCGAACGAAATTAATTATTAATAAAAAATTACTTTCACAATTTGTCGCAAGTGTTGATCATAAGTTAATCGTTCATTGTCAAGCTAACATTGCAACTCCCAGAGTTAATGTTATCTAGTTTTGTGGTGAACGATTTGGCAAACACCTCTGTCGAAAAAAAAAAACAAAAAAAAAAGAACCAAAATTGCGTTTAAATAAATTACCAAAGTTAATGAAGTAGTTAAATTGTTAGTAAAATAACAATCGAACTCCAACATGTATACAACCCATAAACATTCATATATATTGTTTTTTAAGTTCATATGCATTCTAATGTTGATAGCAATAATGCTGTTGCTGAAATATTAGTGTTCGGATTACTCTAATTTGAAAGTTACTCGGTACTTTGTACTAGCATTTGTGGTATTTTAGGGAATTAAAGATACGGAATAATAAGAATAATAATAATAAATAAATTTTAATTATTTATTTTTTGTGGTTTTTCTTTTGGTTAAAGACCAATTATAAATGCGAAAATAACATACCCAATATTATTCGCATACACCATGGTTATTATTATTCAAATGAGATGATGTTGCCACTTGAGTTTAGTACTAAACCATAGTCTGTATAATTCGACTATCGAATGCAATTTTCGTATTTTCTTTTGGTTCTATACGAGTTCACTCTTCTCTCAAACTCTACTTGGTAGAACCGAAATAACTTTACTTCCTTTTTCTGACAAACTTCACAGCGTGTAGAACAAATAAGTAGTACATATAAAATCAATTAGTGCGGGAATAAGAAAAAAATCTTAAATCATAACTCGATTATAAGCAGTGTTACGGAATCAAGTGTGTTTGAGGTAAGAAGTGTAGAATACAAAAATAAATTCAGTTTTTCTCAACTTCCCAGTCAAAAATTATTGTCCCTAAAATTTAACAGCGGAGCACGTTGCGACATCGATATCGTTGCGTCTTCTATTGAGAAACTTGGAAACGCACGATAAAGGTTTCCTCCCAAGTGTAGTCCTTCTTAGTACAGGTGACACCTGACGTCACATACTAATTTTTCTGGACTGGATCGTCCATATATATACATTCACCATTACATCCATAAAGTCGGATATTTTTGCAAAATCCACTAGAAATAAAGTAGGCAGTATAGGATTCCTAACTTCTGGTTTAGGATATCAAAAACTCCATAACGAATACTTGTTGGTAAGTTAAAATCCAGCGGAAAGTTAACCACGAAATAACCATAGTTTTTTCCTTTCTGTTGGTCGGTACAATACGTCGACAATAAGTATTCTTTGCATATACCCTACGATAACTTTAGTTCATATAAATTAAAAAAAAAAAACAAAGAAAAAGTTAAACCATTATAAACCATATATTAATCTTCCCAAAAGATTCAACGTGAGATCGCGATTAAATTACTTAAACCCCGATTAACGTAAATCATGTAAATTAAATGTTTTATTTAAAATTTAAAAAAAAAACATTTAAATTAAGTAAATTTCGCCAGAAAATGTAAAACTCAATTTAAAAATTTACTACAAATCAATTTAATTAATGTTATAATCAGTTAGTACTAGTTAATATAATAGTCGTAATATGAAAAATGCTAATTTTTTTAACTCTTTCTCAAAATGAACATAAATACTTAAAATGATAAAGTCCTAAATCTATATAAATATCTTAAAATTAGTATCATAGATCATACAATAAAATTAATCAAATAAATAAAACCCATATAATTAAATAAATAAAAATGAAAATCGCCACAGGTAAAATCTTACAAAAAAAATTCTAAATTGCTTAAAATTCAAAAAAGAAAAAAAAATATAAGATTATTAACAAAAGGTATATGCAAGAAAATCCATCATAATCATAATCAATTCTTTCCCAGAATCATCAATAACATCATCGAGGATCGAGGAGGCCTTTCGTTCATCGTTGTTAAGTTGGGTGAGTGAAACCGAACGTATTTATTTATTTATTATTATTAATCTATGGAATTAATCCTTACAGACTATTTAAAAAAAACATTTAACAATGAATGAAAAATTAAAAAATTTAATTTAATGTGTTCAAATAAATTATTATATTACTTTTTATGACATTTGTATTTGAAAAAAAATCTATAAATCTATAAAGCTTATTAAATTCAGAACACATTCGTCTAAGCGGATCACCGTTTGCATAATTTGATCTATAAAACTGGACAGTTAAAGGTGAGAAGAAACGTGTTGGCCGTTGGGGGATGTTAAATGAAATATTGTTGATCAGAAAACCAGAACAAACATCGCCATTAATTATGTTCAAAAGAAACGAAACGTTTAGCATAGATCTGCGGCTTTTTAAGGTTGGCAGCTTAACAAGGGCGAGTCTGCTGTTATATGACGGAAGATTTAATTGGTTAAAATTTAAGCTGCGAAGACAGAATAGTAGGAATTGTTTTTGCACCGATTCAATGCTATCAATATGAGTTTGATAGATAGGGTCCCATATAATAGATGCATATTCCAAAATCGGTCTCACAAGTGACGTGTATAGTGTTTTTGTTACATACGGATCGTTGAACTCTTTAGACCAACGTTTTATAAAACCAAGAACTCCTCTGGCTTTGTTTACCGTAATTGTAATATGAAGAACGAAACTAAGTTTTGAATCTAATAAGACACCAAGATCTAAGAAGTTATCAACTTTTTCCAATTGAAAGCCTCCCAACACGTAATTTACAGATATTGGTCTTTTTCGAACAAAACGCATATATTTGCACTTTTTAAGATTGAGCTCCATTAAATTTAAAATACACCATGAGTGAAACGAATCCAAATCATTTTGAAGATAAGTGTGGTCGGAATATTGGTTATAACTCATAAAGACTTTTACATCGTCAGCATACATCAGGATATTTGAAAACTGAATAACCTGTGGCAAATCATTTATAAATAAAGAAAATAAAAGCGGTCCAAGATGGCTGCCTTGCGGTACTCCAGATAAAACATTAATATTTTTCGAAGATATGTTATTAAAAAGTACATTTTGCTTTCTGTTTGTCAAATATGAATATATCCACTTTGTACTAAGATCAGAAAATCCCATTAGATGTAATTTCTTTATAAGAAGTTTATGGTTGACTTTATCAAACGCCTTGCTGAAATCAGTGTAAATTGCGTCAGTTTGCTTTCTTTGAAGAAAGCCACGATTGACTATTGTTGTAAGATGTAAAAGGTTCGTTGAGGTTGAGCACCGTTTTTGAAAGCCATGTTGGAATGGAGAAATTAATGTGTTGACTTGGTGACATAGTTGATCAGTTATAATTTTTTCAAAGAATTTAGGTATAGTACTTAATTTTGCAATACCACGATAATTTGTAACATCCGACTTGTTTCCGGATTTAAATAGCGGAATAATGAAAGAGTCCTTCCATGTATTTGGAAAGTATCCGTATTTAATTGATGAGTTAAACATTATTGTCAATGGAATAGCTAAAGCATCCGCACATTTGATTAAAATACTGCTAGGAATTTTATCAGGTCCACTATTATACGAAAATTTTAGTTTTTTCAACCCTTTAGAAACCATAGAGACATCAAGAAATGGAATACATATGGTTCTATTAGCAGTCAGTATATATGGATAAGTGGTAGAATCATCAAAAGTTGAATTGGAATAAGTTGTTGAAAAAAAATCAGCAAACAAATTACTTATAATAGTATTATCATAAGATTCAGTATGTTGAAATTTCATAATAGCAGGATAACCAGTTGTTTTTCTCTTAGTGTTGACAAATTTATAAAAAGATTTTGGATTACTTTTGAAACTATTTTTCATTTTGATTAAGTAATTAGAGTAACATGATTTATTCAGTGCAGTATATTCCGCTCGGCTGATGGAGTATTTCCCATAATCCACAAGAGAACCGGATAGCTTGTATTTCTTGTAATATTTATTTTTTTTATTTTTAAGTCTTATGAGTTGCTTGGTATTCCAAGGAGGACCAGAAAGTTTATTACGAATTTGTTTCGGAATACATAAATCCATTGCAGAGGAAATAGTACTGTAAAATGTTTCAGTCATATGATCAATAGCAACTGTGGATCCAATAGAAAAAGATAATAGACTGTGCCAGTTCGTACTGTGTAGAAGTTCGTTCAACAAACAGTAATTTGATTGTGCGAAACAAAAATCTTTAACATCATTTTTAGAAGGTGTTTTTAAAAGTCCAGAGGGAATATATAAATTTACTTCAATGGTAGGGTGATGTGTATCTTCAGGAGAAGAAATTGGGATTGAACGCTTGATGTAACATTCCGAAGTATCGTTGACAAATATTAAATCCAATAATTTATAAAGATTGTTGTATATACCATTTATTTGAAAGAGATTCAGATCAAATAAAATATTGAAAAGCTCTTCACACTTATTATTTGATTTGGATGGAACAAAATATTTTTCATCAGGTAAGAACTTCCAGGATATTGAAGGCAAATTAAAATCACCAAGAATAATAACAAAGTCATCTTGATTAGCTGTACGAAGAATATATTTAATAGCTTCGCCATGTTTGTCATAAATAGACTGTGAGGACGATGGAGGAATATATGAGCAGGTAATAAATAATTGTTTTCCATTAAGTTTAATTAAAACTGCGATAAATTCGATGTCGAATGAGGGGTCAATTAATAAAGCCTCTGAGAATAAAATACTGGAGACCGCAATAAGAACACCGCCACCATTTGTTGTGGACCCACGATCACGTCTAAAAATATTGTATTTGTAAGAGAGTATTTCCGTATTCAAAAAAGTATCATTAAGCCAAGTTTCAGTAAGTACGATGATGTGATGTTGTAAGTTGAAACTTTCCATATATAAAGATGTGAGTTTAGTTCTTAAGCCGCGAACATTTTGATAAACTAATGAAATGTAATCAACAGTACAAGCTCCTAGTTTTTTGGAGCATTTAAATCAATTTGTGGAAGACGACCAATGTTAGCGGATCTTGGATTTTCCCTGTATATATATTCACGAACCAATGTATATTTAGGCCAAAAATTAGGATCCAGAATACGTTCAAAAAGATCATTAGTAACAGTAACTTTGAAAGAAGTAATGGATCTTGGTTGAGAAAAAACAAACTTATATGTTGAAATGTCTACGTTTGGACCCACCTTAGATTTAATGAAGGAATCAACATCTTCAGTAGTTGTATCGAAGGCCAGCCTCGAGATGATTCCAAATATTAATTTTTTTCTTGCATATAGTAAAACAAACAAAAGTAAGAATCAATGAAATAGTAAAAGAAGAAAAAGTTATTAATGAGTGTGACGCCACCAAATGTGTGCAAATTTTTTTTTAGTACTCTCGATAATAAGTTTGATAATTGAGTAAATCAAAACTCATTTTTTTTCATTTCATTCATTCATTCATTTGTTTGCTTAGTAAAATATGTATTAACATTTACATAGTAATGTTTAAGATCATTACTCTCACTACTACTCCTTTTGTTGCAATTTTGTTTGTTTTCATTCATAACTTTTTTTTTCACACTTGTGAACAAGAAGTAAAAACCGTTACCATGTTAAAACTCGAAATAATTTTCAACACGGCAAAAATGTCACGTTATCGATTTTTTTTATATATCTTATCCTCCAAATTCAATATTAAAAAAAAACAAAAAAAAAAAAAATAACAAAATATGGCGAATATTTTGTAGAAATAAAATTGAGAAAGGGTAAATTTTTGTTATACAAGTATTTTTTCCTATTTTTCTAAATTATGAATTATATTGCGCTTTAAACTAATCTACTTTATAAATTAGTGAATTGTTGATTTACAATTATAATTGTATGCCTAATAAAAAACCAAATGGGTTTAATGAATCGTTTAAATTCTAATAATGAATTGCTAAATAACGTTCTTTTGTTTTCTATCATGGGCTAATTAGTTAGAGTTAAGTCCTTTGTGGGATCCTAGATTAAAATATTCTTTTGCCACTAGGGTCATGGTTGGGTGGGTAAAGAGGCAAGGATTTTCCGTAACATCTGAAAATTCAAACTGAGGAAGACATGATCAATACCATATAGTTTAGAGTCACTTTGCATATTCATATAGTCATAGAGGGGCTTTGTTTTGTAAACTATGATTATACCAAACCATTTAGAGTAGTTTTTATTTTCTTTAGTAATTTCTGTTACTAAATAGGGAGTCTATACAAAATATTTGTGATGGTACCGAGGATTGAAAGGAAAGGTCACGAACCCCGCACCGACTGATCTTTAATGGGGTTTCACGCAATAAAAGTTTTCTTTTTAATCTTTCGTTTCTTGAAGCCTCCATAAAAATATGAAACTTTTGTACGGTTTCATCCAATAACAACTGAAACATCACAGATAAAATGGCGTTACAGATAAAATGGCGCTACAGATTAAATGGTACATTACATCTGGTAAAAAAATTTAAAAGTTACCTTTGTTTTGGCATCACTAAAAAAATTGTTGGATCATTCTTGTCATCGCCGCTAGCCTGCCTGCAAGTTTCAGATCGATTGAGTCACGGTAAAGGGGTTAAAAATCAATCCAAAATTTTTTTTGACAAGCAGACACTACGAGTTAATAAAAGGGAGTAAAAATTTACCAGCATCTAAAGCAAATAATGCTAAACTACCTAGTTGTTAATGGAAAAAAACCTAAATTTACCAAAAAAAATTTCATGTAGAAAAACACAACAGTTATTTTTGATGTTGTATTTTTTGTGTGTAATATTTACATATACATACATATATTAAATAAAAACAAGTAAGAAAATTATAGTCGGTCTAGACCGACCATACGATACCCTATACCATAGTTTAGAAACCTTATCTCTTCGGTCCAAATAACTGGATTTAGAAAATAAGCAAAAACCAAATTTGAGTGGCATTGTTACTAATTTTTTTGGCTGCAGATATGAAAAAGTTCATATCGGGTGCTATATTAATATGTGGGCTAGGTCAAAAAATGGATCGATCCTTACCATATTTGGTAAAGTCACTTATATTTTGAAAAAATATAAAAAACCAAATTTGAGAAAAATCTGTGCAATATTTTTGTTTTTTTTGATAGATTTAAGTGAAGACGAGAAGCAGCTCTATATGGGGCCTATGACTAAGAATTGTCCAATTGGGATTATTTTTGAACTACTGATTAATGGATACAATAAATACATACAAATACAATTTTACTAAGATCTATATGATAATTTGGATCTTATTGAAATTTATGTCGATTTAATAGGGGTCATTTGTATGAAACGCAATTTTAATTCATCCTATGGCCGGTAAAAGCTTATATACCAAATGTCATCAAAATATATTCATATTTGCGACCTGTAGTTTGATTACAAGATTTACATGGACACACAGACGGACGGACGGACATCGCTAACACGACTCAGAAAGTGATTCTGAGCCAATCGGTATAATAAAAGATGGATCTAGGTCAAATATTTTTGGTAGTTACAAACAGCAGCACAAAGTCATTATACCCAAACCATATAGTGGTATAGGGTATAAAAATATATATATAACAAATATCTGGGATTTTTATAACACGGTGTCTCGACTAGCTAGTTCATGTTCAAGTCGGAGAAATATAATAACGTAAAAACGCCAGTGGGCAAATTATGACTAGACATTTCATTTCCTCCCACGCTTTTCTTTTTAAACCCGTTTTTATAGTTCTAACTTTTGTAGTTCCATAAACACTTATATTCGCGATATATATTAATGAAATTATTTGATTTAAGTTGTGCCATTTTAAAATACTTAAACGTCAAAATCGAATAAAACTTCAAATTAATGGCAGGGTTAATGGCAGAATTTCTGTCATGGCAAAAAGTTGGATTTTAAAGTAATGACATGAGTATTAGCGGTCTCCACTAGCCATTGACTTGAACATTGCCAAGAATTATCGCTAGTCGAGACACCATGTAACATCGCAAGTTTTGCAAATATCAAAATACTCTAAACAATATACATACATATAATATAATATACACTAATGATGAATAATGTTACCCTGTCAAAAATGAAATGCAAATTTACTGGATTACTGTAAAATTGCTATTAAAGTTTTATTTTATTATATTATTATAATTCATTTCTAGAAATGCGCATATAAAAACAGAAGTTTGTTAATTATAGAGCATAAATATTATTAAAATAATACTAATGATAATAAATGTTAACCGTTTCCCCAAAAATGTGCGTATATGTATGATGAACTCGGTAACTCTATTTTGTAAACACAACAAAAAGTTAATATGACAAACTTATGCTCATATTTGTAAAAGAATAATGGAAAAACGTACGGTTTTTGTTTATTATTAAAAAAAGTAATATTTATTTATTTATTAGCAAAAAAAAGGTATATAAGATACATTGATATTGATTTTGTAGCATTTTAGTGTTGTATTTTTTGTGTGTAATATTTACATATATATACATACATATATTAAATAATAAAATAATATACATATATTCTATATACGTATATCCATAATAACCGCATGTTAGAAATAAATTGGTATATTATTTATATAAAGTTCTGAAATATTTTGTTTCAGGTAAATTACATTTCTTTTGCATTAACAAACAGAGTGTCACTTCATTTTGCTCAGTGTGACTATGCCACAGCAGGTGGCGCCACAATTTTTGTTCTAATTAGCTTTGCAATAGTTATTTCTATTTTAACATGAATGTCAACGTTTTCAATCAGATATCAAACAAAACAATGTTAAAAGTATACACAGAACTGAGCAAAGAAGAAGTAATGAGCTCTTTGTTTTCAAAACAGTTCTACATAGTTATATAAAATTATTATTCTGCTTTACCTACAAAATAACTGATTGCGATTAATATAATTTTTAAAAATTGTTTATAATGTTAAAGCATTACTATGCATATAAATACAAAATTGGACCTTTTAAATTTTCCATTCAAATTTTAAAAAATATCAATTCTAGAAACTGGAATTCAGATTTCCAATTATATATTAGAAAATATCAATTGAGTTTCAGAAAATCATATTAAAACGTCGGAAATAATAACTTGAAATTTAGAAGACATCAATTGAATTTTTAATATATAAATTTTATTCTTTAAACACAAACTGAAATTGAGAAATCACCATTTGCATTTAAAAAATCAACTGAAATTAAAAAAAAATATTGCGATTCAGGAGACATTAATAGCATTTCAGCATACGAAAATATTAATTTAAATTCAATGAAGTTTAGAAAATCTCAAATGGTATTTAAGAATTGTGAACAAAAAAAATAGTTACATAAATGAAGCGCTAGATGAGGATGTTATTTATATATTATTTTTCTCCATTTTTTGGATGAAAATTTGAAGTTTTTCAGAAAATAAAGATAACAAATTATTTTATTAAAAATTTTTGGGACATTTGGTTTTTTGCGTTTGGCATCCCTAATTTGAAACAGTGTTCATGATGACTTCAAAATTTGACTTCATGGTAGGCAAAGTAAAACCCAAAAAATTGAAGTTCGATAATAATTCCCAGGTTTGGAGTCAATAAATGAAAATATATTTTATTAACATAATTTAATTCAAAATCAAAAGTTGGCATCACTGGGTTAGATTTTGTATTGTATTGTGTAAATAGTGAAAGCTCCCTTTTAATATGTAAAAAAAATTATTTTCCAAATATGGCAATATTTTAACAAAAAAAATTGAGAGAGCTTTTTTTTGGTTATTATTTTGTTACTCCATCCGACCAATGAAGAATTATTTGGCCAATTAAAAGAAACTATACAGCCATATTCAATTAGCACGATTTATTGCGTATAGTCACCTTACACAACCATTACCTTCGCAACGGAGGTTAGGGCGAGCTATTTAATTTGCAAAAACTTGAACTAAATTAATTAACTAATTATGTCATATAACCGGAAACGCATGCATATACGTATATAACCTAAATGCAAGCCGATCAGCAACCACGATGACCAAAAAGCAAACACCGAAACCTGTTTTCTTTTATCCGAAATAGTAGAGGAGCTGAGAGAGCTTTTAGACCAAATCTTGGAATAAACAAAAATCCAGATCAAACCAAAGAATTTTCTGAAATAATTTGGTATAAGTTTAACAAATTGTTTACTTTTTCATATATTTATTATCAATACTCAATCCGAGGTGGAGGAATCAAAGATTCGGCACAGCCGAATTTAACACTCTTACTTCTTTAAAACACACATAGAGCACTCAGCACTAGCAATACCAAATACTTAAACAACTTTGTCTTATTAGTTTTTTGTCGTTCTTCACTGCATGCACGCAAGCGCAAAGCAACAACACTTTCGTATGCTTTGATTGACGACATTGACGACAGCGATCATCGTTTAAAAAAGTGTGTTTTGAAAAGCACTTGGAAAAAACTGATGTTAATTTTAAATTTCAAACTTATATTATTTACATAAAAATTATTGTATGATACCTCACAATCTACTATCACATAGTTGAAAACGTTTTTGTTATTTTTTTGTATTCTTTACAAAATGGATTTGTAAAATAAATGGGAAAAAGTTTTTATTTTTATTGAACTTTTAGAAGAAATTAAATCTCAAGTGTTTAACATAGACTTAGCATTTTTAACGGACTTAACAACTCACCTAAGTTACCTTAATATTTCCCTTCATGGCAAAAAAATCTGTTTTTTGATTTGGTTGACTTAATCGAAGGTTTTCTTAAAAATATAGATATTTTTATATATCTATACTAATATTATAAAGAGGTAATGTGTGTTTGTTTGTTTGTTTGTTTGTTTGTTTGTAGGAAGTAATCTCCGTAACTACCCATCTGATATTCCTGAAATTTTCACAGAGTCTTACTGCGGATATGGGAAGTGCTATAGGCTATAATTTTTTAAATATTTTTAGTGGGCGTGGCACCACCCACACAAAGTAAATTTTTAATATCATATACATATATTGAGTATTATGACAGGGAGAGCTTTGCAAATTTGTGTGATGTCACCTATTGTTAATACAAGTGGCTACGCCGAAAATGGGCGGGATCGGACAAGTGGGCGTGGTACCTCCCATACAAGTAATAATTTAATATTGTATATCCCGAGTACTGTGATAGAGCTTTTCAAATTTGTCTGATGTCACCTATTATTAATGTGAGTAGTCGGAAAATTGGGCAGTATCGGACCAATAGGCGTGGCAACTGCCATACAGAGTAAATATAAAATGCCATATATCAGGAGTACTGTAACAGTGAGAGTCTTGGGACTTTGTGTGAGCCCATAAGTTATTTATGTGATTATTTAGACAAAAAATGGGAGTGATCGGAGCAGTGGGCATGGCACCGCCCATACAAAGTACCATATAACATTGTATCATATAACTGGTATACTAAAAAGGGAAGCTTTGACGCTTTGCACGACCCCATCAGATCTTAGTATGAGTAGTCAGACAAAAAATCGGCGGGTTCACACCAATGGGCGTGGTACTCCCCATGCAAAGTAACTATTTAATGCCAAAACCGCAAATTGCGAAAAATAAAAATCGCCCAAAAAAATCTTCAAAATCAAAAATGGGCAAAATCAAAAATCGCTAAAAAGAAAAATTGCCAAATGATATTCTAAGTTCAAGGCCAAAAGTTAAGTGTTGCCAGATCTAATTTTGATAATCCATCTTCTTCTCATCGGCAGCTACATGTATCTTGCTCCAGGGTAGGAACGCCGAAAAATCTGACAATTGTTGTACCGAATGAAAAAACCAAAAAACATTGTATATCAGCAAGTATTCGAATAAAAAAATCTATGCTAATAATCTATACTAACATAATAAAGAGCTAATATGTGTTTGTTTGTTTGTTTGTTTGTTTGTTTGTAACAGGTAATCTCCGTAACTACTCATCTGACCTTCCTGAAATTTTCACAGGGTCTTACAGCGGATATGGGAGTGCTACAGGCTGTAATTTTTTGAATATTTTTAGCGGGCGTGGCACTTCCCATACAAAGTAAATTTTAAATATCATATATATAAATATGATAGAGAAAGCTTTGCAAATTTTTCTCAGGTCATCTATTATTAAGGTGAGTAGTCAGACAAAAAAATGGGCGGGATTGGAGAAATGCGCGTGGCACCCCTACACAAACTTAATATTAAATGCGATATATCTGAATAACTGTATTAGTGAGAGCGTTGGGACTTTGCGTAAGGCCTCTCATAACGATTCGTGGGGGGGCGGGGGCAGGAGGAGGGTGTAGCGAAGCACACCGGGTTAAATCTAGTGATTTATATATGGATAAAATGTTCCACTTTCCACGCTGAAAAACTATCTTAGATGATGAGTACAACATTTTAAATTTTGATTTTTTTTTAATATATAATATATATTTTAATATTTTATATTTTGACGATTTGAAAACAAATTTTGAAAAAAGATTTAAAGATTTTGACAGCATTAAGCAAATGATATCCATTTTTTTTACTCCAATGACATGTAACATATACAATCAAAAGCCTGAGCTACACATGGAGCTTTGTGATCTGCAATGCGACTCTGAACTTAAAATTTCTAATTTAAGTGGCATTGATTTTTGGAAATCTTTAAAACCAAATAAATACCCTTTACTTCACAAGGAAATTTTAACTTTGTATTCCATGCTTGGTAGTACATATATGTATATGTGAAAGTGCATTTTCAAATATAAAATTAATAAAAAACAAGCATAGAAGTAGAATAAGCAACGAAAATTTGGAGGTCTTATTAAAATTATCTACAACTGACACTGACATAAATTTCGATAATTTATTGGAAGGATCATGGAAGATTTAAAGGAAATTTCGATTGGTAAGTACTGGTTTCAAATAAAATTTACACGCCCCAAATAATTTTTTTATTTCATTTCAGATGATTTTTACAAAATGTGCAAATCAATTTTTTTTGTCGTGTACGTATCTGAAATAAATATATGAAATTTTTTTTTCTTTTCTTTGTATGTATTGGTTTTTACAACAAAAAATATTGAATAAAAATTAGGTTTTCTTTATATGTATTGGTGTTTGCTCTTCCTGGGCACCCCTGAATTCAAACAACTTGTAACCAATTTTGTTAGAAAGTTATTTTATATATAAAAGCTATCTATATTTCTCTAAATAAAATAAGAAGACCCACAAATGACCCAAAGCTAATATAAGATAATTTATTCAAAAGAATATAAAATATAAAATTAATTCTATTTATTTTGATGTATTTAAGGATGATTTTGTGTGCGATTCAAATTGTTTTCTCTAATCACTTGCAATAAGTATTGCTTTTCTTGTTCGTTCTTTGTTAATAAGTTATTATACTCCTCAATCAATTTAACACTGCGTTCTGCTGTATCATTTCCCACTTTTATTTTTGAAACAATATAGCTAGAAAAATATAGATAGTTTTTATACATGTTTTAATTATTTTAATTTATATTCGCGAGCAATAAGCAGATAATTGCACCATAGATCACAATGGCTTATTTTGATCCCAGGAGCATTGAAGGGTTAAACAAATAAAAATTAACCGGATTATTTTTCTTAAATCCTATACAGTCGTTTTATTGAGTTTAATATAAAAACTCGTTTTTGGTGATTTTAATTTAAAAATATATCAGAATCCAAAGCTGGCCTTGGCAAATAATGGGTTAACGTTCTCGGATTTATCAGAAATTTTAGGAACGGAAGTTCTACACATTTGGTAATTATATTTTAAGCGTCGCATCTAAAAATTCAACAGCACTTATAAAATATTTGAATTTTTTAATAAATTGTCTTTTATTAGCTAAGGGTCAAGGGTTAATTCCAATTCCAAAAGGGTTAATGTGGTCATATTATTTTTTTCCGAAAGCATAGGCTGTTAAGATAAAATATAACATTTAAAAGTAGAAAAGTGATGAATTTTTGATACAAAGTATTTAGAAAGAGTACATTTACAGAATATTTTACAAAAATCCCCTTTTTCTCGAAATCCGCAAAAATAAAATCCTTGTCGAAAAAATTCTGACATATGGATTTACTTAAAAATTCACACAGTTAATCTGTGACATATATTTAACAAAACCTTATAGCGTCAGATCCATTTATTTTTAATTTTGTTTAAGAAAATTTTTTAAAACTTGAAAAAGGAGCATTCAAAATTTTCGGTCTCAATGCGCAATAGGTTAATAACGTGGTAGTAAAACAATACTTCATATCTGAGTACTTATAAGTATAGAGACCAAAAAAAATTATGGCTTTAATCAATTTCTCAAAGTTGAAAAAATGCCATCAAATTTCATGTTATTTCTTGGCGAGTTTTTATTCGATTTTGAAGTTTTATAGCTTCTTGAAAAGATAATTTAATACTGATCCCGAATATTTAACAATTTGTTGAAAAAATTAAACTATAGAACGTAATTTTCGTAAAAACTGAAAAAAAAAAATATATATTCCTCATATAAACATATGTACTTGAAATTTTCAATGGCGTGGACCCACCTCTAAATGTTTTTTAACTGGCCCAAAACTTTGTATTTCTCAGTTTTTTTGCTATTCGCATATTTCTAGAGTTTGAACACTTTTTTATTACCTACATAACTCAAATTGTTTTAATTTTAATCTATAGACATCAATTACTGTCCAAATATACAACAGTAACATATGACATTTGATTATGAAGTACAAAGAGAACTTAATTTGATTACCTTAAAAGCTTGATGCATAGCAACATCTGTGATCCAATAATTTCCGTGTACATCAATAGTCATACCATGTGGCATATAGAATAGATCCTCACCCCAACCCGATTTGATTGAACCGGTTTTCGGGTCCAAAGTATAAATTGTTTTGTCCCTAATGGGACCATATTCAATCAAATAGTAAATATTGCTTTCGTTGAAAGTGCTGTTCGACAATGAAAAGATAAGAGCAAATTTGTAATATCTAAGGGGAATAAAGTATAACAGCTGTTGACTCACTTTGCCTCCCAAATTCTATCAGATCGATGAAATATAACTGGATTTCCCTTCGGGTCTATGGATACTGCCGTAACTTGTCCAAATTTGTGATTAGCTATTGGCCAATTCTCTACCAATACTGGAGTTGGTACATACGATGGTGGTGTGGGTATAATATTCTCAAATGGATTTCCAAGATTAGTTTCATCATTATTGTTGGAGACATTATTATCACTTCCAAAATGAATCTTATTTATCTGTAGTAAAAATATCATAAATTTATGTATATACGTACATACATTTAAAAAAATCAATGGTTATTCTGCTACGTGCAGATATTTAAGTGTGAATGTATATGTACATATATTTGTGTATCGTAATATATATAGCTTACTGCAGAACTTTCCTCTAAGCGTCGTTTTATAAATGACCTGACATCGTTGAAGAATTTTTCGTTAAGTTCCAATGCTTCATCAGGAAAATCTAAATGATAATTGCCCAAATATTTAGCCACTACTGATTCGCTTACGAATATGGTCGCAGTTACAAGGAGGCTTACACTTAAGGTCATTGTCCAATTCCTTTAAGAAAAAACATTAAATCAATTACAAAATCTTCTCTTTTAAATCTTATTCGTTATTATTAATATCTTACATATTCTTTTTCTGTTGTTATTTTATATACATATATTCTACTGAGATACAATAAATTATGTTGACTTTGACAAATTTCAACGGATGTATGTGGATTGACATAAGCAGTTTGTTCTAAGGTTAACGCATGCGTCGTATTTTATGATGGATACAGTGGTTTAGTGGTTCTTTTTAGCAAAGCTGTAAATTATCATTTTTAGATTATTTTGCCGCGAAATAAAAATCTGCACATATCAAGTAGTTATAAGCAATTACTATATATTATATACTAAATTTATGTTAAACGTTCATTTCAATATAGTTTTTCATATAATCGTGAGTTTTTAATATAATCGTGAGTAAAATGCACCATAATCAATTAAACCCCAGATTTTGTAAGAATATTTTTTGACTTTTGCGATGTGACTATCTAAAAAACCAACCCATAAAAACCAAGTTTTTATTATACTCCCTTTATTTGTAAATTAATTTACCACCATGTAATTAAATAATTGATTGACTGAAAATATCTATACCAAAAATCAAAAATATGTCAGATCATTTTTATCGTCGCCGCCAATCTGCCTGCAAAGTTTTAGTTCGATTGGATTACAGGAAAAGGGTTAAAAATCTATCCAAAGTTTATTTGAAAAGCAGAGAAGCAGACAGTACGATTTAAAATTAAGGGAGTAAAGAAGGGAACGATGTATACATCAGAGCGTGTTGATTTGTAGGGGACCAAAAAAAAACGAAAAATCGTATATGCGAGAAATAAACTAGGGTTAATACTTAGCAACATTGCTGAAAAAACTATGGGCCTAAAATGTATTTCGATCCAGCGATTTTTAAGGGGACTTTGACTTTGTATGGGAGGTATGCCTAATTTTTAATCGATTTTGATGAAAAATGATATGGACATAGTGTATGAAAAACAAATAACGTGTACCAAAAATGAGCCTTATTGTTTTCTTATTTTTAACGGTTGAAAAACGTTTTTAACATTTTTAGGTTTGAAAAGGATCTTAAATAACTAAGTAAATTAAGAAAATTATTAAATTAATTGTTATAACTAACTCAGAAATTTGTCTTATTTACTTAAATATTGTAACACAAATAATTATATGTTATATAGTAAGTAGGTTAATTTCCAAATTTTTATTGTAGTTATAAATTATTTGTTTTTATAGATTCATACAGTTTCTGGCATTCGACTTATAATGATCCAAATTGTGTTTGTAAGTTCTAAGAACTTAACTAATGTGTAAATATAAACAAAACTAATGATTAAGCAACAATATTTTATTCTCGATATTTATGCCAACAAACAGTTATTGAACTTTAATTAATATGTTTGTATGTCATATTTTTCATGTTGTTGAATCACAACAATGATTCACCCATGTAGATCTGAACATTCTCCCCGGCGTTGAACGGAGGTTCGACTAAGAATTAAGTGTCAATGATGTCGATTGTTATTGGCCGTAGTTGTGGGATTGGTCTTGCCGTTACTTGGTCAATGTTTTTAGAATCGTTCCGGTGATATACTCGTAACAGTTTCATGCCTATGCAAATAAGCGTCAACAGAATTGAGAGGATTAAGGCAGTGTAACTTACTGCATGATGATGTTGACTATTAGAGTTGATAATTTTCGGAATGTGAATAAGGGCTGATTCATTTAGTTGTTTTTGTAAATCGGTAAGTTGATCTTGTTGGGTTTTTAATTGATGATCTGTTGTATTAAAAACCTTTCTTATTTCATGTGGTGTGCTGATTGATTCGATTTGTTTAAAGTTGGCATATGTGAGCTGCACATTGGTTGATGCCCCAAAATGGCCCTGTATTGTTGTCGTGTTTGTTTTGATAACACAACTAGGTCTTACTTCCAGGATTCCACAACCCGATAATGTGGCTTGAAGAGTTTCCGTGCCGCAAAGTGCAGAGAATTCGGAGGTTTCTGTCATAGAAAATAACTATTTGTTCGGGTTGTTTAATTGAGTCCATGCTGAGGTCCCTGGCAGTCGGGCTAACTTGCAGCTAGTTGTTTTTCAGTTGTTGAATATGTTGATGTCACATGAATTTATATCTGACTTCCTTCCTAATTTGGATTGGTTATTTTTGCATATATAAATATCAGGTTTGATCTTTAGGCAGTTGGTGACATCTTCAGTAGACAATGGAATGTACTGATCTCTGTGTGAATTTACTGCTATGAAGGAGCTATCTGGTATGATAGTAATGAGGGTTTGGTTCTTCTCGATTGGAACTGGAACTATCTTCAATAACTCTAAGACTTGCTGGTCAACTAATGGTAACTTAATTTCGAAAACTACCTCTCCCTTGGTAACAGCGCCCTTGGCATTCATTTACTTATATAGTTGAATCAGGTTTTCGTCGGCAATTGGAAGTACATAAAAGGCCGGGAGATGAGCTAGCTCGGTCTTAAGCTGGCGAGGTGATAATAGCAGTGTACTTATTCTTCCGTTATGTGCGTCTGTGAGTACATTAATGATTTCAGATTTTGTTCTTTGAAGATTTGTTGCTATTAGTGCGAGATGAGTCGACAGCATTCCGGATAGTTGTGTTTTGCTGATTTATTGCGATTCCTTGTCTAATAGAATCGTTTCTTGATTGATTCTTTCCCAGATTTCATTAATGCTTTCTTGAGTTCTGGTTTCGTCTTGCTTTATGACGTTTATGGTTGAGTCTATGATTGATGTCTGATTTTTGAATAATTGTAGGATATGCCCTTTCTCGATTTTCGTTTGATTAATAGTACTTGACATTTCTTCGGCATAACCTGAGTCCGAAACACCAAATAATGATCTTGCTATATTTCCAATAATGTTGAATGCTGCTCTTTTTGCTCGATGTTTGACGGATTTAACTGCCGCTTCACATAATCCTCAATGTTCTCCTTGCTGCATGATCGGATGATCGATTCTTATGAGGTCTTTGCAAATATGGCCTTGTATAATTCTTTTAGTTGATTTCCTGCACCGACGAAATTTGTAGCGTTGCTTGAATAAATTGTAATTTGTAGCGTTGCTTGAAAAACTTTTGAGAGATCCAATAAATGCATCGGTGCTGAGGTCACTCACTACTTCTAGATGTACGGCCTTTGCAGAGAAGCAGATGAAAAGTGCTATGCAGACCTTATGTGGTCTTTTACCTTTTAATTTATAATGGACCCAGAAGCGACCACAGTAATCGACTCCCGTATTAATAAATGGCCGAGCTGGGGTGACTCTGCTTGCTGGTACTTCGCCCATGGCTTGGGTCAGTAATTGTGGTTTTGCCCTTGTGCATCTGATGCAACTTTGAACGGTATTTCTGGCCATTGATTTCCAGTACTGATGATGATCCAGTACTGCAGTCTGGAAATCGCTAATGATATTTGTGGACCACAGTGATGATTGTCCTTTTGAATCATTTTCAATATTCATTTTGAAATTGGATCGTTGTATAGTAACAGTATTGGATGTTTTGCGTTGAAGGATAGGTGTGAAGCCTCTAGTCTTTCCCCGACTCGAAGAAGATCGTTTTCGTCAAGGAATGGAGATAGACCGCTGATGAAACTGGAATTGTTACCTTGGTTGTTTGTTTTTAGTTTGATAATGTTATCCTTAAAATCAGCTGCTTGTATGGTTCTGGTGATAAGGTGAAGCGCTGACGTTAATTCGGTTGGGGTAACTAACTTGGTTGTTGCTCGATTCAGGCTTGGCGTTCTGAATAAAGCGCAACATGTATGCTACTATACTTTGAAGGACCTTAAAGGAATCCCGATGATTGATTTTGTAAATGATCTCTTCTAAGCCTGCTAAGCAATTGAAGCGGTAGTAACAGTTTTTTGCTTAAACTCCATGCCAGTTGTAGGTTGTAGGGTTTTCGAGAATGCCTTGGGCCACTGACCTTCTTTACCATGTAAGAAAATTTGTCCACAGAACTACAAGGTGCATGCTGATAACTTCTCGGGACTTAAACCTCTAGAGATTAAGTCAGCGGGATTTTGCTTGGAATTAACCTGGCGCAATTGAGTGTTGATTGTTAACCCCAATGTAGTACTATTTCAGAATTGGGCCACAGGTATATTTGATTGTTCTCAAATTTCAGTTCCTCCCAAACTTTTGTATTTAGTTCGGCTCCAACAACATCAGCACATAGCTATAGCCTGGGTAAGGTAAACTTCTTTAGCAGAGCTACACGTGATTTGGAGCATGACAGTCCAACGATGATTTTGACATCTTTTAAAACCTATGTATATAAACTGAGGCACCATAAGCCCTTTCGGAAGCGTCTATTTATTTATTTTTATTTATTTATTTATTTATTAGGTCAATGGAATAAATCCTTACAGACCTGTATAAATGATATAATTACATATGTACATATATTGAAACAATTATTAATGATTTAAATGATTTAAAAATAGAAACAAATAGTTCGGAATTTAAGAAAATACTGATATTATGCTTAATTACATCAGTTTTCAACGAAAAATCAATTAATTGATAAAGATTATTATAATCACAACAAATTCTTCTAAATGGATTAGCTAGAGCATAGTTGGTTTGAAAAGATTTAACAAAGAGTGGTGGAATTGGCGTGATACTCGTTGAGGAACATTAAAAGTTATATTGTTGACAAGAAAGTCAGAACAGATTTCACCATTAATTAGGTTGATCATAAATGTTACTTTTAGCATAGTCCTACGGCTTTCCAAAGTAGATAATTTTATTAATTTAAGTCGATCAACGTATGAAGGTAGATTAATTGCAGAATTCCAAGGTAAGCCACGTAAGCAGAAGAGTAGAAATTGTTTCTGTACAGACTCGATTCGTTGAATATGAATGTTATAGAAGGGATCCCATATTATTGACCCATATTCTAAAATAGGTCTTACAAGAGATGTAAAAAGTTGTTTGGTTATGTAGGGATCAATAAATTCTTTTGCCCATCTTTTAATAAAGGCGAGTGTACCTCTAGCTTTATTAACTGTCATGGTGACGTGAGATACAAAGTTTAATTTAGGATCAAGTAGAATCCCTAAATCCAGAAAATTATCAACAAGTTCAAGCTGATATCCGCCCAAAATGTAGTTAGTAGGAAAATCATTATTTCTAGAAAAACGCATACATTTACATTTTTTCAAATTTAGTTCCATTAGGTTACGGTTACACCACGAAAAGAAATTGTTGAGATCTGATTGAAGATGAATATGATCATTATGTTGACAGTAACTTAAAAAAATTTTATCATCAGCGTACATTAAAACGTTGCAAAAATTTATCACTATTGGAAGATCATTGATGAAAAGTGAGAACAGAATTGGTCCAAGATGGCTGCCTTGAGGAACACCAGATATCACAGTAATATCTTTAGATGACATATTATTATACATTACACGTTGTGTTCTCTCAGAAAGATATGATTTTATCCATTTAAGGCTTAATGGTGTTAAACCTAATAAATCCAATTTGATCAGTAGAAGGTTATGGTTTACTTTATCGAAAGCCTTTCTAAAATCGGTGTATACTGCATCTGTTTGTTTTTTCTTGACAAAACCATCGTTAATTATTGTCAGAGCGAGTTATTATACAATCTTCTGGATTATTTGTAAATACCAAATCTAGCAGTTTACCGTATTCATTAAATACGCCATTCATCTGGTAAAGACTAAGATCAACTATCTCATTCAATATTAAATCATCATAGTTATTAGATTTAATTGGAATAAAATCCGGAGCATCAAGCGAATTTTTCCATAGTATAGATGATAATCTCCAACAACAAAAATTAAATCCTCAGGTTTAGCACGTTTAGCAACTGATTTGATGGCCTGAACGTATTCAAGGTATATTTCTTCGGGAGAATTAGGAGGTATATACGACCAGGTTATGAAAATGATTTTATAATTAAGCTTTATCATTACACTGACAAGCTCAATATTTGGAGAAGATTCAGATTGAAGAGATTCGGAAGCAAACAGACATGACACAGCAATTAAAACACCACCACCATTACGATCGCTTCTGTTATATCTATATATTTGATAATTGTTACATAGTAACTCAGAATTAAAAACATTATCTTTCAGCCAAGTCTCAGTAAAGATGATAACATGAAAATTAAAATCATAACTAGTAGATTAGACATTTTAGTGTTTAAACCACGAACATTCTGATACATAATGATTAGTCGTTCAACGGGTAAAGAATCTAGTTTTTTGAATTAATGTTGATATTCGTATTTTCATTTATTCGATGTCGGGGCGGAAGCTCAGCAATGTTGTTTCTCCGTGGATTTTCTTTAAATTCATATTCACGAACTCAAGTATTCACAGGCCAGAAACTAGGGTTAACGATTTGCTCATAAAGATCGAACGGAACGGTTATTTTAAAAGATGTAATCCTTCTTGGTACGGAATAGGAAAATTTATATATCATAACATCAGCTTTATAATTTAGTTTAGAGTTTATATAAAAGTTAGTGTCATCAGTGGAGGTATCCGAAGAAGGACGAGAAATAAAAATATATTTTAAAGATGGTGAAATAGCAGTTGTAGGTGTCAAGGACGTATTATTTAAAGATGGTAGCATTGCAGTTTTAGACATCAAAGGAGCAGTATTTGTAAAAGATTGTATATTATCAGTTGTAAGTATCAATGATGCTTTATTAAAAGATGGTAGGACAGCATTTTGAGGCATGAAAGGAGAAGTAATTGTCGTAAGCATATTTGCAGAATTCAGAGTTGTATGAATTGAAGAAGCAGTAGTATTATCAGGGTTTTCTCTATTCATGAATCTGGGTGACATACGGCGATTTGGAGATGGTAATTTAGGTGATTGGAGTCCATCCAATGACTTTGATAAATTAGCAAAATGGTTTTGAATTTGCAAAAAATTGTTTTTAGTGCTTTGGAAGAAGCGGTAAAAATTAGCGCCAATTTTTTGACAGTCATTACAGCGCCAATGCAAGTTTTTATGCTTCGATACAGATTCGGCTACTAAACCAGATAAGCCACTGCATTTAAAGTGACATATACCAAGACAAAGCCAGAAACTCAATTTTCTCTTGTCATGACCTTCCAAAGAACAGCCTTTTTTAAGCATGCCATTTTAAGGGATTTAATTTAGTTTTATTGGGGATATAGATTTTTAAAATAACTGGCAGCACTTTTTGTTTATTAGGAATTGTTATTGTTTTTGTTTGGTTTTGCTATTGGTTTTTTTTGTGTTTTCTTTTTATGCTATGTTCTATTGAGTGAGTGTGATTTCTGTTAAGTATATTTTGTTGTTGTAAAATGTTTCGAATTTATTGGCTTATTGTTAGTAATTTTATGTAGGAACTGCTATTGTTGTTTTTTTAAAATAAGAATATAGCACTTGTTTTAAGTTATTTGAAATGTTGCTATTGTGTTTTTTTGTATTTTCTTTTTGTAAGTGTTGTATTGAGTAAGTGTAATTTCTGTTTAGTGTATCTTATTGTTGTAAAATGTTATGAATTTGACAATTTAGTTGTTTATTGTTGGAAATTTCGTGTATTGAAGAAAGAAATTATTTTTTTATAAAACAAATATTTTAAACTGATTTTTTTTTTGACAAACCAGAAATAATTAAACGAATTTTTAAGCATTAAACACAAAATTATAAATTCTTTAATACAAAAGTTATTGACGAAAAACACGGAGCACAATTCAAGATAAACTGTCTTACACGAAGGTTGTAGGCGACTGTCTACAAACGTATGTATTTGCGTGTGAGTAGATATTTGACCATCAAAAAATGTGTCACGTAGTGTGTACGCTGTTTAAGTAGTTTAACTTCTTGCAAAATGTTGTCCAATATGAATTTAGATTTGCTAGCAACGGGACATCCCATGCGATTTGTGATTTCCATAATTGTTGCATGAAAATTTTGGCCGTTACTACCACAGGACCTGCTATTCCTAATGGATCAAATATTCTTGCAACGTGCGATGAAACAGACGTCTTGTTATTGTCTTCTTGTCTTGGACGTCTGCTTTAAGTCAAAACAAATCTGATTTGGGGGTCCATGTCAAGCCTAAAACCTTGGTTGATTGTTTGTCAAAGTCTAGGTTTACTTCCAGGTCTTCAGGTTGAATGACTTTTAATAGTTGAGAATGGCTTGCGCACCATTTTCTTAGTTTAAATGCAACTTCTCGGAGTAAGCTAGTAAGTTGTTGCTGCATCGCGGTGGTTAGAGTTAAAGTCACTCATGTCATCATCCACATAAAAATCATATCATCAAGTATGAGCACCTAGCGGGTATCTTCCATATTCCGTTCTGCTAATTGTTGTGAATATTTTGTCGCCAGATATGGTGCTGCAGACGTTCCGTATGTTACGGTATTTAGCTTGTATCTTTGAATTGCCTCTATTGTATTCTTGCTCCAGAATATAAGCTGCATGTGACGGTCAGCTGGATCGATTAGAATCTGACGGTACATTTTTTCTATGTCTGTGCAAAAGACAAACCGTGGTAGTCGAAACCTTAGTAACATACCAAACATCATTTTAAGTGGTCGGGCCGGTGTACATAATGTCTACTTTCTGGCTTCAATACGCAGTGATAAGGGATGAAAACATGCGGTCTTTCAACTTCATTGTCATTAATGCGGGTCATTTGGCGCAGTGCTTCGTATTGATTCATAAAGTCGATGTATTGGGACCTTAACAACGGATCCTTTGCTAGTCTTCATTCTAAATCCTGGAACCTTGATAGGGCAACATCTTTGGTTTCAACTAGGGAACTCGGATTCGCCGAAAATGGCAATCGGACTATGAATCTACATATTTTGAACAAAATGTGTCTCATACCTTTGTTCATCGATTGTGAGAGTTTTATCCATATCGAAGTCATCTTCATCTTCACCGTAAATTGCGCAATTGCTGAGGTTTTCGCTTCCTTCGTTATTTTGCCACTCACTATAATTTAATTTGACCGGCCGCCATTAAATCGTGGTAGTATTCTGCTCCCAGCAGAATGTCAATTTTACTGGTATCGTTAAAAATTGGATCAGCTGGTTGAATATTTTCTGGCATTGGCCATGATGAAATGTTGAAGTTTTGAGCTGGTTGATCAGAAATAATGCTTGGGAGCACGAACGCCTCTAATCTGGTTTTATATTCGCTTGCTCTGGATTGTAGACTAATGTTGACACGTTTGTTTGTTTGCTTCAATTTTCTGCCAATCCCTTCGATTCGCAAGGATGTTTCTGATGGTTTAATGTTGAGTTTGCTTACCAGTCTCTCCACGATGTTGATTTGCGATCTGGAGTCCAAAATAGCTTTAAACTCGCCGAATTGCCCATTATCTTGCTATTGCCAGCAAAACGTAACCCTGCCGGGTGCCATGATGTTGCACTGAAGCAACCGTAGATGGAGCTGGCACTGTTTTCATAACTTGATGCGAATTATTATTTTCATCGTTATGTACCAATGTGTTGTGTTTGTGTTGACATGTAGTGGTAATTTTTCCCAAATTATTATAATATTCTTAATTGCATATTTATTTACAACCAAAATTTTCCGCATTTTTATTTTTTTATATATTTATTTTCCAATTTCGCTTCAAAAAATTATTGATTAAATTACAACATTAATTTATAATTCAAAGCATATATGATAATTTTTGTTTTGAAATATTTCAGTTTGAGCATTTTCATACAAATTTTTCTAGAAAATTGCAATAATACAGCTTCCAAGAATGAATGCAAATATCTCTATAAGAAATAATTTGATAACAATTTCTTATGATGGCGTTTGCAAACATTAGGATTATTTTGATTATTCAGCAAAAGATTCATGTCCAAACAATTATTAAGTAATATATTTCATTTAATTTAAGCTAACTGAAACATTATAGTAAGACATCATTATAAACATTGATCAGGGATCCAAATTAGCGTTTTTCTTGCTTTTATGAGGGTAACTCGTTTGTTTAGTAGTTACGTTGACAGATTACCAAGTTTGTTTGAGTGTTTTTGTACACTCTTTTTTTATGAAGACCTGTAATGTCTGCTAAAAAATCTTTGACTTCCTTTCATTTTCGACAGCCAACGTGAGGAGATAAAAAAATTATACACTAAAAGTGAGAAATAGTGATAAAGTAAATCTTAAAACAACATTAAAATCAGTAATTCAATTTCGGAAAATCTGGTAATTTTTACATTGTGAAATCAATTTATTTATTTAAATTTGTTATGAAACTTTTAAAGGAGAATGGAATTTACCAGTTTCTTAAACTTCAGGAATTTTAATTTGGATAAGAGATTCCCCATAACGAAAGGATATTTGAAATCCTCTTTTGCTTTCGTACCCTTGTGGTATCGCCCAACCACAATTGGTGACAGAAAATCTCAGGTTGGAAGTTAAAAGTGGCTGTTATTGGGCAAAATCAATTTCCCCGAATATTCATATGAAGACAGGAATTTTTCGTTCTCCTAAGATGAACCCTAATCACTAAGAGGTAACAGATAAGCATTGGGCTTCAAATTTGCATTGAAGACCAACAACATACAGATCAAAAAAAAAAACAGAAAAAAGGAGAGTTATTAAGTGTAAATGATCATTAATCACGTTTTTTTTTTCCATACCCAGAAAAGGTTACAACAGAGAGAACTTATGCTTTCAATTAACCTTATGGCGCGATTCGACATTGCATCAATTTTCAATTTTTGTGTAATATCTATCCCCTTTCCTATTCGCAATGAATTTTAAATTTAAAAACTATTAAAACTATACATTTTTCTAAATTTTCTAAACTAAAAAATAATTATATTTAAAAACATGAAATATGAATTGAATTAAAGTATAAACAAAATACGAAAATTAAATTAAAGTTAACTTGATATTAATATTAAAATAAGACTTAAATCTATATCACAGAGAACTAATAACAAGCAAATAAATAATTAAAAATAAAATCCTATAACTAATAACTAAACATGTAATAAATAAATAATCTTAACAAACAATAATTTACCTAAAACTAAATAACCATCACAAAACAACAAATTCTAATGTAAGCAACCTGCGAGGATTCTAATGCAAGTATCCTAAAAATATCTAATGCCACAACCAATGTATCTAAAGGCCCATTTACATGATACCACTCAGTCGTATGATTTTTCGAAATAAAAATCCGATGAAATTCATCGGACTGTCATAAAGTCGTACCGACATTATTTCTGCATACTTAGGCCATTTACATCATAACACTCAAGTCTTATGAAAACAGCTGTTTAGAATAATAAGCAAATTTATTTTGAAATTTATATTTTATTTTCACTTTCTTTGTTTTTGTTTACCATTTTTTTAATATTACCAAAAAAAAAACAACTCTGGTCCGATGAAAATGGCAAGTTTTTAGAAATGTTTCAAAAACCATCGGACTTCGAAAATGAAATCCTACAGACTGTCAATTTCATAACAAAAGCTTTTTACATTATACGACTTTTTCATAATACTCGAATTTCTGACAGATCGTATTACAAAGTGTGATAGTGTAAACTGGCCTTAATATTATTCTATTTTTAGCAAATTTTAACAACAGCAACCGCAAACATCGAACTTGAACAAAGCCTTGATCGATCTTCCAACATGTTGGTTGGTAAGTCAAATTATGAAATTATCTATTAAACAATTATTTTTTTTCGTACACTCTTAAAATATACCTTATGACAGCATCAAAAACTAATATTCTAAAACAAAAGTAATGTAAAAGAGCAATCCATACTTGCATTGAATGTATTAAATGATCTATGTAGCGAATAAAAGCTCTTCTTAAAAGCTTTAGTAAAATAACTATTAATGATAAAGAGATAATGTAAGACGCATTTATCCTCTTCAATTTTGATTCTTAATGTAAACAAAGGGAGTATTAGTTTTTTGCGTGGTCTTTTGGTTATTGTGGGAATAATTAGATTAATACCTTACTATCCGCATTGTTCCGGTAGTAAATGAGTTTGATACAGCATTTACTGGCTTTAATGTGTTAGTTCACTGTGATTAAGAATCTCAGAATAATTTTTTTAAACTAAGATCAATTCTTTCGTTTAAGTTATTAAATAATTACAATTAACTTTACCACTTGGCTAAAATGTCATTTAGTTTATATATCTTATATTTTTAAATATATATTTTTTTAAACGTTTCTTTTTATATAATGCTAGTCGTTAATTTATTTTATGGGTTGAATAAAAATGAAATATTGAATATGGAAAACTAAATTAAAATTTGGGGTTTTCATACGAATGATGATGCGTTAGAGAAAATCAGGCTAGTTACTTTTAGGGGGTTTAGATTTAACATGTCGTCACTAAAACATTGGTTGGGTAGGGTTATGAGGCGACTCTCTCCGCAATCCAAGTAGGAGAGAAATTTTGAGGACCGGAAGATCAATTAATAGCTTTAATTTTTAGTTCATTTGAATTGTAACTAAATTGAGGGCATTAGAATTTTAAATATTTAGTTACTCTTTGTCCACTTGTAGAATGTTAAATATAAAAGGAGTCTATAAAAATATTGTAGTAGTGTTTATATGCATTTTTAGGAGTTATTACTCGAACCCCCCGCCCGACTGTTGTTAGTGTACAAAGGCTCCCGCCGTCCTACACTCTTATGATTTTTAAAAGGTTTTTATGTTATTCTCGAATAAAATAAATACCTAACCATGACTTTGTAGAACAAAAATTTCGCAAATCACTGTGGGTTCATTACAATAATTGGCGCCCAACGTGGGGCCCGAAAGAACTGTGTTATTTTTGAGCTCTGTTTTCGTAAGTAAATTATAGATTTCACGTCAAGCGTAACATACCAAAATGTTTTTAAGTATCGTCACATTTCTGCAATATAATCAACAATACTTTATCGGAAATTTATAATTTGAGGTTCAAAAGTTCGAATATGCTAACCATTTTGTTATTTGTGATTATCTTTGTCGGGTGTGCCAAGATTTTGAATGCTTTTGTATTTTATTTCAGTTTAAGGTAGAGTTTTTACTTTTCTTTATCAAAAACTTACCTAGCAGCAATTATATTTTTTCAATCGGATCACATTAATTTTGCTAATTGTAATTTAATGTCCAGGAAAAACTCGAAGCTGGTTTGTTTAGATAACGAGCATTTTAAACTATACTTTTTACTCCATAATCCAGTCTTGTAGTTTCTATTATTTGAATTTTCCCTCATGTTTTTGCCTTTTTATCTACGCATCATCAGTAAGTAAACTCTAACAATTGATGAATGAAAAAATATTATTTAAATTTCTGTTTATGAACGAACTAAATTTCGATTTTAAAACTCGGTCTTAGTGAATTAAAAATTTAACCATTTCCTTAGGAATCATTCTATAGCTGTTAAAAAAAATAATAAAAAAAAGAAGTGAAATTGAATTTTAAATTTTTTTCAATTGTTTTTTTTTTTTTTTTTTAAATAAGTCACAACGCATATTCATTTTATTGAAATATTTGATACTGTTACAATTTAGGCAATACTTAACTGCCCAATAAATTTTTCTATTTAAAGACTATATTATATGAATACAGAAAACCTTCGGAAACAAATGTTCGTCGTATAACTTTGAATTGTAACTAAATTGAGGGCATTAGAATTTTAAATATTTAGTTACTCTTTGTCCACTTGTAGAATGTTAAATATAAAAGGAGTCTATAAAAATATTGTAGTAGTGTTTATATGCATTTTTAGGAGTTATTACTCGAACCCCCCGCCCGACTGTTGCTAGTGTACAAAGGCTCCCGCCGTCCTACACTCTTATGATTTTTAAAAGGTTTTTATGTTATTCTCGAATAAAATAAATACCTAACCATGACTTTGTAGAACAAAAATTTCACAAATCACTGTGGGTTCATTACAATAATTGGCGCCCAACGTGGGGCCCGAAAGAACTGTGTTATTTTTGAGCTCTGTTTTCGTAAGTAAATTATAGATTTCACGTCAAGCGTAACATACCAAAATGTTTTTAAGTATCGTCACATTTCTGCAATATAATCAACAATACTTTATCGGAAATTTATAATTTGAGGTTCAAAAGTTCGAATATGCTAACCATTTTGTTATTTGTGATTATCTTTGTCGGGTGTGCCAAGATTTTGAATGCTTTTGCATTTTATTTCAGTTTAAGGTAGAGTTTTTACTTTTCTTTATCAAAAACTTACCTAGCAGCAATTATATTTTTTCAATCGGATCACATTAATTTTGCTAATTGTAATTTAATGTCCAGGAAAAACTCGAAGCTGGTTTGTTTAGATAACGAGCATTTTAAACTATACTTTTTACTCCATAATCCAGTCTTGTAGTTTCTATTATTTGAATTTTCCCTCATGTTTTTGCCTTTTTATCTACGCATCATCAGTAAGTAAACTCTAACAATTGATGAATGAAAAAATATTATTTAAATTTCTGTTTATGAACGAACTAAATTTCGATTTTAAAACTCGGTCTTAGTGAATTAAAAATTTAACCATTTCCTTAGGAATCATTCTATATCTGTTAAAAAAAATAATAAAAAAAAGAAGTGAAATTGAATTTTAAATTTTTTTCAATTGTTTTTTTTTTTTTTTGTAAATAAGTCACAACGCATATTCATTTTATTGAAATATTTGATACTGTTACAATTTAGGCAATACTTAACTGCCCAATAAATTTTTCTATTTAAAGACTATATTATATGAATACAGAAAACCTTCGGAAACAAATGTTCGTCGTATAACTTTGTCTATTTTTTTTAGAACTAATTCCCACAAAATTTTGAAATTCAAAGATATTTATAATTATTTTTTTGGGAATTTGACTTTTGGAACAATTTTGTTGTAGCAGGAAATATAGAGTTTACCTCTGATCGGAACTGTCCACGCTCCGACAACCAAAACGTTGGAACTTCTCCTGCTCCACAGAGTATACCACCAATGTCTCCTGCAGTTAATAATAGTAGTAATATTGATTATGCGGAAATTAATCGAATGATACAGTATAATCTAACAAGAATCATGCACAATCTAAACCAACCCAGTGCGAAATAATACTCCAACTTATCCTTCCACTAACCCAATATTACAAACTTCAGGTGGAAATAGTAATTCTTATAATATCAATAATTTGACTAATCAGCATAATTCACTGACTCATCAAAATATAAACCCCAATTCACAAAGTAACCCTCAGGCTACTTTTTCAAATGTGTCAACTTCCAGTAATTTTTTTCAAACTGCTAAAATAACCAATATAATACAAAATTGTAATTTAAAGTTTGATGGTTCATCAAATGGTATTCGTATTGAAGAATTTCTGTATAGAGTTCGTTCACGAACCAATGCTAGTTTGGAGGAGATTTTGGCATCATATGCAATAATTTGCATATTCTCCTGGTAGGCAAAGCTAGAGACTGGTTTTGGGGGTACCACAAAAATGTTCAGGTTGTTCATTGGGATGAGTTTTGTGAAGCAATATCTATCGAGATTGAAATTCGTTTGAAATACAGGAGGAAATTCGGAATCGAAAACAAAAATCGGGTGAAACTTTTGATTTGTTCTTTGATGCAGTTTCGGCAATCATGGATCGTTTACCTTCACCTTTAGCTGAGAGTGATTTGATAGAAATCCTTACGCAAAATCTCCTACCGGAAATAAGGCAAGATCTTCTCTACGTACCCATTCACTCTATTTCTGGCCTTCGAAGATTAGTACAAAAAATGGGAAAACTTTCTAAATGACGAGCATGTCGGAAGAAATTTAAATATGCGACCTCAAAATGCTTTTGTGCCTCGTAGACAAGTTGCTGAAGTAGATTTGGATGAATATTTTGGTGCCATCGATACTCCAATCGATTCTCATTCGTCAGTCAATACGATTAATAATCCACAAGTTATTTCCAAATGTTGGAATTGTGATGAATTGGGTCATCGCTGGGAGGACTGTCTCCAAGAGCGGAAAATTTTTTGTTATGGCTGTGGTGCCAGGAAAATATATAAACCAATTTGTACAAAAGTGCAACAAGGAAGACTAGTTTTTCAAAAAACTACAGATCACTTTCGAAGGATCAACTGTAGATACAAATGCTCCTTCTCAATTCAAAAACAAATGTGAACAAACCATACCTGATTTAGACAATATAATACTTGATAGCGAAGGAAAGGATGGAACCCCAACTACTAAACCTTATTCAGTTTTAAAAAGACCACCTTCTAGTGTTAACAGCTATGAAAATATTTCACGGCTTATATATCCTACAATGCCATATCATAAGCGTTGGGAGGCATATATGGGAAAAACGAAATGCTTTTTTTAATGTATCCGCTATGACTTCATGTCCAATTACAAAGACAAAACGTTCCACTTTACGATTGCGTAAATACTGGAAAATGCGAAAATTATGCCGAAAGTTTCTTGTCTCTCAATTATTTTAAATTCTAACGATATGCGATACTATGGAAGGGTTTCATTTTTAGAATTTTATGAACTAGGTCTGCTCGACACTGGAGCAAATGTTAGCTGCATAGGCTCTGATCTTGCTACTCCTGATTTTTCTAAATTCTCATTTTTAGTAAATGTAAGTCTTTCGTGAAAACTGCTGATGGCCACTCACAGAATGTCGTTGGTTGGCTCGACGTCGATGTTTCTTTCAAAGACCAAATACGTAGAATAAAATTATTCATTGTCCCCTCAATATCGCATAGATTAATTTTAGGAATCGACTTTTGGAAGTCTTTTAATCTGTCCTTCTGAATTGTCCGTTTTTCAAGAAAAATCCGATGTTTTGTCCGAATCAAATGTAAAATCTGCCGAGTCAGATGAAAAGTCCTATATACTTACTAATAGCCAACGTCAAAAGTTGAATATTGTTATATTTCTTTTCCCGAACTTTGAAAAACAAGGGTTGGGAAGAACCAGCTTAATTAAGCACTCCATCGATGTAGGTAACTCTTCAGCGATCAAGCAACGGTTCTATCCGGTTTCTCCCGCGGTTGAGAAACTAATGTTTGGTAAAATAGACAGAATGTTGGCACAAGGGGTTATTCAACCTTCCACATCCCCATGGAGTTCACCAATGAGACTGGTTGTAAAACCGAATAAAGTCCGTTTATGTTTCGATGCCAGAAAAGTTAATTTGGTAACAAAGAAGGATGCGTATCCACTGCCAAGCATCGAAGGGATATTTGCAAGACTTCCAAAAGCGAACCTTATATAAAAGTTCGATCTAAAGTATGCCTATTGGCAGATTGCACTTGACGATGAATCCAAACCACTGACGGCATTCACAGTCCCAGGTAGGCCTCTCTACCAATTTGTAGTAATGCCGTTTGGGCTGTGCAACGCCCCTCAGATAATGTGTAGGTTGATGGACGAGATCACACCACCTCATCTTCGGTATTCAGTTTTTGGCTATTTAGATGATTTAGTCATTGTGTCTGAAAATTTTTAGACCCATTTAGAGGTTTTAGTGAGTATATCTTCTCAATTTAGGAAAGCCAATTTGACCCTAAATGTTTCCAAAAGTCGGTTTTGCGTGACAAAAGTAAACTATTTGGGCTATGTTATAGGAAACTGCGGAATTACGACGGATCCCGACAAAATTAGTGCAATCAAAAACTGGCCAATCCCCAAGAATATAAAGTAAGTACGAGGTTTTCTTGGACTCGCAAGATGGTTCAGGCGCTTCTTCCATAATTTTTCCACCGAAGTTTTTCCGATCACCGAAGTATTGTGCACAAACAAGAAATTTATTGGGACCACAGAAGCTCAAGCAGCGTTTGAAGAAGTGAAAAATCTATTCACCACGGCTCCAGTACTTATAAAGCCAGACTTCAGCAAGAAATTCTACATTCACTGTGATGCTGGTGATTACGGCATAGGTGCAGTTCTGGTGCAATTGGATGATGAAGACCATGAATGTCCAATTGCATACATGAGCCGCAAATTAAACTCAGCGCAACGAAATTACAGCGTAACAGAAAGGGAATGTTTAGCTGCTGTGGAGGCCACAAAACGTTTCAGATGTTACCCCGAAATGGAGGAGTTTGAAGTAGTTACGGACCATGCTAGCCTAGTGTCGCTAATGCGACAAACCGAGCTCAATGGAAGATTAGCCAGATGGGTTTTTGAACTACAAGCATTTAAGTTTAACGTTAGTCATCGAAAAGGCAAGGATAATGTTGTGCCGGATGCCCTGTCACGAATACATAATAATGAAGTTTGTGCCCTTGAAATCCTTGAACCTGAGGTGGACCTTAATTCTGAACATTTTAAAGACCAGGATTATGTTGAACTTAAAGAAAAAGTAAAATCTGATCACACAAAATACCCCGATGTAAAAATTGTAGAAAATTATGTGTATGTTCGTACTGAACATTATTCTGGGGATGATAATGTAGACCAAAAGGCTTGGAAGCTGTAGATTCCTAGCAAACTGCGAGCAGAAGTAATTCGAAGACCCCATGACTCGCCAGTAACTGCGCATGGAGGTATTGTCAAAACCCTAGAACTACTACGTCGAAATTTTTTTTTGGCCTGGAATGGTTCGAGATGTCAGACAATATATAAAAGAATGCGAAATATGCAAAACCACAAAAAGTCCAAACTTTATAATGAAACCACCAATGGGTAACCAAACTATTTCTTTTCGGGTCCATATCCTAGAAGAAAAACAGGTTTTATTGGACTGCTAATAGTGTTAGATCACTTAACAAAATTTCATTGGCTCTGTCCACTCCCCAAGTTCACAGCCCCATTAATCCAAGACTATTTATAAAAGCAAATTTTCCATATGTATAGGGTTCCAGAAACAATAGTTAGTGACAACGGCAGTCAGTTTCGTGTAAACGAATTCAACGCATTTCTCACCACCTATGGAATTACACATACATATACTGCATATTATTCACCTCAGGCAAATGCGTCCGAACGCGTTAACTGGTCGCTAATTGCAGGTATAAGAGCGTATTTAAAGCACGATCAGAGGCTTTGGGATGAGAAGCTAAGCGCCATTAGTTGTGCTCTTGGGAACTCCTTCCATCAGTCAATAAATTGTTCACCTTTTTATGCAATATTCGGTTTTAATATGATCACCCATGGTTCCTCTTATACACTTTTAAGAAATTGAAGTCTTTTAGATGAACCTAGAGCAACAATTTCGAGAGATGATAAACTCCAAACCCTTAGAAAAGATTTACAGAAAAACATAAAAGAAGCTTACGAAAAGAATCGAGAACATTAAAACCTGAGGACTAGAATGCCCTCTTTCCAAATTGGTCAAGAAGTTTACCAGCGCACAGTGGACCATATTTTGAGAAGGCGGCCAAAATTCATTTTTTTTTTTGTTACCGATTTTAAAGTTATGTTATTCATTTGAAAGCAAATACTAGTTAACCTCGGGAGCCAAAAAATTGCGACTCTAACTCAACTATATCACAGCGAACAGGGTCTTCGAAAATGGGCTTTCTCAGTATTTTGCTAAAATTAAAAATTTCTTTGTAAATTTTTATTTTTGAATGACTGTAACTTTTTTGATTTAAAAGATTTTGAAGTGAAATAAATTTTTTGTAATTTTGTGGCTTCCATGCTATTAACGTTAAAAATATAAAATCACTGAGTGATTCCGAAATCCAAAGAAAAAATTTTTAAAAAAAAGGTCAAAATTTTCGGAAAATCTCCTACTTAATAGAGCATAACTCATGCCAGTCAAAAGCAGTCAGAAAAAATCTTGCACTTTTCTATAGTACGAACCCTCCCCTATACTCCTATACCCATTATACACCCGACAGTTTCCGCCCGTGTGCACCAGAACAATTTTTCTGACCCAAGGTTAGATATTTTCTGCAAAATTTATGAATACAAAAGTTGCCACTATGTGGTTAGGATATATTAAGTTTGAGGTGATGTTTGTAACTGCCAAAAATATTGGACCTTTATCCATCTTTTATTATACGGATCGACTCAAAAACACTTTCAGAGTCGATTAAACGATATCCGTGCGTCCGTCTGAGTGTTATGAATACAAAAGTTGGTCGTACTGGTGCACCGCGGTGTATTTTTTACGTGTCGGTAGAGTTGTCAGGAGTTGTTATATACTTATAAAAAAGGGTTGAGATATAGTGCGCTTAATTGTTGCAGGTACATTTACATAGGTATCTTTCAAAAACATTAATAGTCTGAATTAGAGTTATATAGTTTAAATACCTGACAAAATGGGAAACAATTTAAATAACAGGTAAATGGTAAAAAAAAACTATTGCGACATAGCACTTTAAGATATGAGCAGGTATGCTTCACCTTTTAAAAGGGGTTAGGGTGTGGGCTTTTTATGCTGCTAAAAGTGGTAATAAAAGATAAAAATTTTTATTTTACATAATTGCAAGAAAGAGTATTTATAATAATGTTTCCACAATTATTATTCATTACAATTTGTGCAATGGCTAAGTACTGTTACAGAGATCTGTCAGATATTTATTTTCAACGAAATGATGTAGACGATGTAATTTTGCACATAGTGAGCAACGACTTCTTTAATAATTGTAACCTAGAAGATATTGAAATGCACAAAGGAAGAATTACTAATTTTGCATCGAATTTAAAAAGACGGTACATTGAATGCTCTCAAGCAAGGCAAAGATGTACAAACGTTACCAAGACTGGTTAATAAAGGAACTTATGTTTGAGAGTGCATCTACAACTGCCAACGAAAGTGGAAAAAAGGGTCGACCAGCAAAACCAATCGACGGATGTAGTGAAAGATCTCGAAGGCGCAAGCTGGAGAATATCAATGAACAAATTTCTCAAAGAATTATTAAGGATTCATTTTTGCACCAAATTCAACCAACCCAAAATAAAAAAAAATAAAATTGAAATAATTGAAAAAATAGTAGAAGCGAGCCCAAGGCGCACAAAGAGGATTTTGAAAAGCATTCCTACACCAATTGAAGATAAGAAATTTACGCCGCAAGAAGCGTTCGCCCTATTTTTGGATTTGAAATTGACCAAAAATCAATATTCCTTATTGCGGAAGCGAACCAATGAAAATAATTGTGGGATTTTTCCAGAGTATCGAGATTTAGTTTCTGCCAAAAAAAAAGAATGCTTACCTTCACAATCTGCTATTAGTTTCACTTCAACATCAGCAGAAATAAAATTGCAAGATCTCCTTGAACATACTGCAGAACGATTGCTAAATACGCTTGATACTGATCATTTAAAAAAAATTGGTAATGGCAGCATTACTTTAATTTCTAAATGGGGATGTGATGGATCCTCTGGTCAGCAACAATACAAGCAATTTAATGCCGAAAATTCATCATTCATCGTTCCATTGCGCTTAACAAAAAGGTATAGCGTCTTAGAGCCGTCAACTAGTAGAGCAACAGGAATTGATATATGGAAAAATGAAATTCATTCTTCAATAAAGTATTGCAGACCAATAAAATTTGCATTCAAAAAGGAAACCAAAGATGTCATAACTGAAGAAGTTCAAAAAATAAAAGATCAAATTAAGGAACTTCAACCAGTAATATTTAAATTTGATGACCAAGACATTGAAGTACATTTTAAAATGTGTCTCACAATGATTGATGGAAAAGTTGCACAAGCTTTAATTGGAACAAAGTCAACGTCAAGCTGCATTATATGCCAAAGACGATAGTTTTAAGGAAGCCTACGAATTTGGAATGTCCCCTCTTCATGCTAGAATACGTTTATAATGAAAAATACTCTTGCAGATATATGCCATCCACAGTTCATAAAATTTTGTACCATGGGGAACAAATAATTCAAAAAATATGCTACCAATAGGAGATCTATCCGAAGAAGCGCAAGAAAAAAGGAACAAAGACTACAGATCCTTTCGCGAGCACAACACAAGGAAAATGTCCAGATGTTGTACTAATGAAGACCTTATCACTATTTTGTTGTGCACTTCAGATCCATATATGTCCAACGTTCGTCAAAAATGGAAAACTACCTCTATTGAATTAGACGAAGAAGCTAAACAACTTCTAGAAGATGAAAATCAAGGCTATTTAGAAGAAATTTTTACTAAAATTGGTTGATTTAAAGTACTTTTTCATTACACTAACAATATGTTACACTTTTTTTATATAGTTAAAAAATTTTCTTGATTTAAAAATTTATATATTTTGTAAATTTACAATAAAAATTGTTATATTTCATAAATTTACCATAAAAATTGATATAGAAATATTTTAAAAGACAATAAAAAAAAATTTAACTAAAGCAAAACATACGAGTTTTTCATTGAAACTTCCCTATCTTGAACCAATATAAGGTAACTTTTACGTTCGCTGCTTAATAAATTATATTTTAACTCGGGATCTTTCAAAAAAAAAAAAAAAAAACATTTGGCCCTTGTGCACATTAGGACTAAAAAGTTTACGGGGGCAAAAGTTTGGCATTTTCTGAAAAAATTAACTTAAAAAATTGTTAAAAAGTATTAGTTGTAAAATTAACAGAAAAAGACATTATATTAAAATAAACCTTTTTTTTACCTTTTAACACTTCACTTTTGTACTAAAATTCAACTACAAATGAAAATGTATTTTAAACCCTCCGTAACTTTTTTTATTTTCGGTCCAGAATTACGTTTTATAGCAAAACTTAAAGGCTAAGGTCTCACCTACCAAACAAAAAAAACGCATATCAAAATTCCAATCCAATCAAAAGTTATAGATTTTTGACCGCCTTCTCGTCAAATGGTCCACTGTGCGGCGTAATTTTGCACAAAGTAACGCCGAGAAAAACTTTAGTGCTAAACTTTCTCCCGTTTTCATTAAAGCTAGAGTCCGAGAAAAAATAGGAAATCATTATTATGTCTTGGAAGACATTTCAAGGAAATTAGCCGGTACTTTTCACACTAAAGACATCAGAGCATAGGGCCAGATGATAAAATACCTTTCTCCATTTAATTCTACTACACATAGGGTTAGATTACCTGGTTTTGTAGTGGTCATTTTTCCCAAATTATTATAATATTCTTAATAGCATTTTGCGCATTTTTAGTTTTTTATATATTTATTTTCCAATTTCGCTTCAAAAAAATTATTGATTAAATTACAACATTAATTTATAATTCAAAGTGGTATAGCCTATACCACAATGTGGTTTGGGTATAATGACTTTGTGCTGCTGTTTGTAACTACCAAAAATATTTGACCTAGACCCATCTTTTATTATACTGATCGACTCAGAATCGCTTTTTGAGTCGATTTAACGATGTCCGTCCGTCCGTCCGTCTGTGTGTCCATGTAAACTTTATAATAAAACTACAGGTCGCAAATATGAATATATTTTGATGGAATTTGGCATATAAGCTCTTGTCGGCCATAGGATGAACCTTGTTGAAATTGGTGAAAATCGGTCCATTTTCAGACCTAGCCCCCATACAAATGACCCCTATGAAATCAACATAAATTGCCATAAGATCCAAATTATCATATAAATCTTAGTCAAATTGGGTTTGTATGTATTTATTACATCCATTAATCAGTAGTCCAAAAATTATCCCTATTGGACAACTCTTAGTCATAGGCCCCATATAGAGCTGCTTCCCGATCTTCACTTAAATCTATCAAAAAACAAAAATATTGTACTGATTCTTCTCAAATTTTGTTTGTATATATTTTTGCAAAATACAAGAGACTTTACCAAACATGGTCAGGATCGGTATATTTTGGGGCCTAGTCCACATATAGATATAGCATCCGATATGAACTCTTTCATATCTGCAGCCAAAAAAATTAATAAAAATCCCACTCAAATTTGGTTTATGCTTATTTTTTATATCCAGTTAGTTGGGCCTGAGAGATAGGGCCTCTACATGGTATAGGGTATCGTATAGTCGGTCTAGACCGACTATAATTTTCTTACTTGTTTTTGTTTTGAAATATTTCAGTTTGAGCATTGTCATACAAATTTTTCTAAAAAATTGCAATAATACAGCTTCCAAGAATGAATGCAAAAATCTCTATAAGAAATAATTTGATAATAATTTCTTATGATGGCGTTTGCAAACATTATAATATTAGGATTATTTTGATTATTCAGCAAAAGATTCATGTCCAAACAATTATTAAGTAATATATTTCATTTAATTTAAGCTAACTCAAACATTATAGTAAAACATCATTATAAACATTGATCAGGGATCCAAATTAGCGTTTTTCTTGCTTTTATGAGGGTAACTCTTTTGATTAGTAGTTACGTTGACAGATTACCAAGTTTGTTTGAGTGCTTTTGTACACACTTTTTTTATACCCTCCACTCCAGTGTGCAGAGGGTATATATAAGTTTGTCATTCCGTTTGTAATAATTAGAAAAAAAATTTTGGACCCCATAAAATATATATATTTGTGATCCTTATAACAACCGGAGTTGATATAGCGATGTCCGTCTGTCCTTCTGTCCGTCTGTGGAAATCACGATGACGGTATCAATCGGGCAGCTAGGGTGATGCATTAACTCCTGAAAAGTTTGCTATTTAAAATCGTCCAAATCGGTCGATTAGGGCCCGAGATTTGAATGAAGAACTAAAAAAAAGTCTTGAAAAAATATAATTTTCTATGTTGTTCTTGTCACGATCACGCCCTGAATAGTGCAGCTACAGTGATCATTTTTAGTGAGAATGATTCACAAAATTCATGAGAAGATTTCTATTTCAAAAATCATTAAAATCGGTGGAACAGGTCCAGGGAAATCTCTGAAAAAGTAAGAAAAAAAATTAAAAATATGATGTTTCTATATTGTTCTTGTTGTTATTCTAATTGTTGTGTTGTTGTCATAGCTGGACTTTTGTTTTTGTGGTCGTTGTGGTAATAATATAATAAAAACTAACCCTTTGTACATTTTTTATTAACTCTGGTAGAAAAATTTAAAAGTTTCCATTGTTTTGGCATCACTCTAAAAATTTGTTAGATCATTTCTGTTATTACCACGAGCCTGCCTGCAAAATTTGGCTCACGGGAAATTGGTTAAAATCGATCCAAAATTTTTTCGTCAAGCAGACACTACGAGTTAATATAAAGGGAGTAAAAATTCACCAACATCTTAAGCAAATAACGCTAAAATACCTAGTTGTTAATAAAAAAAAAAAAACAATGTAAATATAGCAAAAAAAAATTTTATGTATAAATTTATTTATAAATTTATATAAACATATTAAATAATACAAATAATATAATCTATACTATAATAATAATAATAATAATAATAATAATAATAATAATAATAATAATAATCTATACTAATATTATAAAGAGGTAATGTGTGTTTGTTTGTTTGTTTGTTTGTTTGTTTGTAGGAGGTAATCTCCGTAACTACCCATGCGATATTCCTGAAATTTTCACAGATATGGATATGGGTAGTGCTATAGGCTATAATTTTTTAAATATTTTAGTGGGCGTGGCACCTCCCACACAAAGTAAATTTTTAATATCATATACATATATTGAGTATTATGATAGGGAGAGCTTTGCAAATTTGTGTGAGGTCACCTATTGTTAATATTAGTAGCTACGCCGGAAATGGGCGGGATCGGACATGTGGGCGTGGTACCTCGCATACAAGTAATAATTCAATATTATATATCTCGAGTACTGTGATAGAGAGAGCTTTTCAAGTTAGTCTGATGTCACCTATTATTAATGTGAGTAGTCGGACATAAAATGGGCAGTATCGGACCCATAGGCGTGGCACCTGCAATACAAATTAAATATAAAATGCCATATATGTGGAGTACTGTTATAGCAAGAGTCTTGGGACTTTGTGTGAGCCCATTAGTTATTCATGTGATTAGTTAGACAAAAAATGGGCGTGATCGGAGCAGTAGGCGTGGCACCGCCCGTACAAAGTAAATATATGATATCATATAACTGGTGTATTAAAAAAGGGAAGCTTTGACACTTTGCACGGCAACATCAGATTTAAGTATGAGTAGTCTGACAAAAAAATGGCGAGTTTACACCAATGGGCGTGGCACTCCCCATGCAAAGTAACTATTTAATGTCATATATCTGGAGTACTGTGAACGAGAGGGCTTTGTGGCTTTGCATGAGCCCATAGGTTCTTTGTATGATTAGTCGAACAAAAAAATGGGCGTGATCATAGCAGTGGGCGTAGCACCGCCCATGCAAAGTAGATATCTAATATCATATAACTGGTGTTCTATGAAAGGGAAAGACTCTACATTTTGCACGAGTCCATCAGATATTAATGTGAGTAGTCCAATAAAAATTGGGCGGGATGGGATTAGTGGGCGTGACACCTCCTATATAAACAATATGAAGTACTACGAAAGCAACAGTCTTTTGTTAAGTACATTAGTTATCAGTGTGATTTGTCGTGGAAATATATCGCTACGTTCAAGACCAATAGTTGTGTTGCCAGATCTAATTTTGATAATCCATCTTCTTCTCATAGGCAGCTACATGTTCCTTGCTCCAGGGTAGGAACGCCGAAAAATCTGATAATTGTTGTACCGAATGAAAAAAGCAAAAAACATTATATATCAGCAAGTATTCGAATAAAAAATCTATGCTAATAATCTATACTAACACAATAAAGAGGTTATATGTGTTTGTTTGTTTGTTCGTTTGTAGGAGGTAATCTCCGTAACTACTCATCTGACCTTCCTGAAATTTTCACAGGGTCTTAGTGCGGATATGGGAGTGCTCAGGCTGTAACTTTTTTTAAATATTTTTAGCGGGCGTGGCACCTCCCATACAAAGTAAATTTTAAGTATCATATATATTAATATAATTAAGAAAGCTTTGCAAATTTGTCGCAGGTCATCTATTATTAACGTGAGTAGTCAGACAAAAAAATGGGCGGGATTGGACAAATGCACGTGGCACCTCTACACAAACTTAATATTAAATGTGATATATCTAAATTCCTGTATTAGTGAGAGCCTTGGGACTTTGCGTGAGCCCTTTCATAACGATTCGGGGGGAAGGGAGAGGGTGTAGCGAAGCACACCGGGTTACATCTAGTATCATATATATTAAGTACTATGATAGAGAGAGCTTTTAAAATTTTTCTGAAGTAACCTATTATTAATGTGAGTAGTCGGATGCAAAATGGGCAGTATCGGACCAATAGGCGTGGCACCTGCCATACAAAGTAAATATAAAATGCCATAAATCTGAAGTACTGTAATAGTGGGAATCTTGGAACTTTGTGTGAGTCCATAAGTAATTTATTTGTTTAGTTAGACAAAAAATGAGCGTGATCGGAGCAGTGGGCGTGGCACCACCCATACAAAGTAAATATATGATATCATATAACTGGTGTTCTAAGAAAGCAAGCTTTGACACTTTGCACGATCAGATCTTAGTATGAGTAGTCGAACAAAAAATTGTCGGGTTCACACCAATGGGCGTGGCACTCCCAATGCAAAGTAACTATTTAATGTCATATATCTGGAGAACTGTAAAAGCGAGAGCTTTGTGGCTTTGCGTGAGCCCATAGGTCCTTTGTGTGATTAGTCGACAAAAAAATGGGCGTGATCGGAGTAGTGGGAGTAGCACCGCCCATGCAAGGTAGATATCTAATATCATATAACTGGTGTACTAAAAAAGGGAAGGACTCGACATTTTGCATGAGTTCATCAGATATTAATGTGAGTAGTCCAATAAAAATTGGGCGGGATGGGATTAGTGGGTGTGGCACCTCCGATGTAAAAAATATGAAGCACTACGAAAGCGACAGTCTTTTGACAAGTTCATTAGTTATCAATGTGATTTGACGTGGAAAATATATCGCCATAATCAAAAATTGCAAAACTCAAATATCGCGAAAAATTAAAATCTCCCAAAAAACAAAAATCTTCAAAATCAAAAATGGGCAAAATCAAAAATCGCTAAAAAGAAAAATTGCCAAATGATATTCTAAGTTCAAGGCCAATAGTTAAGTGTTGCCAGATCTAATATGGATAATCCATCTTCTTCTCATGGGCAGCTACATGTACCTTGCTCCAGGGTAGGAACGCCGAAAAATCTGATAATTGTTGCACCGAATGAAAAAACTAAAACCATTGTAAAATCTACACCAATAATCTATACTAACATAATAAAGAGGTAATATTTGTTTGTAAGAGGTAATCTCCGTAACTACTCATCTGATCTTCCTGAGATTTTCACATAGTCTTACTGCGGATATGGGAGTGCTACAGGCTTTATTTTTTTTAAATATTTTTTAGTGGGCGTGGCACCTCCCATACAAAGTTAATTTTTAATATCATATATATTAAGTACTATGATAGAGAAAGCTTTGCAAATTCGTCTCAGGTCATCTATTATTAGTAGTCAGACAAAAAAGTGAGCGGGATTACACAAATGCGCGTGGTACCCCCACACAAACTGAATATGAAATGTGATAAATCTGAATTACTGTATTAATGAGAGCCTTGGGGCTTTGCGTGAGCGCTTTCAGAACGGGGGAGGGGGAGGGTGTAGCGAAGCACACCGGGTTACATCTAGTATATTATATATGTATATCCATAACAACTGCATGTTAGAAATAAGTCGGTATATTATTTTATTTACATAAAATTCTGCAATATTTTGTTGTGGGGAAAATACATTTCTTTTGCATTAACAGAATGTCACTTCATTTTGCTCAGCGTGACTATGCCACAGTAGATGGCGCCACAATTTTTGCTTGTTCTAATTAGCTTTGCAATAGTTATTTCTATTTTAGCATGAATGTTAATATTTTCAACTGGATATCATACAGAACAATGTTAAGAGTATACACGGGCTGGTCTTTTATTATTTCATACGTTTTTTCATTATTCTTTTACAAATATGAACATAAGTTTGGCATATTAACTTTTTGTTGTCTTTACAAAATAGAGTTACAGAGTTCATCAATCAGTTTTTTGCTTTCAAAACAGTTCTACATAGTTATATAGAATTATTATTCTGCTTTACCTACAAAATATCTGATTGCGATTACATCTAATTTTTAAAAATTGTTTATAATTACTAAAGCATTATTATTCACATAAATACACAATTGCACTTTTTAAATTTTCCATTCAAATTTAAGAAAATATCAATTCTAAAAACTGGAATTAAAAATTTCCAATTATAAATTACAATTAATTGAATTTCAGAAAATCATATCAAAACGTCGGAAATTATAATTTTAAATTTAGAAGACATCAATTGCATCTTTAATATATAAATTTTATTCGTTAAACACAAATCGAAATTCCAAAAAAAAAAAAAACACCAATTACCTATGTTTACATTTAAAAAATTTTTACATTTAAAAAAAATATTGACATTCAGGAGAAATTAATAGCTTTTCAGTACCGCGATTCAGTAACTTATTTTAACGATAGTCGAATCGTTAAAAAAGAAAATTGCAAAATTATCAGTAAAATTTTTAAACGATATTCGCTATTGTTAAAGTCAGCTGTTGTTGTTATCTAAACGACAACCATTTTTGTGTTGTTTATTCAATCGATAAAAACTTAAATTTTTAGGTTGAAATGTCGTCATACATAAATAAAAATCATAAAATAGTGAAAATATTTTGCATTAATTAAAAAACTTTTTTATATAAATAAAAAAATTAAATAGCATATTCAATTCATTATTTCATTTTCAAATAAATAAACAGAAATATTAGTAAACAAAATAAAGATATTAAACATAAACATAAAATCATCCTGTCAAACACGAAGTAATTTGTTTTTTTCTATTCTTCTTTGTGTTTTTCGCTTATGACAGAGATGCCACTCGTTTACAATTTAAATACTTTAAATACTTAGTGAATCACTTAATCCTTAGTGCAAACAACAATAGCTGTCGATATATTTTGCGATTGTCGGATCGTTGAAATTTACAGAATCACACTACAGAAAACATTAATTTAATTTCAATGAATTTTAGAAAACGTCACATGATATTTAAGAATTGCGAACATAAAAACTGTTACATAAATAAACGCAATTTGATGAGCATGTTATTTTTTATATATAAATTTTCACAATTTTTTTTGAATGAAAATTTTAAGTTTTTCAGAAAATAAAGAGAACAAATTATTTTATTTAAAATGTTTGGGATATTTGGTTTTTTGCGTTTGGCATCCCTAATTTGAATATTTATTATTATAAATTTATTCTCTATGTTTTTCAAATATGGCAATATTTTAATAAAAAAATTGAGAGATTTTTTTTATGGTTATTATTTTGTTACTCCATCCGACCTATATGGCCGCAATGAAGAAATATTTGGCCAGTTAAAAGAAACTATACAGCCATCTCCAATTAGCACGATATAGTTATATAAACTAAATGCATGCCGATCAGCAACCACGATGACCAAAAAGCAAACACCGAAATAAATCCGAAATAATAGAAAAGACGAAAACCAACCCAAAGAATTTGCTGAAATAATTTGGTATTAGGTTTAGCAAATTGTTTACTTTTTCATTTACATTTATTATCAAGACTCAAACCGAGGTGGAGGGTATCAAAGATTCGGCACAGCCGAATTTAACACTCTTACTTGTTTTTATGAAGACCTGTAATGTCTGCTAAAAAAAATCTATGACTTCGTTTTATTTTCGACAGCCAACGTGAGCAGATAAAAAAATTATACACTAAAAGTGAGAAAAGTAAAGTAAATCTTAAATCATCATTAAAATCAGTAATTCAATTTCGGAAAATCTGGTGATTTTTACATTGTGAAATCAATTTATTTCAATAATAAGGTAAAATTGTTATGAAACTTTTAAAGGAGAATGGAATTTACCAGTTTCTTAAACTTCAGGAATTTTAATTTGGATAAGAGATTCCCCATAACGAAAGGAAATTTGAAATCCTCTTTTGCTTTCGTACCCTTGTGGTATCGCCCAACCACAATTGGTGAAGAAAATCTCAGGTTGGAAGTTAAAAGTGGCTGTTATTGGGCAAAATCAATTTCCCCGAATATTCATATGAAGACAGGAATTTTTCGTTCTCCTAAGATGAACCCTAATCACTAAGAGGTAGCAGATAAGCATTGGGCTTCAAATTTGCATTGAAGACCAACAACATACAGATCATAAAAAAAAAAAATAATAATAATAATAAATAAAAAGGAGAGTTATTAAGTGTAAATGACCATTAATCACGTTTTTTTTCATACCCAGAAAAGGTTACAACAGAGAGATACTACTGCTTTCAATTAACCTTACGGTGCGATTCGACATTGCATTACTTTCCTATTCGCAATGAATTTTAAATTTAAAAACTATTAAAACTATACATTGTTTCTAAATTTTTTATGAAAATTAAATTAAAGTGAACTTTATATTAATATTAAAATAAGACTTAAATCTGTATCACAGAGAACTAATAACAAGCAAATAAATAATTAAAAATAAAATCCTATAACTAATAACTAAACATGTAATAAATAAATAATCTTAACAAACAATAATTTACCTAAAACTAAATAACCATCACAAAACAACAAATTCTAATGTAAGCAACCTGCGAGGATTCTAATGCAAGTATCCTAAAAATATCTAATGCCACAACCAATGTATCAAATATTTTTCTAATTCAGCAAATTTTAACAACAGCAACCGAAAACATCGAACTTGAACAAGGCCTTGATCCATCTTCGACCATGTTGGTTGGTAAGTCAAATTATGAAATTATCTATTAAACAATTATTTTTTTTTCGTACACTCTTAAAATATACCTTATGACAGCATCAAAAACAAATATTCTAAAACAAAAGTAATGTAAAAGAGTAATAACTACATACTTGCATTGAATGTATTAAATGATCTATGTAGCGAATAAAAGCTCTTCTTAAAAGCTTTAGTAAAATAACTATTAATGAAAAAGAGATAATGTAAGACACATTCATCCTTCTTTAAGTTTGATTCTTAATGTAAACAAAGGGAGTATTAGTTTTTTGCGTTGTGTTTTGGTTATTGTGGGAATAGTTAGATTAATACCTTACAATCTTACTGGTTTTAATGTGTTAGTTCAGTGTGATTAAGAACCTCATAATAATTTTTTTAACTTAAGATCAATTTTTTCGTTTAAGTTATTAAAAAATTCAATTGACTTTACCATTTGGCTAAAATGTCATCTAGTTTCTCTATCTTATATCTTTAAATATATATTTTTTAAACGTTTCTTTTTATATAATGCTAGTCGTTAATATATTTTATGGGTTGAATAAAAATGAAATATTGAATATGGAAAACTAAATTAAAATTTGGGGTTTTCTTACGAATGATTATGCGTTAGAGTAAATCAGGCTAGTTACTTTTAGGGGTTTTAGATTTAACATGTCGTCACTAAAACATTGGTTGGGTAGGATTATGAGGCGACTCTCTCCGCAATCCAAATAGGAGAGAAATTTTAAGGACCGGAAGATCAATTAATAGCTTTAATTTTTAGTTCATTTGAATTGTAACTAAATTGAGGGCATTAGAATTTTAAATATTTAGTTACTCTTTGTCCACTTGTAGTATGTTAAATAAAAAGGGAGTCTATAAAAATATTGTTGTAGTGTTTATATGCATTTTTAGGAGTAAGGACTCGAACCCCCCGCCCGACTGTTGCTAGTGTACAAAGGCTCCCGCCGTACTACACTCTTATCATTTTTAAAAGGATTTTATGTTATTCTCGAATAAAATAAATACCTAACCATGATTTTGTACAACAAAAATTTCACAAATCACTGTGGGTTCATTACAGACATTTGATACAATGCTGCGAAGAGCATTTATTTGCGAAGTGCCCTAGTTGTAGGCAATTAATGCATAAATTTTTTGACCTGTGTTGCAACCATTTATGGATTGTTTGATTTAAAAAAGCTTGACATCTGTATAGCGGATGATATTTATTTTGGCAAGCTCTGCATTTCGTTTCATTATCGGATGCCCTTGTTGATGCTGTGGAACATGCTTTATGTGTTGGTTTTGTTGAAGATTGCTTGCTCTTCTGGGATAGTGCATCCAATGTTTGGAATCTGTTTTCCAAGAACTTGAGGAATTCTTCTAGTTACGGAATTGCCTTTGGCTGTGATAAGGACTGCTCATACAGCATACGAGTGCCCTTGTCCAATTTGCTGATAATTATATGAATAATTATTGTAACATGGAGTGGATTGATAGCTGATGCAGACGGGCTATCAGAGGGTAATCTGTTCTCTCCAGTTGACCTTTCCAACAATGTGAACGTTAGAATTCTGGCATTGTTGTATCTATCCTGTAGCATTTTCCAAGCTGTTGTGTAGTTCGCTTCAGTTGGTTATAAATGCTGGATCAGATCCTGAGCTTCTCCCTTGACATGGTTTTTCAGGATACACATCTTTTTTTATAGCTGGAACTGGCTGCTTGTGGATCATTTCATTAAATATATTCGCCATTGAAAAATTGTATTGTTACCCTTGACAAATATACTGATGAAACATAACAATAAATTTATTATGGTAGATCAACACAATGATAGAAAGCTAACGATTCCAGAGTACTCTTTTAATGTGTTAGACCACGGGTTCCCAACCGGTGGTCTATGGACCCCATAGGGGTACGTGGAGCACTCCTCAGGGGGTGCGAGAAGCGCGACGGGTAATAAAATTTTTTCGAATTATTATTGAAACAAACAAAAATCTAAATTTTTTTGAACACAGTTTGGTTTTCTTAAAGTAAATTTCCTAACACTAAATACAATAACTAATATGTACATATGAGTATGTACGAGTATTTCTTATTTTTGAAATAAGCCGTTGTATGAAAAGGCATCAGTAGGCTTTGAAATTTTGGTTGTCATAGAAAAGAGACATACATAATAGCAAAATAGTAAGAAGATTCATTAAAAAATTACTTGTAAGGGTTTGGTTGATTTTTAAAAGTTTCTGAGTTTTTAATATTTTTCGATTCTCTATTGATGTAATTTAACTACCAAATTATTATTGTTTTTACTACAAAAATGTGTACAAAAAATAAATATATATAACGGTTTCCGATTTATTTTGGTAAGTACAAGAAATAAACCAGTGCATAGTTATTTGTTTTAGATTCCAGAAACAATTATTTTTTTCTTATCGACAGGTAAACCATACTATCACAATGTCAAAGAAGCGTTGTTATCAGGCCTCCTTTATTCAATTCTTATATGACAAAGATGGATTGCAAAGGCCACAATGTATACTTTGCTCGAAAGTACTTAGTAATGGTTATATGAAACCACCCAAACTTAAGGAACATCTACAAGCAGTCCATCCAAACAACGTTAATAACACAGAAGCTTTATTCAAAATTAAGAGAGCCCGATTAGAAACAAGCGAAAAGCTCACCAATCACGGATTTGTTCCCGAGAAAAAAACTAGCTTTAGAAGTAAGTTATCGTGTGGCAATGAGGATTGCGAAAGATAAAAAACCTCATACAATCGCAGAAACTTTGATTAAACCATGTGCGATGGAAATGGCGGAAATTATGTGTGGTAAGGACGCGAAACTTAAAATATCACAAATCCCACTATCCAACAACACTATTGAAGATTGAAGATAGTTCAAGAAAGTTCAACAAATATTGGGTTGATGTTTCTAATTGTGCTCAACTTCCGGTTTTTGTTAAATATGTGTATAGAAATGAAATCAAAGAAGATTTTCTTTTTTGTGAACCTATGACAAACCTACAAAGGCTGTGGATATTATGTCAATTATGAATAATTTTTTTGTTGCCAATGGGCTTTCTTGGAACAATATGGGAGCTATTTGTACTGTGGTGCTCCAGCTATGCTTGGCAAAAATTCTGGATTTATTGCTCTTGTGAAACAGATAAACTCAAATGTTTTTTCTAGTCATTGCGTTCTTTATCGTCATACTTTGGTAGCAAAGATTCTTCCTTCTTATTTCAAAGAGGTATTGGATATTGTGGTGAAAACCATAAACTTTATCAAATCACGGGTTGAATCACCTCCTGTTTAAAGTGTTGTGCGAAGAAGATGGGTGCGCACATACTGTACTTCTTTTGCATACAGCAGTACGTTGGCTATCCAGAGGAGAAGTTCTTAGCCGGATTTTTGAACTTAGATCTCAAATTGAGACATTTCTACGTGACAAAGAATCAATTCATTTGCTTCACTTCATGGATACCAGCTTTGTGCTCTCTTTAGCTTACCTTGCAGATATATGTAGCCATCTAAACCCGTTAAATTTATCACTCCAAGGTAGAGGTATGAATATATTAGATGCCGAGGAGAAAGTTAAATCATTTCCAGAAAAGTTGGCTCTGTATGGCAGAAGAGTTACAAGTGAAGGTTCTGGACTGTATTAAAATGCATCTGGAAAATTTTCAAATTACTGGATGGAATTATTCCTCGCACATTTGTAGTTGATTAATGGATAAAAAACCCTTTCACCGTTTCATTGGATCAAATAAGTGATGCGAAATAACAAAAAAATAAGCAGTGACTTTGAAACAATGGCGTTGGATGTATTCTGGTGTAAACAAAGCGAGGCCTATCCTGTTTTGGTCAAACGGGCGTTGAAAGCTCTTATTCCGTTTGTTACTAGTTACCTTTGCGAATCTGGATTTTGACCATAAAAACAAAATTTAGGAACAAAGTAAAGGCTGAACGGTTGGCTCTTTCAAACACCCTACCACGAATACAACAATTGGATGACGTTAAGCAACAACAACGTTCCCACTAAATTTAATTTTTTCTTGTAATTTTTAATTAATCACTTTTAAATATAAGGTGAATAAATTTTTTTTTTATATATAATATTGTTTTTTTTTTTGTAAACAAATATCAATAAAAGTTAAGGGTACGTAAGAAACCAAATTTTTACGACTACCACAAAAGATTGGGAACCAATGTGTTAGACAATAACAATAACAACCTTGCCACCAGAGAGTAATGATTTCACATATGAACCAATTCAGTTAAACGTGGATGTTGATGTGTTTTCGAAATTAAGATCACCAACTTCATTGAAACCACGAGCTTACACCAAAAGGTACTCCGCTTTAAATTTCGCGATGAAGTGCGACAGATTCGGCATATGTGACAGAGCAGCTTCATATTTAGCGACAGCTCTCTTTAAGGATATTGACTATAGAGATGAAACTGGAGAGAAAACATTAAGGCACATTAAGCAGTACGCACGAGCCAAAGGGAAGGCAGCAACCTTAGCTACTTTTCATTCGATGGCAGAAAAAAAGACGCATTAACAATGGGAAATTTACGGCAAATACCACCAAAACATGACCAAAGAACCATATTTAGTCGTCCTTAAAGAGCCGAACTCAAAGCTATTAGGATATGTGACAGTTAAAGGTGAAGATGCTTTTACCAAGCAAAGGCAGCTTAGCTAGTTTTAGTCTCAATAGTTTATTTTGTATTTGCAGCGATGGGGAAAACACTAACACAGGCGTTGCGAATAGCATAATATGGCGTTTTGAATTGGGAAAGCCGTTGCATTGATTTATATGCCTTCTACATTTCAATGAATTGCCTTTTCGACACCTATTCGAATTTCTGGATAATTCGAATAAGAACTGCCAGCAGTTTAATAACCAAACAAATCGCATGCTGCGAAAAAATGGTATGAAAATTATTTTAAAGAATGTTTTCTTAGAAAATTTTTTATCAAATAAAAGTTTTAAATTTTTTTCAGCGTATCGTTGATTTTAAAGCCATACCACTAGAGAACAGGCCATCTTCATCGGATGATTGGAAGCGAGATTTACCTACTGACGTAAAGCATTTGCTTCGAATGGCTTCGGAAATATCGGATTGTTTTATTACAGTGGACTTAGCTAACATAAAACCTGGACTTGTAGCGCACTCGTATTGGTTAACTAAGGCCAGTCGAATCTTACGATTGTACGTTGCAACAAGTTCACCACCTTGTAACTTAAATACTCTAGCGGAGTACGTAATGAGAGTTTATGTTCCCATGTAATTCAACATAAAGTACTGCAATTCTGTTATATATGTACGGCAGTCACGCAATTTCTTCCCTCCAAGGAGCGACAGATTATCGACTAAGTAGTTCAAAGCAACTCATACTTTGCTCATCCAGCAAATGTTATGCTATCAATGCTTTACGATGATCGTAATCCAGTACGCAACCAGGCAATAAAAAAAATTTTTTACTACCATTGCGACGCGCGGGATCTTAGAGAGTACAAGAAATGTAAAATTAATTTTGACTGCTCCAATTATTTCAGTATAATAGATTTGGATGATGAAAATATTTTAACAGAACCGCCAATTACTAGAGATATTCCGTATGAACATTTGAAGAAATATTTGCAATACAACGACCCACCACTTCCTGACCCATGATATGTCTAGCTTTTAACTAGTGTTTCTCGGCACGTAATGGAAAAAACGTGAAGTGTTATGGCTGTGATTGATGTTAGTCGAAAAAAATACCTCGCTTGGAAAGCGTTAAAAACGTTTTTTCAAACGTTGAAAATAAGAAAAAAGTAATTAAAATAAAATTATTTTCAAAAAATAAAAAAACAAAAAACGAAAAACAAAAAACCCATAGTTTCTCGGGCAAATATACCCGAAATATGTGTCCCATCAGGCTCATTTTTGTACACATTATTTGTTTTATATACACTATGTCCATACCAATTTTCATTAAAATAGATTAAGAATTCGGCATACCTCCCATACAAAGTAAAACTTCTCCTTAAAAATCGCTGCATCGAAATAAATTTTAGATACAGTATAATCCCTATTTTATTTCCAGCATATACGATTTTGCGAAAAACAAATCGACCAGCCATAGTATACATAATGTGACCAATTGTGGTATCCGAAAGATGAAAAACCAGGCTTTCGAATCAAAGGATCTATCATGACTTTTGGTAAAATTCCCTTCAACTTAAATTTGGTATTTACACCGTTAAATAAATAAAATGAAATTAAAAATAAAATTGTTGAGTAATTTGATGATCATTTTATCAGCTACGAAATGAAAAACATCATGCAACACGATAAAAACTACTCCCGTAATCGTGTATGCACACAGTTAAAGTTAAAGAAAAATTGTTCTTGAGTATCTTTCGAAATTTCGTTCTGAAATTTTGCCACATTGATTTTGATGACTTTTACAAAAACGAGCAACACATTTGAACCTATGAAGATATTGACATGAAATTTGGCACATATGTCAAAAACAGCAGTAGTTTAAATTTGTATATTTGTTGCATTATTTGAAAAGGGATCAACATTAAAAAAAAGCATTGATAAATTTCTGTTTATTGCTTTAGAAAAGTTCAAAGAATAAATTTTATAATATTAAACAATAAAACTGTGTCAATAAAAAAATTTATACAGTTTCAAAACTTTAAATTAAAAAAATAAATTTACACAAATACGCCACGTGTTCAGTACTTCTGAACCACTGTAACAAAAAATTGTTGAATGAGTGTATTTCATATTGATTTTTCAAACTAATAGTGACGTCAGAGTCACATTATGTACATATATGCCTATATGTAACTATTATATAAATATTTAATAAAAATACCACATTCAGGTATTCGTTGCATTTGGTGTACATATGCATGTACAAATTCAGTTGAAAAGGCTCAATTTCAAATATACAAAAAATAATTCAATATCGTGTGACGGATCTACTAACAGCTCTCTTATATTGGTGGAATTTTGATAAATCGTAAAGTAACAATAAAACACAATGTACTTAACTATTATTTATATGTGATTCAATGGAAGCTAGCTGAACTCCTAATCGATTAGAATATGGGTTAATAGTTGTACTGATTATTTGGATACTGTTTTGCAATGACATCTTAAGCGTGATGCATACATTCAATTAGTTATTTGGATATGCTTGGGGTCCCCAGTCCCACGTGGGTTGTGTCCATATGTAGCCAGTGCCAGCCATGGAACAGTATGCATTATAGTATCGGCCTGGGGATCTAAAATACAAATGAGTTTATTTAAAAATGTATCTAATCAAGGTAGTATTTGGTGATTTTACCGACAATACGCAAATTGAGGGCATTTGCAACGAAATTGATTTTGAAATTCTTCTTTGCATACCTCATTCCACCAGCAGGTTCGCTGCAAATACAAAAACAATTCTTTAGATAAGCTTTCATTAAAACAATCTCTCATTTTCACACTTCCGTCATGTATCCATGTACACTTTGGTCAGAGTAACTACGTTTAACAATATTACCAGTTGTGACAGTTGCTGTTGCCAAAGTATGCAACATGATTGCGTCTATAACAATCAAAATTAGAATCTGCAAATGAACACAATATTTTAGTAGCTTAGTAACAAATAAAGTTAGAGGATTTATAATATAATCATTTGGAATTAAAAATCTTTCCTTTTTGATATGCGTGATAAAGAAGGCTAGTGTCCGCATCCTTTTTCACTTAATGCTGATATCCATGTATATTTACTTAAATTATATAATGTTCAAAAATACCTTTGTATGGCATTACGTCGTTCCAGTTTTTGTTTATTTTTCCCTTTTTTACATTCTCTAATAGGCAATAAAAAATATATGTGAGTCAAAACGTTCGTAACGCATATGTATGTACATATAGATATAATTTAAATAGTTTAATGTTTCAACAAACAAAAAACAGTTGCATGTCCTTCAGATATCATGACATTCATTTTTTAAAGTGAAACAAAATAAACTTTTATTTAAAAATTTAATGATTTTTGGTAAAGCTTACTTGGTCACCTTTTTAAGTAATTAAAACAAATTCTTTTTGTTTTTTCCTCTTTTTATTGCGCAACGTTTCGACACCGGATTTGTGTCCTCTTCGGGCGACTTTTTTAATTAAAATAACAACAAATCGATTTTTAACAACAATACTTAATGTATAATTATATCTCAAATAAATAAATACCTTATATTATTTCTAATTTTAGGCGCCAATATATTATTTATTCATCTTTTTGGTTTGTTTTTTAAAATGATGTTATATGTGTTACTTATGTTGTCACTATCTTCTTTTTTATTAACCGTCTTTTCTATGTTTTTCTTAATGTGTAAACTTTCCAGTGTCAGTCTTTTGTTTGTTTTTGTCTCTTTTCCTAAAATTTGTATGTTGCCAAAATCGAAGCCATGGTTTTTTTCTGCAGCGTGTTGTGCTAAAGCTGTTGTTTCTGCTTTCAATTCTATTGTCCGTTTATGTTCTTTAATTCTAATGTCTAGTTGTCTTTTTGTTTGTTCTATATATATTTTATTGCACTGTTGTTTGTTGTTGCCTATACATTGTAATTGATAAACTACACTATGTTGTTTTTGTGTATTGGTTTTTGTTTTGTGTGTGTTGAAGAGTCTGTTCAAAGTTTGGTTCGGTCGGGATGCTATTTTTAATGAATCGTTCTTAATAATATTTTTTACATTTTTTTTGTTAGTTAGTGTTGGTATATATGGTATGCTGGCGAAAATTGTTTTTGGTGTATCAGCTGTGTTAGTTGTTTTTTTGTTTGTTTGTGTATCTTGTGTTTTGTTTTTGTTTTCTTGTAATACTAGTTTTATCATATGTTTAATGTATTTATAGGGGTATTTGTTTTTAGTTAGTATTTTGGTTAGTTTGTTGATGTTGTTATGATGGAACATTTCATCACTAATATGTATTGCTTTTTTAATTATGTTTTTTACTGTGTTTTTGTTTTGTATGGGGTCGTGATTTGAGTAGTAGTTGATGATGCGTCCCGAGGAAATATCTTTGGTGTACCAGTTTATTGCGAGTTTTTTATCTATTTTATGAATTGTTGTGTCCAAAAAGTTTAGTCTATTATGTTTTTCTTCTTCTATTGTGAATTTTAGTTTATTGTGGTAGTAGTCGAATTCGTTTAATATATTTGATTTATCTTTTTGTTTTATTATTGCGAAAAAATCATCGACGTATTTTGTTATATATTTGATGTGTATGTTTTGTGTTTTTAAATTATCTATTGTGTATTCCAGTAGATCATCTAGTACTATCCCTGCAATGATTGGGGATAGTGGATTGCCCATTGGCATCCCATAGTTTTGAATATATATTTTATTATTGAATTTAAAGTAATTGTTATCTTTCAAACAGAATTCCAATAATTTAATAAATTGATTTTTTGCAATGTCTGTATGTGGTTTGATTATGTCCCATTTTTTTATAATTATTTTTATGGCTAAATGGATTGGAATATTGGTTAAAAGCGATACAACATCCAGAGATATTAGTGTATCGTCTTCTTCTATAGATATATGTTGTATTATTTCCTTTAGTTGATACGCGTTTTTTATGTTATAATTCGTTTGTGTTATATTATTTAGTATTTGTCCTATATATTTGGAAAGATTGTATGCCGGTAGTTCATAGGATGCTGAGATCGGTCTGATTGGTATGTCAGTTTTATGAATTTTTGGTTGGCCGTATAGTTGCGGAGCGTCTTTAGGCAACATAATATCAATATTGGCAAGCTCGACTCCAAAAAGAAACAAATCAACATCTAACAACAGCACAGCAAAAATGAGTGGATTTTTTGAACATATAAGTTATAAATACGGAAGACACACCACTACTATACTAAAACAATAAATTAATACAGATAAAACAATTACGGAAAAACAAGCGGAAAACAGATTCCTTCTGAAATGCAAAAACTACGGCATTTACCCTAAACATATCACCAACATCACAACCAATGTCAACAAAAATTTCAACAAAAACAACAACAACACACAAAAACAACTGATTAACATAGTAAACAATTTTCAATATAAAATATTAAAATTAGAAATATCAGCTAATAACATAACAATCAACACAAATAACAAACTCAAAACTTCATTAAAAACAGATTTAAAATATAAACTCACAGAACATGAATACGACAAATTCATGGAAATACAAATCACAACACAATACAATATTAATAATAAATTCGAATAATAATAATAAATTCGAAAGGCTACTCATTGAGTTCAAACAAAAATTAGGTATAAAAAGCAACTCGGAATGGATAACAAACCTCACAAATATAAAATTTCCCGACGAGTGTCTATGGATATTATCTATGGGCAAAAAATTTGCGCTACCGACAAATAAAGACAACATCAACACAATCAATATAATAGCAGATTTCGAACAATGTTTCTCCCACTACAAAACAGAGAAAGAAAAGGAAACCGCACGTGCGATCCTAGCCCACAATTTAAACAACAACATTAGGAACCACAACACAAAACAAAAAGATCGCTATATATTAACAGTCTAATTCATAAACACTTTTTAATAGCTTAATAAGTTGTTAACAAGAAAAAATCGGAAAAACAGTATTCATAAACACAAAATAGCCTATCAAACGTTCAATAAACGTTTGTTAAATATGAAATTTTTATTGTAGGCTTTACCCTACTTTAAACCTTTCATAAAATGACATTTCTCAACGTTTATTTACATTAATTGGTCTAGTTAAAATAAAATTACCATTTATGTTATTATTTCAATAAAAAATAGATAAATCTGTTCAAAATAAATAAAAAAAAATGGATTTGATTAATTTAATTGGAAGAATAGGTAAGTATAACAAATTCTACAACTTCTAGCTTTCTATATTGTAGCTAATTTAAATGAAGTCCTCATCTTCTGACCATTAAGGTCTGTCCTTGATAGTTTATTTTCCAAGTGCATAAAAAATAAGTCCAAATATTGGTAAACATTTTCTGTGACTCCAAATCACTAATACAAACAATAATAGCTTTTCGGTATTGCGGGGTAAATTACTTTTGGCTTAAGTGGAATTTAGGGGCAACTCCCCAATCAGTTTCAAATTCTCACCAGTTATAAAATATTTTATTGCGGTTCTAGGAAAATATTTTTTTTCGGCGGTCGAGCCTATTTCCCTAGTTATGGACTTCCGAAATTTTGACATGGACTTGAATATAACTGTGTTATTTAGTATCGGCTTTCAGCGATATATATATCATTTGAAAGCTTACTTGAGTGCCTTTTAATTGATATTTTTAAATTTAAAATCATTTAACCCATTATGAACCTATTTAAAATTTTGTATTTTTGTAATAGAGTTTTTTTTCTTAAATATGGAATTATCTCGTAAACAGACATATATCATGTGTGCTTTTACGTAAACTGAATAAAAGCTGGGCCCACTAGCTTCATTTTGATATATATTTCGACCTCTTAACCCTTTCAGGATGGGATACACTATTATTTTTTTACGGAAATTAACCCACTAACTACTGTTTTCATAATATTATGAAAATTTTTGATAAAATTTTCCTGCGGCGCTTAAAAAGAACTATAAAAATATAGAGAGGAATTAACCCACTAACATAATATTATGAAAATTTTTGATAAAAAATAGGAATATATATTTCGAAAAAACTAAAAAGTGTAGGTAAAATCCGTAATATATCCGGTCCTGAAAGGGTTAAGAAGTCGAAATATATATCAAAATGAAGCTAGTGGACCCAGATTTTATTCAGTTTACGTAAAAGCACACATGATATATGCCTATATATGAGATAATTCAATTTTTAAGAAAAAACTCTATTACAATAATACAAAATTTGAAATAAATTCATAATGCGTTAATAGATTTTAAATTAAAAAATATCAAATAAAAGGCACTCAAGTAAGCTTTCAAATGATATATATATCGCTGAAATCAGATGCTAAATAACACAGTTATATGCAAGTCCATGTCAAAACTTTGGAAGTCCATAACTAGGGAAATAGGCTCGACCGCCGAAAAAATTAATTTTCCTAGAATCATCCCAAAAGCCCCTACTTCCACCCAAAAAAAAAAATAAAATCGGAGCGTTGCCCCTAAACTCGACTTGTCCCGTACTTTTTCTGATATTCAATTGATATTTTCTGAAATTCGATGTTTTCTGAAATACAATTGCTACTTTCTGAAAATCAATTGATATATTTTCACATATAAATAAAAATTAATTCAAAACAAACCAGTGTTGTTAATTTGCTACGCCATATTCTTTATTCGACTACTTTTACTACCACGTCGAACAAATATGTGTAAAAATTATTTTTTTTATATATAATCATTTGTTTACAAATATCTTTTGTTCCTTTATTAAAGTGAAGATATTTTTCTACAAAAATTAAAATAATTTCTAATATAAAAGAAAATAAATAAAATATTATTCAATTACCGAGTAGATGATTTATTTATTTTATTCATCACTACCAACAAACTGACAACTACGGAGGACTAGTGTTGCCACCACAAAACTATAAATCAAATGAAACGTTTAATAGCTAATTTTCTGTTATTATATGTTTATGAATAGTGTTTTTTAATAATGGTTTATAAGACAAAATCCGTGTAATAACAAAAGTATACTTTAGAGGCAAAATAAAGTTTTTTTTATGAATTAGACCGTAAAAATATACGAAGATACACTTAATATTTTAAAAAGACACAAAAACGAAATAATTATAACAAAATCAGACAAAGGCAATAAAACGGTAATAATATATAAAAATTAAATGGTTGTCGTTTAGATAACAACAACAGCTGACTTTAACAATAGCGAATATTGTTTAAAAATTTTACTGATAACTTTGCAATTTTCTTTTTTTAACGATTCGACTATCGCGGTACTGAAAAGCTATTAATTTCTCCTGAATGTCAATATTTTTTTTAAATGTAAAAATTTTTTAAATGTAAACATAGGTATTTGGTGTTTTTTTTGGAATTTCGATTTGTGTTTAACGAATAAAATTTATATATTAAAGATGCAATTGATGTCTTCTAAATTTAAAATTATAATTTAAGACGTTTTGATATGATTTTCTGAAATTCAATTAATTGTAATTCATAATTGGAAATTTTTAATTCCAGTTTTTAGAATTGATATTTTCTTAAATTTGAATGGAAAATTTAAAAATGGCAATTTTGTATTTATGTGAATAATAATACTTTAGTAATTATAAACAATTTTTAAAAATTAGATGTAATCGCAATCAGATATTTTGTAGGTAAAGCAGAATAATAATTCTATATAACTATGTAGAACTGTTTTGAAAGCAAAAAACTCATTGATGAACTCGGTAACTCTATTTTGTAAAGACAACAAAAAGTTAATATACCCAACTTATGTTCATATTTGTAAAAGAATAATGAAAATACGTATGAAATAAAATACCAGCCCGTGTATACTCTTAACATTGTTCTGTATGATATCCAGTTGAAAATATTAACATTCATGTTAAAATTGAAATAACTATTGCAAAGCTAATTAGAACAAACAAAAATTGTGGCGCCATCTACTGTGGCATAGTCACGCTGAGCAAAATGAAGTGACACTCTGTTAATGTAAAAGAAATGTATTTTGCCCACAACAAAATATTGCAGAATTTTATGTAAATAAAATAATATACCGACTTATTTCTAACATGCAGTTGTTATGGATATACATATATAATATATGTATATTATTTGTTTTATTTAATATGTTTATATAAATTTATAAATAAATTTATACATAAAATTTTTTTTTGCTATATTTACATTGTTTTTTTTTTTATTAACAACTAGGTATTTTAGCATTATTTGCTTAAGATGTTGGTGAATTTTTACTCCCTTTATATTAACTCGTAGTGTCTGCTTGTGGAAAAAATTTTGGATCGATTTTAACCAATTTCCCGTGAGCCAAATTTTGCAGGCAGGCTCGTGGTAATAACAGAAATGATCTAACAAATTTTTAGAGTGATGCCAAAACAATGGAAACTTTTAAATTTTTCTACCAGAGTTAATAAAAAATGTACAAAGGGTTAGTTTTTATTATATTATTACCACAACGACCACAAAAACAAAAGTCCAGCTATGACAACAACACAACATTTAGAATAACAACAAGAACAATATAGAAACATCATATTTTTAATTTTTTTTTTTACTTTTTCACAGATTTCCCTGGACCTGTTCCACCGATTTTACGGATTTTTGAAATAGAAATCTTCCCATGAATTTTGTTAATCATTCTCACTAGAAATGATCACTGTAGCTGCACTATTTAGGGCGTGATCGTGACAAGAACAACATAGAAAATTATATTTTTTCAAGACTTTTTTCAGTTCTTCATCCAAATCTCGGGCCCTAATCGACCGATTTGAACGATTTTAAATAGCAAGCTTTTCAGGATGTTAGTGAATCATTCTTTATGTCAACGAGCACCCTAGGTGCCCGATTGATGCCGTCATCGTGATTTCCACAGACGGACATCGCTATATCAACTCCGGTTGTTGTAAGGATCGCAAATATGTATATATTATGGGGTCCAAAATTTTTTTCTAATTATTTCAAACGGAATGACAAACTTATATATACCCTCTGCACACTGGAGACATTGCAAAAAATCAATTTATTAAATTATTGGAATTCTGTTTGAAAGATAACAAATACTTCAAATTCAATAATAAAATATATATTCAAAACTATGGGATGCCAATGGGCAATCCACTATCCCTATAGATAATTTAAAAACACAAAACATACACATCAAATATATAGCAAAATACGTCGATGATTTTTCGCAATAATAAAACAAAGAGATAAATCAAATGTATTAAACGAATTCAACTACTACCACAATAAACTAAAATTCACAGTAGAAGAAGAAAAACATAATAGACTAAACTTTTTGGACACAACAATTCATAAAATATATTAAAAACTCGCAATAAACTGGTACACCAAAAATATTTCCTCGGGACGCATCATCAACTACTACTCAAATCACGACCCCATACAAAAGAAAAACACAGTAAAAACATAATTAAAAAAGCAATATATATTAGTGATGAAATGTTCCATCATAACAACATCAACAAACTAACCAACATACTAACTAAAAACAATTACCCCTATAAACACATTAAACATATGATAAAACTAGTATTACAAGAAAACAAAAACAAAATACAAAATACACAAACAAACAACAAAACAACTAACACAGCTGATACACCAAAAACAATTTTCGCCAGCATACCATATATACCAACACTAACTAACAAAAAAAATTTAAAAAATATTATTAAGAACGATTCATTAAAAATAGCATCCCGACCGAACCAAACTTTGAACAGACTCTTCAGCACACAAAAAACAAAAACCAATATACAAAAACAACATAGGGTAGTTTATCAATTAAAATGTTAAGGCAACAAAAAACAACAATGCAATACAATATATATAGGACAAACAAAAAGACAACTAGACATTAGAATTAAAGAACATATACGGACAATACAATTGAAAGCAGAAACAACAGCTTTAGCACAACACGCTTCAGAAAAAAACCACGGCTTCGATTTTGACAACATACAAATTTTAGAAAAAGAGACAAAAACAAACAAAAGACTGACACTGGAAAGTTTACACATTAAGAAAAACATAGAAAAGACGGTTAATAAAAAAGAAGATAGTGACAACATAAGTAACACATATAACATCATTTTAAAAAACAAACCAAATAGATGAATAAATAATACATTGACGCTTAAAATTAGAAATAATATAAGGTATTTATTTATTTTAGATATAATTATACATTAAGTATTGTTGTGAAAAATCGATTTGTTTTTATTTTAATTAAAAAAGTCGCCCGAAGAGGACACAAATCCGGTGTCGAAACGTTGCGCAACAAAAAAAAAGAGGAAAAAACAAAAAGAATTTGTTTTAATTACTTAAAAAGGTGATCAAGTAAGCTTTACCAAAAATCATTTAATATAATACACCACTGGTCTTTAGGCAACATAATATTTTATTTAAAAATTTAAGAGTATTTTAATTATTTTTTCCCTTAGTTTATAGTGTTTGCGGTTAGTATACCGGAGAACACTGCTTTAACTTCTTTTCTCCTAGATTATGAAGATTTTATTGCAATGGAAATAATTTATTATTTCTTACGTATATAAAAGTTAATCAGTGTTTTTCTTTTTTAACAAAAAAAAAATATGTATACATATATGTATGTTATAAGCATCTAGAGTTATGCGATTTTGAAAACAAAACATCTAAAACAATTTTAAATTAAATTATAATAATCTGGTTCATAAAAACAAAGTTTTTATTAAAACTGTATCTTTCCTTATGCATACGAGTTTTGAATGTCTCCATGACTGTGCGTGACTTTGCGCGACTATTTTAAAATTAATCTTTGGTCCCAACAAGTCTATAGAGCAAGTTTAAGATTAATTGGATGAGGGGAAATGGGGTTTAAATCACTCCATAACTGCGCATACCTATCTTTAAGTTAATATTTGGTGACAACTAGTCTGTGGATCAAGTTCAGATTGATTGGATGAGGGGCAATGGAGCTTAAATCACTCCGTGACTGTGCGTGACTATGCGTGACTGTGTGTGACTATCTTAAAAATAATCAACAAGTCTATAGACAAAGTTTCAGATCGATGGGATGAGGGAAATGGGGTTTAAATCACTCCGTGACTGTGCGTGACTATGCGTGACTACCCCAAAATTAATCTATAGTTATAACAAGACTATGGGCCAAGTTTCAGTTCAATTGGATGAGGGAGAATGGGGTTGCTCCATGGCAGACAGACAGAGAGTATGAGTTAAAATAAAGAGTTTAAAGATAATGATTATTATTATAAACACATGCAACTGAGGTTGTTCAGTTTCAAAATAATAATTGTCTGCTTTCTTATCAATATTTTTAAAAGCATTAAGAAACGTTATATGAATTGCCATATCAGGTAATATTTTAAATGAAAACTTTGATGTTTCAATTGTTATCAATAAATGCAAAAGTCCAATAAAATCAATTTAAAAGACCACCGCAAGTTTAAATTTTAGGAGGTCAAGTTGAGCAATATGTCTATATGAAATAACAATTTTGTCGTTTTTTTGCCTACAATAACAATTATACAAATTAAAAGTTAATGACTTTTAATATTGATAATAAAAAATACCGAAAAATTGTGGAGTGTAGGAACTATGGAACAAAAGTTTAATCATTTTCATTTATAACGCTTAATTTGAGTTTTTCGATCCGAAAACAGATTGCCACCCAATTCTAATTGGATATTTGATGTTGAAGCTAGAAGGAAATGACAACACTTTTGATTTTATTTAAATCGTAAAATTATTATGTTGACGTATGAGTGATAATTAATCATACGTAAAGATACATGGAATCAGCGAGTCTGTGATGAGTTTTACTGTACATTAACATTTTCGTGGACGACCCTATATTTATGAACTCTGTAATGAACGGGACTGAAACCCTAGGCCTCTGGACTATTGGCGAATGCACGTACTGGCATTGGCTAGTTCTCGACGGGATAGGGGAGCAAGGTCTTTGCCAAATCACCCAGAGACGTCCGCATTACACGAAAATTTCTACGTGCTAATACTAATACGAGGAAACCAGAAACTACCATAAATAAATACTTTGTTTAATATAAATTAACGGAGACAAGATGTGGTGTCTCTTAATGCCCTTCCCAACCTATGTTTTCTAAACATCCACTATTCTATTATAGGAAACCCTAACAAAACTAGAGTTTTGGACTAGGTAAAAATTTAAATTCAATTAGACCTCATTGCTCTTTTACTTATTCGAATTAACAATACGGCGACCGCGCCGGTCATAACCAATATTAATACTGGTGTTAAATTTTGAATGAGCAAGATTAAATAAGATTTACCATATATACACAGTATATTGATATAATATTTGCTTAGGAACGAGAGTAAAAAGGGGAGGAATACCATGGAATCGGTACGCATTTACTGGGTAGAATAAATATAACCATAAGCACTGAATTATATATCTGCGATAAATATTTTTTTTTTTTATTTTTGCTATTAGTGAGACTATGTCGTGGATTTTTGAGACGAAATATTACATTTTGGAATTACCTTCAACATTAGGTTGATACGCCAGGCCTGCCGCTTTGGGATAAGAATATTGTTGCTATTTGAGTTCTTAAGTAAGATGAAGAAAAAAAAATTTGTATTATTTTATCCCAAAAAAGAAAAAAAGAAAAAATTGATATGATACTTATTCTGATTATATTTAATTCTTTAATTACTATCGAGCGGGTTCACGATGAGTTTATGACGTCTTGTAGGAGATATTTTTTGTTGTTGGTTGTGGTTCTTGCTTCTTCCACCAATGTCACTTTTAACCTAGGGCCACCTAGACCCTAGGTACAAATCAGATCCACTAATATTATAGGTTCTAGAAAAGTATTGTTCAATTCTATAAAAATTTCAAAATTTTATTCCCTCACAATACTCCTTATAGGGATAACGGGGAAGTTAGAGTTGCGCTGAGGTTAGGATTATAAGTTAAGATATAAATCACTGCCTTCCAAAAAATATATATTTCAAGTTTAACAACTAATATTTTCTTGTTGAGTTTTATATTTATTTGGAATAATTATTAATTCCAATAGAGAAAATTTATACGTTGAATACGATTTTTACACACGCGTTTTGGTTTTCGTACTTGCTGTTCAAATCAAGTAAATCAAGTCACTCTTAGCGTTTCCTCATCAAAATTTACAACCTGCATTTAAACGTATGTATAATTGACAAAAAAAATTGTTTTCGAACTAAAGTGACAATAGTAAAAAAAAACATATTACATACACAGTATGTATATCGCGTTTACATATGTAATGCAGTGAGTGTCATCCAACCTTACGCAACAAGTCGATCAAACATACTTAGTCTCTTTTAGCTATGACCGTTGAGGGGTGCTCGTAAGAGAATGAATATTGGTACAAGACTTAATGAAGATAATTACTTTGGTTAGGTGACCATCTAACCGATAGAAAAAAAAACACCAAAATCATTAAATCTAAGAAATTTTTATTTACTCTACTATTACAAACAAGTATATTTAGAGATTTTTACACCGAGAAATGAACTGGAAGATGTGGAAAAGTTAAAGGATATTCTAGCTATTTATTTTCGAAAATCTTTTGCATGAAATATTCCAAGATTTTTACCGTTTGAATCAATCAATTCAAAATAACAATTTCCAACCTTTTTAACTATTTGAGCCTTTAAAAACTTTGGCGCTAGCTTTGAATTAAAGTTATTATGATGATGCGAGTTACGCAAAGCTGTGGCAATTAATGGCAAATTCTTATCCCAGTGCTTTTGTTCCGTGTCCAAGTACGACCTTATAGCAGCGATCAGCGATCTATTCACTTTTTCTGACGAGTTAGATTGAGGTGAATATAAAGCGGTGAAAATATGTTTGATGGCGTATTTAGATAACATTGAATTAAGCAGTATGCTTTTAAATTGCGTTCCATTTCTGACACTAATTCTTCTGGTACTCCGAATATTGGAAATACCTTCCTCTCTAAGAAGTTGCATATATGTTTCGTAGAAAATTTTCTTAATGTTTTAAACGTAGGAAATTTGGTGTAATGATCTAACACTACCAAAATACCTACATTTCCTTCTATTGATCTGGGATAGGGACCAAGTAGATCACAAAGATCTTTTGAAGTGGACGATCGGATTTAATTTGTTTACCCATTGGGGGACGAAGAACCATATTAGGGGCTTTACATTGTTTACAGACTTCGCAGCTGCCAACAAAATCATGGACTTCAGATGCCATTTTGGGCCAGTAAAAATTTCCTTTTATCTTTTCTAAGGGTTTTGCTATCCCTCTGTGGGAAGATGTCGGTGGACAATGGGATCCATAACTTCCACTCATTTTGTTCGGATGGATAATCGTTGCGCACAAATTCGTTTCTTTTATATACATAATTATCTGTTGCTGTTAAATCCGGTAATTTATTTTTGTTCTCAACTATTTCTTGTCTTAATTTGACATAACTTGGTGACTGAATATATGGTGACTCTATATCAATTTCTGGGGCTACTTCCAAAATATTAATTTCCTCCAACTCAAGTCTATATAGCGCGTCTGGAACTGTATTAAGTGAACCTTTTCTATGTTGAATACAAAAATCGAAAGCTTGAAGTTTTAACGAGCAGCGAGCTAAACGACCATTTAAATCGCTTTGCCGCATGAGCCACTGTTAGCTCGCGTGGTCAGTCACGATTGTGAAAGGGTGGCCTTCAATGTATTCTCTAAACTTCTGAATACTTAGAATTGCTGCTAGGCATTCTAGTTCCGTTATTGAATAGTTTCTTTGCGCCCGATTGAGTTTATGGGAAAAGTAAGCTATAGGCCTCTTTACACCCTTGCTATCCTCTTGCGCTAAGATACCTATAATTAGAGGCGTCGCATTGAATAATAAATGGTTTATCAAAGTCTGGTGTTAAAAGAACGGGAGCACTAGTTAGTTTATGCTTGTGAAGTTCAAATGATTTTTGTGTTTCTTCGGACCATTAAATGTTTTATTTTTAGACGTTAAGTCGGTTAAAGGCATGCTCAATTCTACGAAACCAAACACAAACCTGCGGTACCATCCAGCCAGACCTAAAAATCTACGCAATTCCTTAACTGTCCGAGGAGGTCTAATATTTTGAATCGCTGAAACTTTCTCTGGATCCGGTTACATCATCCCATTTCCGATAATGAAACCCAAATATCGCACCTCTTTCATATAAAATCTACACTTTTCAATATTTACAGTTAAACCAGCTTCTCTTAGAATATTTGCTACCTTAACTAACAATTCTACATGAGTATAAAAAGATTCAGACACAAGCAATAAATCATCAAGGTCTATGAACACTCTATTCTGCAATTCACTTGGAATAATGGCATCCATCAGCCTGCACATTGTCATTGGGGCATTTGTAAGACCAAAGGACATTACTTTAAACCTATATAAAAGTCTATTGGGGATCGTAAAATCTGTAAGATCGCGTGAGGTTTCAATTAATTCAACTTGCGAAAATGCATGTTTCAGATCCAGCGATGATATATATTCGGCTCGAGGTAACCTGCTTAAAATTCCATTAATTTTTGGTAATGGATACGCATCGCGAACCGTTACCTTATTTAGTTTCCTCGAGTCAATAAAAGAGCCAAATTTCCCATCTCTCTCAACCATAGCTACGGGACTAGACCAAGGACAGTTTTGAGGTGCTGGTATTATATGTTTAATAACTTCTGTTTTCCCCAAACCTTCCTTTTCAAATGATGGACACATTTTAATATCGTTTTTTAATCTTAGTTTTTGCTCACCAGTAATACTATGCATTTTAGGATCTTCCACTAGAGTGTCATCATCATCCAAAGAGATACAGCTCAATATTCAAGCTGCATCCGAAAATAATTATATCATCAACGTAGAGAAATGATTCAGAATCTAAGCCTGATAAAGCTATTGTCAACATTCGCTGAAAACTATTTGATGATATTTTCAAACCAAATGGCAGTCTCGTATACTGATAATGACCAATCGTCGTTGAAAAAGCAGTACAAGGACGTGATTTCCTATCTAGTTCTATTTGATGAAATGAACTTGTCATATCCAACGTAGAAAAATATTTTGCTCTACCTAGTTTGTCTAAGATATCATCTAATCTTGTGAGTGGAAATTTGTCATTGACAACTTTGTCATTTAATTTTCTGAAATCTGCTACTAGTCTCCATTTTTTCAAATCAGTATGTTCCCTTTTCGGAACTAATAATAAAGGAGCATTATAAGGGCTTATAGACGGTTCTATTATACCATCATCTAATAAATTTCTTACTTTGGAATTTATTTCTTCAGTTTGTGCATGAGGTAAACGATAATTTTTTATATAAACTGGTTTATTATCGTGTAAGTTAATTGTTTGCCTGTAGAAATTATTGGAGGTCAACTTTTCGCCTTCCAAATGGAATGCATGTTGATATTTTTCTATAATGTTTTCCAGCTCAATTCAATAGTTTTTCAAATTTATCTTTCGAATACGTGTTTTTAACTTTGATTGCGTTTTTGTCAATTTTGATCATTTCATAATCCTCTAGTGGCACTGTCTCCACTCTGAGATTTCTGACGATATTTGTATCATTAGTTACATTTAGAATCTTTACATGTTTGTTACCATCTCTTGGTATCATTGTGTTCGCCAAATATACACCTTCAGTGATTTCTCTGTTTAATATCACTTTATCTTCATTTATGTCTATGTCAAAAATTATTGTAATCTCGCTTCTTGGCGGTATTCTTATATGATTTATTTCAACTATATCTTCATTTATGGGAATGACTATATTCTCATTATTTGCAATAAATGTCAATACATATCTATCGTAGTCTATGCTACATCTAAATTTGGATAGAAAATCTCTACCTAGGATTCCGTCACTATTTATAGGAAAATCGTCTTCTACCAATTGCACTTTATGTTCTATAATTGTCCCATATATGTTCATTTTCATCATTGTGGAACCAATAGATCTAACTTGTTCCCTTGATATCCCTGTTAAACAACAGTCATCATTCGAATCTACATCATAACGGTAAAAAAAAGTATGTTTGCACAAACAGACGTCTGCTCCCGTGTCTATTAAAAATGTCAATGTATGATCCGTATTCAATATATTTAGCTTGATGTAATTTCTGAGATTCGATGAGATTGTAAATATTTTTTCTATTTCTAATTCGTGCCCCTTGGAGATTCTCTCTGCGTAATCTCCGGCGTTTGGAAGTTTCCCTGAGTCTCTGCTCTATTAATGTTGAAACTTCTATTATTATGTTGTCCATTGTTATTTCCATTATTATTATTTCTATTGTTATGGTAATTGTTATTACCTCTGTTGCGATTGATATTACCATTATTGCCATTATTGCGGTAATTATTATTATTGTTATTCCTATTTACATTCCAATTGCTGTTTCTACTTCTGTTGAAGTTTTGGCTTCTCGAACGACATACCTTCGAAAAATGATTCATTTTACCACACTTGTTACATTTCATACCATTGGCTGGACATCTGTCGCCATGTATCGAACCACAGTTATTGCATTTCGGTCGTTGCTGTCTATTTCCAGCATGATTGTTGTTAGCATACAACACTTGTCTTTGCATCGAACCAATTTCTGACTCTTCCGCAATGTTCAGCGCATCAACGAAATTCGTAACTCTACTGGCATTCAAGGTTGATAAGATCTGTTGATCTCGTAGACCGTTCTTGAAAGTATTAAATGCCATTATATTATTTGTCCTCACTATAGAAGCTCTATCTGTCTCTCCGACCTCTAATATTTGGATCTCATTAAGCTCTGAAATTAATTCTTGTATCTTGTTTGCGAATTCCCTAACTGATTCACCTTTCTGTGTTAATCGAGAAACTTTATTCAAAATATTATTCGAATTTCCCGTCGGTTTGTACGCTTTCTTAAGTGCTGTAGTCAAGTCCGTTATGGTTGTTGGAACAGTCTCCTGTCTTACCATGTTTTGAACTTTAGAATCTAAACGTGACCTGAATATAAAATTGAAAAATGCATTTTGCTTTGCTGCTGGTATGGTTTCTTTTACCAATTCTACATTTGCAATAACATTACTAAGTTCGTTTCGTTTTCCTGTGAAAACATCAATAAGTTTGCTTATAGTGCCTATCTCATTCAAATCCATTGCTTCCATTGTAGCAACTTGTCGTTTGTCCAAGGCAATTTTATTCTTTGAATGTTGTGTCAATAAATCTAATGCTTCGTCACGCAACTTTCTAAACTTTTCTGAAATACTTATTGTCTGTTCTTCTGTGCTGTTTGTTTCTACTAATACTGAAATAGTTTCCGATGAGTGTGGACGTCCTAAGGATTTTCTCGCATTAATTATTATGGACTCCAATGATCTCAATATTGAATCCATGTGAAATAACAATCATTAATTTTTTATTAAATGAATCTATCTATATATTTTCAATTTACTACATATGCTTTATTTTGTAAAAATTTCATTTTCATAACTTCTTAGCAGTTATTTTTCATTGATATATATATATATATATATATTTTATATAAACTTTTTATCACTACAATATAATTGATATTATTTAAAAGAATTTTCATTTTACATTATATTATTACTTTAATTCACTATATTCTTCATTTACAATTTCTTTCGTTTATTACGATTTCTTTTTCTTTTTATATAATTATTTGATTTGTGTATATGATTTTGAAATCTATATTGCTCCTATTAACTCCTTCTTCATGCGGTTGACAAAGTCTCCTCTTGATTTTTATACCCTATACCACTATGTGGTTTGGGTATAATGACTTTGTGCTGCTGTTTGTAACAACCAAAAATATTTGACCTAGACCCATCTTTAATTATACCGATCGAATCAGAATCACTTTCTGAGTTGATTTAATAATGTCCGTCCGTCCGTCCGTCCGTCTGTGTGTCCATGTAAAGCTTGTATTCAAACTGCAGGTCGCAAATATGAATATATTTTGATGAAATTTGGTATATAGGCTTTTATCGGCCATGGGATGAACGCTGTTGAAATTGGTGAGAATCGGTCCATGTTCAGATCTAGCCCCCATACAAATTACCCATATTAAATCGACATAAATTGCCATAAGATCCAAATTGTCATATAGATCTTACTCAAATTGGGTTTGTATGCGTTCATTACATCCACTAATGAGTAGTTCAAAAATGATCCCTTTGACCCCATATAGAGCTGCTTCCCGATCTTCACTTAAATCTATTAAAAAACAAAAATATTGCACTGATTCTTCTCAAATTTTGTTTGTACATATTTTTGCAAAATACAAGAGACTTTACCAAACATGATCAGGATCGGTCCATTTTTGGACCTAGTCCATTTATAGATATAGCATCAGATATGAACTTTTTCATATCTGCAGCCAAAAAAATTAATAAAAATCCCACTCAAATTTGGTTTTTGCTTATTTTCAATGTCCAGTTAGTTGGGCCTAAGAGATAGGGTTTCTAAACGCATGGTATAGGGTATCGTATAGTCGGTCTAGACCGACTATAATTTTCTTACTTGTTGTAATTTCGGTATTGGGTATATTTCGTATTTTGGCTCTTCTATTATAACTTTCTTCTTAATTTGTATTGGCTTTGGACCCAGCTTCAATATGTCCGGCTTTGTTGCTTCTTCTTTTGATTCTTGTAGTTGTCTTTGCCAATTTATTTCCGCAATTCGCATGCCCTTTACTAGGTCTTTCCAAGTTTCTTCCATCTATCACAATAAAATCAATAACCTTTATCGCATTGTCTGTGGTGTATTACGTAAAATGAACTATTCACGTAGACATACAAATCTACTCATACGCATAAAAAAAACTTTCAAAACCACTTTCACAATTTCCACAATTTACAACAATCAATTCAATTTTCATAATACATTTTTTTTTTTTAGAATTTAATTTTGACATTTCATTGAACATTTAACATATATTATTTTCTCCAGAATTTAATTTCAACACCTTTCATTTAACATTTCATAATATAGTATTTTTTTTTTGAATTTTAAACTTTTAGAAATATTTCCAACTTCGCCAATGCGATGTCTGTCGGATATTTCTTTCTTTTTCTTTTTCATATACTTAACTAACCAATACAGGCAGGACTTCTTCTTAATTATGCAGGATCAATACGGCAGTATTTCTTCTGCAGGATTTCTTCGGCAGGATTTCTTCAGTTGATATGGTGTAATTTTTCTTCGATTCGGCAGGATATTCTCAATTTGTTTGCAGGATATTCTCAATTTGTTTGCAGGATCGCCATGTGGTGGGCTTTTGTTAAGGGGTCCAGTAAGATCGTCATGTAGTGGATTTTCCATGAGGATAATATTATTTTAAAATAAAAGTCCTTTATTTATTTTTATTTTATTAGTCTAAGGATATGTCTGGGCAAGACTAGTTCTTGAAAGAACTTCTTCTTCTAGACTGTCGATTAGAACTCCCCTTCTTTATTCAACATGTTCCTGCTTATATATTAGAATACAATAGAGTTATTGAGTGCTTTTCTAAAAGTCAATCTACAATAGTGTCTACTCTCTAAAATAACAAATAGTTTCCCTATACTATTAATCATGTATTAATTGTGTACATTTGTAACAGGCGATCATATAAATAAGGGTGGTTTCTCATTATTAATATTTACGTCATATTTCATACAAATAAACGAGTGGAATTGTACTGGTTAAAGTGCATACCTATACAATACAATGGAATGTGTATTCTATACAGTTAGCGTATGAAATCAAATCTAGTTGTTCTACATATCGATCAACCAACTCTATCCGATTTCATTGCTTTGTACATTAACCCGCTCAGTCAAACAAACACACTGAGTCATTTGTCAACAACCGTTTGACCTACCCCAAGTATCCACTTGATACTTTTCGTTCTATTTATTTGTCGCTAGCCAAATGTACGTGTGCATGTATATGTAGGTTTGTTTGTTGTATCGATTTGTTGTTACGACACTTCATTGTGTTTACATTCATAAAATACGCTACATATACGACAATTGCTAACGATATATCCCACTATCGTATACTTAGTACCACACTCTGTCTGTATGACTTCATTTAAATGTTTAATTGGAATATCTTTTCCTTTTAAAATATCTAAGGCCGCATCTGACCCGAAGCAAGTAATAGTGGCCCCTGAATCAAGAAGTCCTAAATATGTTTCATCGGAAACTTTTATGGTCTAATATCACACTTGGGTGAATTTAATGAAGAAATGTTTCTGGTTAATATTTTTCGATTAGCAATTACTCTACGCCAAAAGTTACGATATCTTTGAGTAGAACGTTTCATTTTATGGTGAATGTGAGAATTTTTACTCCCTATAGATATACTGTCACAAAATATTCTAGATCTAGGTTGTTGGTATGCTATTACTCGTTGATGATACGGTTTTATAGGTTACAACAGATTGTGTGTTATAGTGTCATCCCTACTAGTTATTTTAGTTTGAATAGAAATGTTAGAAGTTGCTTCAGTGATTGCGAGCGGATCGGGATGTTGTCGGTCGCGCTCGCTGTCAAGTTTCCCAGAGCGTTACATTTACTACATTTAGGCTTAAAAAAACCTGGATGTCCACATCCGTAACAATATATTGACCTTTCAGCCAAACAATCCATGTATCGATGTCCTTCACAATGACAATTCCAGCAAATCATTACGCTAGTTTGACAATTTCTATTTCTATCCAACTCCGAAATATTTACAATATTTTCTGAGTCTTCATGTTGGGGTTCAAGGCCGATTTCATTTATCTGACGTCGAGCAGGTCTATTAATATGTCTCTCTAAGTCATCACAAAGAGCTTCACGTCGAAATATAATGTGACGGAGAGTAGAAACCGATTTTATGTCTAAGTAAAATATTTCCTTACATAAGCTTGGACGTATATTATGACGGAGAATCTCTACCATTTCTGTTTCTTGAATAGGATATCTTAGTCTGTCACTAAGATAAAGAATGGAATGATAAAAATCATCAAATTTTGCAGTTTCCTTCTGCTTTCTATCTCTAATTAATTCTCTAACATCAATGTCTGATAAATGATTTCGAAAATGAGCGAGTAAAGCTTCACATAATGGGTCCCACTCTAAACGTTCAATAGTTGACCTATGCCCCCAGAACCAATCTGATCCTTTACCAGTAAATAAGATATGAATCTGTTCACACAAAACCTTAACAATCCCTAGTTAATGAGCTAATCATGTAAATAAATATGTCTACCGGCATCCTTTCTTGATAACCATTGAAAGTTATATTCCAACTATGAATTAAATGAGCAATCTTACTATTATTAGCAACAATCGACGATAATGCAAAATTGCTATTTGATATGTTATCTCTAGGTAACGGTTGTTGTAAACCGTTTATGTTTGGTGCAGAAGTGTTCGAATTAGCCTGACGTACACCCAGACCTCTCGCATTAATTGGAGGAAACGTATCGCGAAGAAATTCAGGAGGTTTTTGGGACGTCATACTCAATCTATTTACTTGATCGGATAATCTTCGGACAACTTCTTCTATTTTGCTTCTTCTGTTAATGCATAATTTTCGTTACTATCTACCATTCCTACATATGTTGCCATATCGGATAAATTATTTCCGAATGCTCTTTCATTAGACCAATTTAAAGGGAAATTATTATTATTATTATTTCTAGTTTTAGAACGAGTTTGATGAACTTTTGTTGAAGGATGACTAATTCTTTTCGGCATTGCACCTCATGCAGTATCATATGCATCCAGCAAATTCTGAGAGTCTAACATTGGGAAAATTGTAATTGCGACAAGTTGCTCTAGTGCACAAGGCTTTCTGAAGGGTCCGCCATCTAACATTTTTTTTTAACTAGTGCTTATTTCGTGAATGGTAATACTTAGCTCATGTCTGATTTGACAGCTAATTAGTTTTATCCTTCCGCTGAACGAATATGGTTGTGTATACGCTTGAACAATGCTGGGAAATATTGCGACATTACTTTGAAAATCATGCTAATGTTGATGTGTGCGAAAATTGCGTACGGATTTTGGAAGAATAGAAGCACCGTCAGCTCCGTATGTTCGTTATCTTGTGAAAAAAGTGAATGAAACTGGCATACTCATCGACAAACCAAAGCGTGAAAAGCCAAAAACAGTGCGTACACCCGAGAATATTGCTGCTGTGGCAGAAAGTGTGCGTGAAGCGCCATCAACATCAATTCACCGTCGTTCTCAAGAATTGAACTTTTCGGAGGCATCATTGAGACGAATTTTGCATAAAGACCTTGGTATGACGCCATACAAAGTCCAATTGGTTCAGGAGTTGAAGCCAACTGACTATCCAATGCGTTTCCGCTTCGCTAAGTGGGCCTGCGTTCGACTTACAGAAGATGCCGATTTTGCCAAAAAAAATTATCTTTTCAGATGAAGCTCATTTTGATCTTGGCGGGTATGTAAACAAGCAAAATTGTCGTATTTGGGCCACAGAAAACCCGCACGCATACATTGAAAAGCCGATACACCCAAAACGAGTCACTGTTTGGTGCGGATTTTGGTCCAGAGGCATAATTGGGCCATTTTTCTTCGTTACATCGTTATCGGGCCATGTTGAACGAATTTTTACAAAAATTGAAGAGGAGGATATTGGCAACATTTGGTTTCAACAGGACGGCGTTACGTGCCACACAGCCGAAGCTACACTCAATGATTTGCGCCCTGTTTTTGAAGATCGCATTATCAGCCGCAGACCTGATGTCGTTTGGCCATCTCGGAGCTGCGATTTGACACCTTTGGACTATTATTTGTGGGTTTCCCTCAAAGATAAGTGTTACGCCAAGAAGCCAGAGACAATTGACGCTTTAAAGGATAATATTCGTGAAGCCATTGCTGAAATACAGCTGCACACAATCGATAATGTGCTTAAAAATTGGACCGATCGTGTAGGCTACTGCATGGCCAGCCGAGGCAGCCATTTGAATGAAGTTATTTTCCATTATTAAGCGGAAGGATTGTACTTTCAAATAAAAAAAGAAATTTGAGATAATATTCAGTAGTTTTTTTTTATAGCTTTTTCAAAAAAAAAAAGTTATTTGGCGGACCCTTTACATGAGGGACAATTTCCATTTTTGAATACCCAATCATTAACACAGACGGAATGAAATATATGTTTACAAGGAGGCGAAGACAAGGGTCCTGAACTTTCTACTGGTTGTGAACAAATCACACAACTAAATGCCTCGTTCCTATTCATATCACTAAAATTGTTTCCGCTATGACGAACAGCCATGAAAGCATCCACTTTTAGAACAATCAGGATAAATTATTACTATATTTCCTATTATTTAATTATTTATTTTATTTTATTTTTTTCTCTTTCTAGGACAAATAACCAGTTATATAACAAAGTGTTCGTAACTCCAATTACTATCGATTCAAAAGCGCCCCGAAATACTACCTACGTACAATTAAGGAATTAAAACAAACCGTGTGAAATCGTGTACCTTTTACTAGAAATCTAATATCATCAGCGGTTAAAGTAACATTAAGTCTGTAAAATACTTTGCAATTCCAGCTAGACTAACCAAATACCTGTAACAGCAACACGAAAGGGAAATTACCTAACTTTTACCAGAAAGTATATAAGGTGGAGCCGTTTGTAAAGATGAAAACACAAAAAAAATTTACAACAAAAGCTTAAATGCTTTTGCTCAAATGTACCATTTCTTTGATATCTTCAATAAAATTTAAAGAACTTTTAAAAAGACACACAAAAATCAGGAACGAATCCGCCCCAAGTTGGGCAAATTTTCTGTAATGAACGGGACTATAACCCCAGGCCTCTGGATTATTGGCGAGTGCACGTAATGGCAATAGCTAGTTCTCGACGGGATAGGGGAGCAAGGTCTTTGCCAAATCACCCAGAGACGTCCGCATTACACGAAAATTTCTACGTGCTAATACTAATACGAGGAAACCAGAAACTACCATAAATAAATACTTTGTTTAATATAAGTTAACGGAGACAAGATGTGGTGTCTCTTAATGCCCTTCCCAACCTATGTTTCCTACACATCCACTATTCCATTATAGGAAACCCTAATTAATTACTATCGAGCGGGTTCACGACGAGTTTATGACGTCTCGAAGGAGATATTTTTTTTGTTGGTTGTGGTTCTTGCTTCTTCCTGAACCATACACCACGGTGATGTTCCCACCAATGTCACTTTTAACCTAGGGCCATCTAGACCCTAGGTACAAATCAGATCCACTAATATTATAGGTTCTAGAAAGGTATTGTCCAATTCTATAAAAATTTCAAAATTTTATTCCCTCACAATACTCCTTATAGGGATAACAGGGAAGTTAGAGTTGCGCTGAGGTTAGGATTATAAGTTAAGACATAAATCACTGCCTTCCAAAAAATATATATTTCAAGTTTAACAACTAATATTTTCTTGTTGAGTTTTATATTTATTTGGAATAATTATTAATTCCAATAGAGAAAATTTATACGTTGAATACGATTTTTACACACGCGTTTTGGTTTTCGTACTTGCTGTTCAAATCAAGTAAATCAAGTCACTCTTAGCGTTTCCTCATCAAAATTTACTAACTGTTTTAAACGTATGTATAATTGACGAAAAAGACTGTTTTCGAACTAAAGTGACAATAGTAAAAAAAAAAAAACATATTACATACACAGTATGTATATCGCGTTTACATATATAATGCAGTGAGTGTCATCCAACCTTACGCAACAAGTCGATCAAACATACTTAGTCTCTTTTAGCTATGACCATTGGGGGTGCTCGTAAGAAAATGAATATTGATACAAGACTTAATGAAGATAATTATTTTAGTTAGGTGACCATCTAACCGATAGAAAAAAAAACACCAAAATCATTAAATCTAAGAAACTTTTATTATATTCTACTATTACAACTCCGAGTGGGATAGAGCGAATAGGATTAATTTTATATATGGGTGGTATAGGCATTAAGGAATGGGATACTCTTGATGTTGTGCGAATGAGAATTCAATGTGATGTTCGTTGGAAGGAGCGTGTTTTTCAAGTGGCGAAGGAAGCATTCAAGTGTCTCGGTTTTCTAAAACGATCCAAAAATTATTTCACTCCTTCTGATCTTAAAATATATACCACTTACATCCGACCGAAAATGGAATACAACTCCCATATATGGGCTAGTTCTTCAAAGTTTCTTTTGGAGCTACTGTTCTATAGATACTACCATACTACTAAAGACACTAGTACAGATACTATTACAGAAAAAATTCGTCCCCGCACAGGTCTTTCCTGACAGTTACAATCTAATAAAATTTAAGTCAAACATCCACAAACACTGCTCCCTCTTTCCTCTTTCCCATAACCTATTTTCCTGACATCAATACAATGCACTGCATTTGTAGGGGTATCCCCTGAGTGTTGGTTAATAATAATAAAAAAAAGCCTACAAAAAATTTAATGCTAAACTTTGTCTTCCTCGCTCGTATATTTGCGCTCACTAAAAGATTCATCAAATCGGGTTAAAATTCCTGAGTCTGCCTAGTTTTTTTTTCAAGTTTAGCTCACAGTAAATCCATTTGCTTTTTTTGATACTTTTGATTTGAAAAATATTTTATTTATAATTGCTTTTGCGGAAAATATCACGATTTGTATATATTTTCAGATAATAGAAAAATTATTTTTTTTAATGTAAGAGATATATGGAAAATATTGAAGACAGCGATAGATGAACACATGTTCATCGCCAGCATCCTTCCGTCATTACTTTGTTGTGTTCGGCGTTCATGGCCGAACTTTTAATCTGATGAAGAGGGTTGTTAGCTTTTAAGTGTTATGTTCTTTTTTTTATTGAATTTTTAATTTATACTTGTAATTTGTACTTGTAATAAGTCTAAAAAATAAGCAACAGTGATTATACAACAGTAATGTGTAAATCCAACGACGGGTTTAAATTTTTAAACTTAAAGTGTACTGTTCGTTTGCATTAAATATTTGAACTCAAAGTGTCTCAGTCTTAAAGTATTGCTTATTTATTTGCTATTTAAATATTTGAGCATAAAGTATTACTCATTCACTTTGTATTTTCTCTACGCCGCACAGTGGCTGAAAATCGTTTTTCATTGGCCAAAATTTTGTAACATTTGAACCGATCAAAATATTTAAGTAATTTTTTTACAATCGATAGATCTTCAGTTGAGTTTGAGTTACTTTTAATTTCATTATTCAATTCAAATTGGTTGAGTACTTTTTAAGGAATTCTAGGTCAAAGTTTTAACTTTTAGCGTGAAATATGGGTTTTTTTATTTTTTTTATTTAAAATGTCATATTTGGATTTTAAAATTAATTATAAGCATATTTTTAATAATGGGATTTTGTTTTAATGCTTACACTCAAAAGAAATTTTACACTAAAAAAAGTAAAATCAATTGGAAATTTTGCTATTACTAATGAAAAACTAAAAATTTTTTGCTGTCAAATTTGCAAATTTGTTTACACTCAAAAAATATTTATACTTAAAAAGGCGTTAGTAATTTATATATATAAAATTCATTTCCTGTTTGTTTGTTTTCTTGTTTGTTTGTTTGTTTGACCGCTATACAAATGTTTATATTTCAACAGATTTCTCTGTACTCCAGGGAAGGTTGCCATATGCTTCCTACCGGCCATGCCTACTTTTACGCCCACATTTTATATAAAATTTATTTTCTGTTTTTTGGTATATTTGTTCGCTATACAAATTTTTAGTTTTCAACGTATTTCTCTGTAATTTGTTACACACGATCGCTATACTCCAGGGTAGGTCGCAAAATGCTTCTTACCGGCCACGCATACTTTTGCACCCGCTTTTTAAAATTTTTTACGGGTTCCGTTCGAATTTACTGCACTTATTCTCTTATCCCAGGCAAGGTCGTCATATATTTTTATCGGCCGTGCCCACTTTTTTAATTTTCTATATACGCTTTTAGTGTTTGTTATACATATTTTAATTTTTCAATGGGCTTCACTAAAACTTTGTGTATAAATCTTTTCACTTACTACCCTTGAATTATGAATTGAATTATGAAATAAATATTTCAAATCAACATATTACAAATATTCCCGTATTGTTTATTTTACTATATGAGTTGTAACACCCCAAAATTATTGCAGTTTTATTTCATGGGTGAACACTGCAGGATTAGTCCGATAAGATTACATCATACAAATATTTCCATCTCGCCTTTTTAACTACTTTAGAAAACATAATATTACACTTATTTCCACCTCACCTTTTGGCTACATTGGAAAGCAACCTATTACAAATATTTCCATTTCATTTTTCACTATATAAATGAGTTTTCAAGGTGGAAAAAGAACTATTTGCAATTGTGACTTGTACATGAAAACATACAGCGCATACATCCACGAAACATTTTTGATAAATTTAGTTATTTTAATAGAACCATTTTAATAGAACCTCCTAAAAAGCGTAGTTATATAGGCCATACTACCTCAATTTCAAAAAGCCTTAGGATAAACAGAACTCTAAAGACCCCCCGATCAGACCCAAATTCGTATCGAGCCTCAACGAGTTAGACAATCTGAGCCGAGAAGTGCTGAAACACCTGAGCAAACCCAACAACGTCATGAAGCCCAAATATTAAGACAAGCTTTGTTAAGAAGAGCGGAAATGCCTGAATCTACTCAAGTGCGTCTAGAAATCCAGCGGCTAAGACAAACTGAGTCCAGGGAATCTGAAACTCCTGAAACGAGTCAGCAACGTCTTGAGGCCAAACGGAGAAGACAGCCTGACTCCAGATAATGTGAAACCCCCTGAAATGATTCTAATATCCCTACCAGTAAACTTTTGTAACTTGGTTCCTTCATTGCAAGAGATGATACAAAAAGTTTTCCTAACATAACGTACATAAGAGCAGGTATCAACTTACAGCCTTATAAAATGTTTATTTAAATAATTTATTTAAAAGCTAATTATGAATATAATCACGCCACACCTCCCTTTTTAATTTGAATGATCTTGTCATTCATGAAAATATTTATCGTATTTAAATTTAATTTTATATGTAATGTAGTAAAGATTTTTAAAGTATTTTGTTCTCTGGTTTTTATAGGAATTTAGTTATGCATACAGTTAATTTATTTTAACATTTAGACAATTATAGAGATATTTATATATACTAGCAGATTCCATCCCTCGAAATTCTAGGAAATTTTATTTTTTCATTTAATAAAGACCCTAAAAGTATACTAATCAATTATAGACAATTCACAAAGCAACACAAAAACAAACTCATTTTTGTTACAAACACATTAACAAATTTAATAAACACTGAATAATTTTATGTATGTGTTAGTAGCAACTTTAAATGCAATTTACTCAAAATAAAGGAAAACATTTAAAAATCTGCAAATCTGCAAATCGGCTAAAAAGAAATACCTTTCAAATAATGTACGTTTGGTCAAAACGGGATAAAACGGTAGAACAAAACATCAGTCACAAGAAATCGCCTAGCCTATTAATGTTATAGATAAGAGTTAAGTAATTTAATTTAGATCTAATTAAAGATTATTAAAAATTATTATTATGTAGTAAGGTAATAATATTATTAAATGAACATTACTGTACTTGAAACTTAAATAGATATATCAAAGTAATTTAATTTAATTAACTTATACTTGAAATTAACCTATATTTAAAATTATTTTAACTGCAAACCAATGATTATATTTTAAGATTATTTAATTAATTTAAAATTATTTATTTAAATTTATTTTAACTACAAAAAAATTATTATATTTTAAGATTATTTAAATAATTTAAGATTATTTATTTGGAATGAATTAAGATTATTAATTTAAAATTTTTTTAACTACAAACAAGTGTGATGATGTTACACACATCTTCATTTATCTTTATTTATTTCATTTATTCATCTTTATTTGTTTATATTTTTTTGTTTATTTTAGTTTACTATATGCACATGCACATATTTATTTGTATTTATTTGTTTACATTTATTTATTTTTTTGCATATCTCCTCTTTTCATTCAACGCATACCACAAATTATGTAATTAAATATCACTGGAATGCAAAGTGACAAATTTGTGAAAATTCAAATTGTGTCAATAACCCATGACAAATAGGAATGTCACTCAAATTTTGAGGGGAAAAATTTAAATTGATTATTGAACGTTTTCTGATTGACTATTGAGCCCAACGTTCAAAAATCAATGAATTTGTAATATGCGAATGTAAAGAAAAGAGAAGACTATTATTTAAATTAAGTAAAAATATTAAATTATAATGATATAAAAGACCAGCATTTTCAAATAAATAATCAATTATAATTCTGATTCGAAAGGGTTATAATTAAAACCAAACAGAGATTTTCCTTTTCTTTTACTGGCATATTCTGCCAAATGGTTTAAACATTGGCATAATCTGCCTACGTGCTATCTCTGTAAAACATTAAAAAGTGCATCTAGCGTGCACGCGGGAACTGCTTTGAGGAAAGCACTTGACAAAATTCCTCCTGAGATTAGTCCGGTTCTCACCCAATCTTAGTGTCCTTTTATACACCATACATACACTATATTCAATTTAAATGCCACTATGTACGTAGATTGCTACAAGGCATACATTATATAACGGTCCAGCGATTCTTATATTATTTGGTGATCCTAGCTGGCGTCCCACCTACACTATATGGCGACACTCCCCCTCTTACACTATATGGCGATCCTGCAAACACCGATCCTGTAAACACCTACACCACTATATAGATGCCTGCAAAGATAAATTGTGCAAAAACCAATACTGTCTACATCATCAATCAATTAATGCTGAAAAATAAATACTGATCCCGTTAATGGTGAACCATCAACTAGCTAAATGTCTGTCACCACCATTGAAATCCGTCCAACACTAAAGGACGTCCCTTCAGAAGAAGAAATCGACCGAATGGTAAGAAAATATGAGGAGCTATTAAATAACAACCAAGCTGTGGACGAAGAATACGTACCAGAGGGTATTTCAAAGAACATACCAGAGTACATAGCAACACCCAAAAGTCATGTTCCTAGGGCATTGACCATAGAGGAATATAAAAGGCGAACAACAAAACAAAGAAAACAAAGAAAAGAAAAGATCAAGGGGCGGCAAGAAAACCAAGGCAAACAAACAGCGAAAAGAGCTGAGAAGACTTATCGCAATCAGCCAAGGGGAGCAGAAGCATAAATTTTATCAACAATTACGGTTATTAGACTAGGATGAGTTTCTGGAAAAAGCTAGGAACATCCATAATGCTCATGCTGGCAGGGTATGAAGCAAACAACGTATTAGACAGCGAAAAGAAGGCAACGCAGACAATAGAAAAATACATAACAATACGCACGCCAACTCCAAAAATTGAGGATGAAGACCACTCATCATATTTAGTAATAGTTATAATATGTATACTTATCTTCATTATTTTATATAAAGTACAAGACCACTTTAAAAAATTAGCAATTAAAACGGCGTCCAGAATTTGCGCCACAAATGTTTAAGAAAATTAATATTTCACTTTAAATAAAATAGAAATTACTTATAAAATAAATGGACAAATTCAATATAATACAGGAACTATTGAGAAATTTAAAAAAAAAACAACCAAATAGAAAATATACAAATAAAACAATTAATGCAAAATTGCAAATAGTCAAGCAAATTAGTCAAGAAATAATCAGTGAAACCAAATTAGAAGAAAGGGAAAAAACTTTAAATACATTAATAGAACTAGAAAAAGAGATAAAAAAAATTCTTGAGACCCATGGAAACAGAAGAATTTCAGTCAGAGAGTGAGGAAAAAATAGATACATAAGAAGAGGAAAACACACAGAGAATAGAAACAGAACTTGAAGTAGAAAATAACATAAATATGGCGTCTTTTAATTTAGAAACGGCATTTAAGATAATCCCTGAATTGAAAGGAAATTACCAAGAACTGAAACCATTTTTGGCACTAGTAAAATTAATACATGACACTTTAAATGATACTGCTAAGTCGACCTTAATAGATTTTGTGATAAACTTAAAATGTAGCTCAACAGTTAGAACAGCAATTGGTACCACACCACTGATAGATTTTAATTCTTTAAAAAACTTGCTTACAAACAGATATAAGAGTAATAAAACAATAAGTAAGATCCAGAATCTACTGTCTAGATTTCAACAAAGAAATGATTCTATAAGCACATACGGTAATAAAATTTTAAAGTTAATTGATGAATTAACCAAGTTCAAATACAAGAATTAAAATTGGAAAATGAATCGGAAATAGTCAATATGAGGAAGATAAATGAACTATATTCACTTAATGTATTCAAACAAGGTCTAAATGGAAAATATATAAGTAAAATTTTTGCCGCACAACCAAAAACACTGAATGAAGCAATAACCATAGCATTAGATATAGAAAGTCAAGTGGAAAATCAAGTAATATTTTTTAGACACAGGGACAATGATTATAATAATTCCAACAGAATCAGTCACAACAGAAGGAACAATCAAAGAATTAATAGATATTCTAATAATAATTATTCCGACAATAATAATAATTCAAATGGAAACAATTCCAATATAAACAGGAGTAACTATTACAATAACAACACAAATAGAAACAATACCAATATAAATGCGAATAGGAACAACCATTACAATAATAGTTGTAATAGAAACAATTCCAACGTAGATTGGAATGGGAATAGCCATTACAATAATAATTCAAATAGGAATAATAACAATAATGTCGATTACAATTCGAATAACCGAAATCGTAATAATACCCAAATTAGAAGAAATAATAATAATGACTCGCGAAATATACGCATATTACAGGAAAACTCCCAGAGTCCGGAGGGGACTCAGGCGAACTATTAAATGCACCTTCCGGATATAATAAACTTAAAATATTTAATATTACGAATAACATTACAAATTATATAGAATTAATAAATAAATTAGATAACAAATATTTAACTTTCCTAGTGGACACTGGCGCTGACATATCTCTATGCAATAGGAATGTTCTTAACGTAAATGAAACAATTGATGAAAACAATTGTTGTACATTCTCAGGCATTTCAAATGAAACCATTACCTCGATAGGTACACTTGATATACATTTTAGCATATTTGATAAAAGTATTTCACACAAATTTCAGATAATAGAAGACGATTTTCCAATTAAAACAGATGGACTAATAGGTCGCGATATTTTGAGCAAACTATTAGCTAAAATAGACTATGAAACTTTTACTATAACTTTTATTATTGAGAATGAAGAATGTACCATACCTATGAAATCATAAATATTAAGAGATTTTTTTATAACAATACCCAAACGTAGCGAAGTCATACATCAAATTAACATAAATTTAACGGAAGAGAGTTTGATCCTAAACAAACAATTAGAGGAAGGAATATTTCTAAGTAACTGCATCATTCCAAAGGAAGGAATTGCTCACGTGAAGATACTTAATATAACTGATAAAGTTCGACATTGAACCAATCTCTGATTATACTTGTATAACTAGAAATAAACAAAATTTTACTAATACAGATAGAAAACGATTTGAAAAATTATTAGACACATTGAATATTGATAGTATAGATTATTATGCTAACAATTCTCTAAATGAGATAATTGAAGAATATTCTGACATTTTTCATTTAGAAGGAGACAAACTATCAGCTAATAATTTTTATACTCAACATATGTCTGTATCAGATAAAACACCTGTGTACATTAAGAATTATCGTTTACCACAGGCACAGATCGAGGAAATTAATCAACAGGTCAAAAAACTGTTTGATGACGATATAATAGAAAATTCCACTAGTGCCTACAACTCACCATTACTTGTTGTTCCAAGGAAGGACGATGGGGACAAAAAGAAATGGCGACTTGTAGTTGATTTTAGGCAACTTAACAGAAAATTAGTAAATGATAAATTTCCATTGACACGATTGGAAGATGTACTGGACAAACTGGGTAGAACGAAATATTTTTCGACTTTAGATATGACTAGCTCTTTTCATCAGATAATGTTGGATAAAAATTCTAGACATCATACCGCTTTCTCAACAGCAGATGGCCGCTATCAATTTAAAAGATTACCATTTGGATTAAAAATTTCATCGAATAGTTTCCAGCTAATGTTAACTATCGCACTCTCAGGTTTAGATAGCAAAGCTTTTCTTTACGTAGATGACATCATTATTTTTGGATGTAGTTTAAAACATCATAATGAGAACCTAATTAATGTTTTTGAAATATTGAGGAAATATAATCTGAAACTAAACGCAAGTAAATGTGTATTTTTGAAATCTGAAGTCGTTTATTTAGGACACTTATGCCCGTTTTCTCAATAGGCGATTATCTTTTATCCCAACGAGAAACTGCCGGTTAAAGAAATTTGGTTTTCTCAATGTCTGGTTTGCTTCTATTTTGTCGCAAAGCTAACCGGCACTCAGCTGCCAATTATTTATTTATCGTGCAGATAAATTATTCCCGCAACTTTCATATCAATTTTGAGAGGCATTGCCAACTGAAAATAATTCTCCCAACTTTCATACGTATTTTGAGAGGCATTGCCAACTGAAAGTAATGTTTTTGTCGGTACATTGAGAAAACCAAAATTGTTAACCGGCAGTTTATCGGTACAATAAATTTATGTCATGGTTAAGTAACAGGCAGTTTGACGATACATTGATAAAACCGGCATTAATAACCAAAGACGGCATAAAAACTGATTCTGCAAAACATAATGCAATTGAAAATTATCCCGTACCAAAAGATGCGGATGAAGTTCGACGATTCGTGGCATTTTGTAATTATTATAGAAGATTTATACCTCATTTTGCAGATTTGACTAAATGTTTGAATAATCTGTTAAGGAAAGGTGAAATATTCGTTTGGTCTGACGAATACCAAAAATCATTTGAAACTCTAAAATTAAAGTTAATTAAACCCCCTGTTTTGCAATATCCAGATTTTTCTAAGACATTTGTACTTACAACGGATGCATCGAGTTATGCATTAGGAGCTGTACTTTCGCAAGATAACGATGGTAACGATTTACCAATATCATACGCAAGTAAATCTCTTCAGGAAGGACAATGATTCCCACATGTAATGAAAAGGCAATCAACAAGAAATTACTACCAATCACAAGAAGCATGCAAGCAAGGCAAGATTTAATTCCTGACAATAGTGACAGTACCAAAGATATTCATATATGGGAATGTACGTCAATTTCAGATGTTGATAAGGTGCACAAAATGATGTTTTCTATGAAGTTAGAATTCGGTCAAATTAATAAAGTTCAAGATGATTTTATCATAGGTTTTAACGATAATCCTACATGCCTAGATATGATTATTGAGAAATTAATTACTTACATGAATAAAAATCGGATACGAGATCTCGCATTATCAGTAGATAATGAAACATTTGAACACGTGTCAATGAAAAGGTTTAAGGAAACCTACACGTCTATTTATAATAAAATGTTGAAAAGATTAAAGAATCTTTATTTGAATATTATTTTATATAAGCCTTTGCAGAGAATAGTAGATAAAGACATGCAATTAAATTTAATTAAAGAATATCATGATAGTCCGATAAGAGGACATCAAGGAATCAGAAGAACCATATTAAGATTAAAACAAAGATACATTTGGGAAAATATGAACAAGATGACTAAGAAATACATTAATAATTGTGATTCATGCTTAAAAAACAAGCAAAATAGGAAGATAAAGCAAAAAATGCGGATTACTGACACGCCAGAAAATACTTTTGAGACAATTTCTATCGATACGTTAGGTCCACTTAGGTTATCGAATAATTATAGGTATATTCTCACGCTACAATGCGATTTAAGCAAATATGTCAGAGCATATCCTATGGAGACAAAGGAAGCTAGGAGCATAGCTCCGGTTTTAGTGGAACAATGCATACTTAAATATGGCACTTTTAAAATCTTGAAATCTGACAGAGGTACGGAATTTGCTAACCAATTACTGACAGAAATATGCGACATGTTAAAAATAGAACAGAAATTTTCCACTCCCTATCACCGCCAAACAATAGGTTCCTTAGAAAGAAATCACAGAGTTCTAAACGAATACTTATTGAACTTTACGGAAAATGAGGAATGGGATTGTTGGATTCAATATTACACATTTGCATATAACCCAACTCCAAACGTAGATACAGGGTACACACCTTTTGAGTTAGTATTTGGTAAATTAGCGAGACTACCCACAGACAAAATTACAGATAACAAGCCAGTCTATAATCTAGAAAATTATGCAAACGAGTTCAAAGCTAGAATAGAATCGGCATTAGATAGAGCTAAAAAATTAATTAAAGTAGCAAAAGAGAAAAGAAAAATACGATATGATAATTACACTAATGTTAGCAACTTTAAAAAAGGAGATTTAGTATTAGTAAAATATGAAAGTAGGAGAAAAAATACTTGTCCTACTCATGGTCCATATGAAATTATGAAAATGCAAATTCAATTTTAGATGTAAAAGGAAATATGAAATTATATCATAATACTTCAAAATTATATAAACGTAAGTGAAAATATAAAATTGTATAGATTGTTATATAAGGTTATTATATGATTTAAAATGTTACCATATAATTTATGATGTTAACAACACGAATGTTTTTTAAATAAAAATACTAATGTTGTTTGCTTGACTCTAATCTTTCGAATGTCCCCTTTATTTTTCAAGTTCTTTCTTATATATCTATTTTACATATTATTCTAATTCTGTTAATTGCTATTTACTACTCTTTACATAATTTGTCTTACAACTAGCTTACAAACTATTCTCTCATGTTTGCATGTGTGTCTGAGCGGTCATTTGTCAGTCCGTAGTTCGATTTGTTATTATAATCCCAGTGCCCCAAATCACTGGTGGTTCATTGGCATAAACAAAAATCAATTTCATAAATGTAACATAAAGCCTTTACATTTATTTCTACACCAGTGACACACTTGGATCAATATATTTTATTGTTAAATTTTGTGTTGTTTTAATTTACTTTGTTGTGCCCTCACACGCTGCAATACATGAATGATATTGTGTATGCTCAAATATCATTTTAAACGTTTGTACATTTTGGTACTCTATATTGTGCATACACAACATCATTACACCCCCAACGCACAAGAGAGAAATCATCCAATTTAGTTGCGAATTTGGATGGTTTCTTTTCTTTATGTTAATCCGATGTCTGGTGTTGAACTATAAAAAAAATTTCTTATTTTAATGAAATATCATATTCTTAAGTATTACATTATCCCTTTTATTACTTTATTTTTATTTGTTACTTATTGGTTATCTTAGTCATATGCGCATATTTGTATATAGATATAAAAAAAATGTTCTTAATGTGTAAATGTACTTACATATAAACAAAATTTCTTAAAATTATTGTATGTTGTTGTTTTTTTTTATATGTTTACAATATTATAGTAGAGTAGTATGCTTGTACGTAAGTACGTATTCAAGTAGTATTTTTATTTTAATTTTTTTTTTTTTTTCATTATTCAAATTACATATTTATTGTTATTAATATTAGCCTAATTGTGTTAATGCATTTTGTTTTTGTATATTTTACTATAATAACATTGTATTAAAGACTTTGTATTCATTCATAAAATTTTGTTCTTGTTTATTATTTATTGTATTTTTTCAATAAATTTTTGTGGAATGCTTTAACTATATTCTTCACTTTAATGCCAACATTCACACCATCAATATCAACAATCTCATATGGACCGCGATATGGTGATTCGTGTTTCTTTCTATTTTCTATTCTTATTAATACTTGATCTCCTATTTGGATGTTTATGCTATTTTCTTGTTTCTTTGAATCTTTAGATCTTTTCAATTTTATTGTCTCTATAATTTTTCTAGCATTTTCTAAAGAATGCTTTAATCTTACTTTTAGTTCGTTCGTATAATTCTCAAAGTTATATATTTGTTGTATTTCATTGTCATTGTCATTGTGGCCACCTGGTAAACTAGGTAATTTTCCAAAAATTAACTCAAAAGGTGAGTAATTTGTGTCTACATGAGGTGTAGTATTATAAGCAAATGTATAGCATGGAACCCATGAGTACCAATTGTCATCAGTCACGAATGAAAGAAAATATTCATTTAAAACTCTATGATTTCTTTCCACAGTTCCCAGTGTTTCGTGATGATATGGTGTTGAGAATCTCTGTTCTATTTTCAAAAATTCACATAATTCCTTCATCAGTTCATTCACAAATTCTATGGCTATGTTTTTCGCCTCTTTAGTTTCCATTGGACATGCTATGATATATTTTGTCAATTCGCATTGTACGGTAAGTATATATCTACAATGTTCTGATGGCCTTAGTGGACCTACTGTGTCAATGACAAGTGTGTTGAAACTTTGTTTTGGTGTGTCAGTTTGACATAATGTTTCTTTTGTGTGTCTTGTTTGTTTGTTTCTTTGGCATAGATCGCACGTTTTTACATATTCTTTTATCATTTTTGACATATTTTTCCATATGTACTTCTTTTTCAATCTGAGTGTAGTTTTTCTAACTCCAAAATGTCCTCCGTATGGCGTGTTGTGATACAATTCTATTAATTCTTTCTTTTTGTCGTTGTTCATTATCTTTTGAGGATTGCTGTATACCAATATTTCGACGTCGATATTCTTACTTTTATTCCATATTTGTTTAATTTTGTCGTAGGGTACCCTTTTAAATACTTCGTCACCTTTCTCTAGTGCGTATGTTTTGTAATTTAATGTTGTCAAAATAGATGGTAGTTTCTCCAAGATTCTATCCAAGTAAAATGGATTTTCGCTACATCTGACGCGCGTTTCATTTATGGCCTTATCGTCTTCAATTTCAATTATATTATTTTCATTTTCTTCCCTGTACAGCTTCTTATTGGATTCTAGTTTCTTCGATGTACCTGAGTAGCATGAATTGTCACTATATCCTATGCGCATATTAATATTCTTATTTCCATTTCTATTATTTTTATTAGTCGACTTCTTCTCAAATATAAATTTAATTTTTCTTGCATGCTTTATATCATTAATTGATGTACATTCCCACATCTTGAGGCGGCCAGTCCCAATAGGAGATGTATCACCATTATCCTCATTTACAGCTTTGTTATTTTTTGTATCACTTTTACTCGTCATTGCTCTAGTCATCACTAGTGTTTTCTTCATTGATTCGTCAATCATAGGAGGTATCATACTTTTTAGAATATCAGAGTCTATTTTTACCCTCGACAGTGCGTCTGCATTCGTATTGTTGCTGCCCTTTTTATATACTATATCAAAATCATAGTCGGATAGTTCTATGCGTATCCTTGTCAATTTTGAGCTTGGATTTTTATGTGAAAATAACGAAACGAGTGGTCGATGGTCAGTCACCACTATAAATTTTCTGCCAAATAGGTATGGCCTGAAAAATTGTATACCCCAATGTATTCCGAGTAACTCTTTCTCTATTACTGGTTTATTTCGTTCGTGTTTGTTAAGTGAGCGACTGGCATATGATATCGGTCTGTCCTCACCAATTTCTCCCTGTGACAATATTGCTCCCAATGCAAAATCAGATGCGTCTGTTGTTAATATGAATGGTCTTTCGAAATCAGGATATTGTAAAATTGGTGGACTTATTGATTTCCGTTTCAAATTTTCGAATGCATTTTGATATTGCTCTGTCCATTCAAATTTCATTCCTTTCTTCAATAGTTGATTGATAAATCGCCTGTGATAGTTACAAAATGCTACGAATCTCCTTACCTCGTCAGCATTTGTCGGAATTGGGTACTTCGTTATTGCTTCAAATTTTTCTGGATCAGGTTTTATTCCATTTGGTGTAATTAGGTGTCCTAGGTATACCACTTCATGTTTCAAAAAACAACATTTACTTGCGTTTAACTTCAGATTATATTTTTGTAATCTGTCCAAAACCTTTATCAGATTTGCATTATGATGTCTCAGGCTGCATCCGAAAACTATTATGTCATCAACATATAGAAAAGCTTCAGACTCTAAACCTGATAATGCTATAGTCAACATTCGTTGAAAACTATTTGAAGATATCTTTAAACCAAAAGGCAATCTTGTATATTGGTAATGACCGTCGGGTGTTGAAAATGCCGTGTATGGACGTGATTGATGATCTAATTCAATCTGGTGGAATGAACTTGTCATATCCAGCGTAGAAAAATATTTAGCTCTACCTAATTTGTCCAAAACATCGTCCAATCGTGTCAATGGAAATTTATCATTAACAATCTTGTCATTCAGTTTTCTAAAATCAACGACCAGTCTCCATCTTTTTAAATCCGTTTGTCCTTTCTTAGGAACTAGTAACAATGGTGCGTTATATGGACTTATTGATGGTTCAATTATATTATCCTTTAAAAGTTTTTGTACCTGTTAATTTATCTCGCTTGTCTGTGCCTGTGGTAATCGGTAGTTCTTTATGTATACCGGTGTTTCATCGTGTAAATCTATATGCTGTTCATAGAAATTATTGGTTGTTAATTCCTCATCCTCTACGTGAAAAACTGATTGGTATTTTTCTAAAATTTTCATTAATTCCTCATCAATATGATCCGGCTTCAAATGGACTAGTAACTTTTTGAATCGCTCATATGTGTATTCATTATTATTTTCATTTATAGAGCATATGGCATAGTCCATCAATGCTATGGTTTCTATTTTTAAATTATTTACTATTATGACTTTATCCGTTACGTTCAACAGTTTTATATGCTGGTTTCCATCCCTAGGGATAATTGCATTCGCCAGGTATACGCCTTTCCTTATCTCTCTATTTAGGATTACGCTGTCCTCTGTTAATTTTATTTCGAATGGTATTATGATTTCACTTCGTGGCGGTATTCTAACGTGATTAATGCTGAAAGCATCATTTTGTATCGGTATCACGATGTTATCATCCGTTGTATCAAACGTTAGAATGTATTTGTCATAGTCAATGTTGCATCGATATCTGGACAAAAAAGCTCGTCCCAGTATCCCATCGGTTTTTATCGGAAAATCACTTGCAACTAAATGTACTTTATGTTTGATAGTTGTGTTGTTAAATTTTATTTTCGCATCTACTGAACCCAATGATTTTATTTGTTCCTTCGAAATTCCCGTTAGGCAACAATAATCATCTGGATGCTCTTGGTAACTGTATAAACAAATTTTCTTTGCACAGTGAGACATCCGCTCCTGTGTCTATCATAAATGTTAATGGGTAATCTGTTTCTAGTATGTGTAATTTAACGTAATTTTTAAGATCTGGAGATATGCTTAATATTTGGTTTTCATCTATTAGTTGATCACCGGAAGTTCTTCTTGGGTGAACTCCGGTTGTCGGGAGTTTCCCTGGTTCTGTATATGGTTTACATTATAGTTTCTTTTGTTGTTAAAATTTCCTCTATTTCTGTAGTTATTTCCTCTAAAATTATTATTATTTCTACTAAAGCCATCATTATTGTTTCTGTTGTTGTAATATGTGTTTCTGTTGTTGCTACCATTCGTTACTGCCATTATTGCTATTGCTGTTATTGTTGTATCTGATATTGTTATAATTGTTATTATTACCATTGAATCTATTATTATTGTAACTGTTGTTAGTGTTGTTAGATCTGTTGATGTTATATCTGTTGTTATTGAAGTTTTGACGCGAATTTCCGTTTTTATTGCGACCGCGATTTCCATTTGCTCTACTGTTTACGCTCTGATATAGTACTTGCCTTTCCCGTACTCTAGCTAATGAATTTTCTGCAATTCTTAGTGCTTCTGAAAAGGTGTTTACTCTACTTGCTTCGATAGTTGATATGATTTGTGGATGCCTTAAGCCACTTTTAAAATCGTTAAATGCCAAAGCATTATATGTTCTGCATATTGCAGATCTGTCCGCTTCGCCAATCTCCCCAATTTGCACTTCATTTAACTCGCTTATCAGATACTCTATCTTATCTGCAAAACCTCTGATATTGTCACCTATCTGAATCGTATTTGTTAGTTTCTGTAGTATATTGTTCGATGATATAGTGGGTTTGTAGGCTTTTTTCAATGCCAACACCAACTCACTAACACTTGTTGGAACTGTTTCTTGTTTATTCTATTCTGTACCTTTAAATCCAGACGTGACTTGAATACAAAAGTAAAGAAAAACCTTTGCATTTCAGGTACTACTGTCTCATGCAGTATTTCGAGATTCGTTACAAAGTTATGCAACTCCTCTTTCTTGCTGTAAATACTGGTATCAGCTTTGAAATTGCCGATATTTCGTTCATGTCCATCATGTTGTTCGTCATTTCCTGTTGTGTTAGTTTCGCTGTATTCTTTTTATTTGTGTGAGTTTCTAAAATTTCTAACGCTTCTTTCCTTAGTGCTTTGTACGAGTCAGTAATATTTTGTCTATTTTCCTGTGTCAATTCAGGATCTATTAAATATTTTTCTAATTGTCTCTGTAGTTCTGATATCTCTTTTCTTTTTAATTCTACTGTTTCTAAAGAATAAGGTCTACTTAAAAAAAAATTTTATTCGATTGTTTTCCTTTTTTTTTTTTTTATTTATTCAATTTTTGTTTTTGTATAAGTTTTTAGTGAAAATTTCCATTATATTTTCATGTTATCCTTTTTTTTTTTTTCTTAATATCTAATTATTTAGTGATATTTTTATTTGTATATAAGTTTCTAGTGACAATTTCTATTATATTTTCATCTTATCATTTTTTTTTTTTCGTTTTGCTTACAATAATATCTATTTATTTAGTGACATTTTTGTGTGATTCTAAAACTCTTTTGTTTTTCTTTTTGTTCTTCAAAAACATGTTCAATTCTTTTCTTGTATTCTTTATTTTTTCTTCTAGTTGCTTCTTTCTACTTATTTCTTCTTCGTAACTTAATTCACTTTTTAAGATGTTCAATTTTCTCCTCATGCGGCTTGCAAAATCGCCCCTATTTTTCTTTACTATCGAAAGATCTACCTTCGGTATTTCTACAAGTCTGTCTGTTTTATTCCTATTCAAGATTTTTATTTGCCTCGGGCCAATTTTTAAAATTTCTGGTCTCTCTAACCTTTCTCCTGCCTTTAGTTTCTTTCTCCAGTTTTCCTCAGTGATTTTTATTTCCTTTAATACATCTTCCAATCGTTTCTCCATTTAATTATATTTATTTTAAATAAATCTTATAATTTTAAATTTCTCTTTCAGTGTTAATTGTTTCCTAAATTATTTCTGACCTGTAGTCTTCTGATTTGTTCCTTCACGTACCGTCTAAGGTATTTGACTAATAATATTAAAGTTGTTGCTATGCATATTAATATTACTACCTCTATGCTAATACTGACCGCTGTGGGTGCGTTTACTGAAGTTGAAACAGCTTGCTGTACCTTATTGTGGGTGTTTCCCATTTCCACTATTAAATTATCCGTATGTTTTCCTTTCTAAAAAAAAAATGTTGTCAATACAAAAAAAAAAAATGGTTGACTAAAATCACACAAAATTCACTCTTTAACAATTTTCAATATCTTAACAATTTCTTTGTTTTTCAACTTAATTCAAATATTTAATACATTCTGTTCTTAATTTGTTTTTTTTTTGTTTACAAAGCACTGTCCTTAAAAAAAAATTTTTTTTATATAATTTTACACAGTTCTTGAATATGTTTACCAGTAGTGCCCATGCACCTTCTGGATTTTTATTCACTTATTTACTTATCGTATTTTACATGCTCTGTATATCTGGTGTTTGGAAAACATTCTTTGAAGTCGTTCTGGATGTAGTGATGCAATGATGATTACTCGGATATGCCTTTGATACGTTTTTTGGCCTCAATAGCTAAACATATCAATACCCCTGCTATTGATGCCTAGATTAAGTCCTTAGTATTGTCGCAGGATCGTCCCAGGATCGCCATATAAGGTTATTATATGATTTAAAATGTTATCATATAATTTATGATGTTAACAACACGAATGGTTTTTAAATAAAAATACTAATGTTGTTTGCTTGACTCTAATCTTTCGAATGTCCCCTTTATTTTTCAAGTTTTCTTATACATATATCTATTTTACATATTATTCTAATTCTCTTAATTGCTATTTACTACTCTTTACATAATTTGTCTTACAACTAGCTTACAAACTATTATCTCATGTTTGCATGTGTGTGTGAGCGGTCATTTGTCAGTCCGTAGTTCGATTTGTTATTATAATCCCAGTGCCTCAAATCACTGGTGGTTCATTGGCATAAACAAAAATCAATTTCATAAATGTAATATAAAGCCTTTACATTTATTTCTACACCAGTGACACACTTGGATCAATATATTTTATTGTTAAATTTTGTGTTGTTTTAATTTACTTTGTTGTGCCCTCACACGCTGCAATACATGAATGATATTGTGTATGCTCAAATATCATTTTAAATGTTTGTACATTTTGGTACTCTATATTGTGCATACACAACATCATTACAGTTAATTACTACACATAAGAGCACATAGTGAACTTACTTATTTATATTGTTAATAAATAGATATAGAAATTACTTATTAAATTTTCTTTTATATAATATTATATCACAAAAACAAAATTAGAATAACCACTAAGTTTAAGAGAGACAAAAAAAATAACATTTTTATTTTAAGTAATGAAATTCATGAATTTTGTAAAACCCATAAATTTTATCTTAAGGGTAGGGGTGTGATGATGTTACACACATCCTCATTTATCTTTATTTATTTCATTTATTTATGTAATTAAATATCACTGGAAAGCAAAGTGACAAATTTGTGAAAATTCAAATTGTGTCAATAACCCATGACAAATAGGAATGTCACTCAAATTTTGAGGGGAAAAATTTAAATTGATTATTGAACGTTTTCTGATTGACTATTGAGCCCAACGTTCAAAAATCAATGAATTTGTAATATGCGAATGTAAAGAAAAGAGAAGACTATTATTTAAATTAAGTAAAAATATTAAATTATAATGATATAAAAGACCAGCATTTTCAAATAAATAATCAATTATAATTCTGATTCGAAAGGGTTATAATTAAAACCAAACAGAGATTTTCCTTTTTTTTACTGGCATATTCTGCCAAAGGGTTTAAACATTGGCATAATCTGCCTACGTGTTATTTCTGTAAAATATTAAAAAAGTGCATCTAGCGTGCACGCGGGAACTGCTTTGAGGAAAGCACTTGACAAAATTCCTCCTAGATTAGTCCGGTTCTCACCCAATCTTAGTGTCCTTTTATACACCATACATACACTATATTCAATTTAAATGCCACTATGTACGTAGATTGCTACAAGGCATACATTATATAACGGTCTAGCGATTCTTATATTATTTGGTGATCCTAGCTGGCGTCCCACCTACACTATATGGCGACACTCCCCCTCTTACACTATACAAGGATTATAATATACACATGTATATTAATGGGATGGCTATGCCACCTCCCTTTTTAATTAGAATGATGCTATCATTCAGTTTAATAAGTTACTAGTTAATACAATAATTATTTTAAAAAAATAATTAATTTTTTTTGTTAATGCCAAAAAGTGAATTCCCCTTTTCGGCATTAAACCCGTCCATAATTCCCTCAATAATTTGTACCAATCCGGACTGTGTAAGTAGATAGAAAGTAGTATACGCTTTCTGTCTCTTTCCTGATTGAGTACTAAAAATTCAATGTCGAATTTAACTAACTTGGTCGTAGATGCTATTTCCGATGATCAGTAGCATAACTTTCTTGGCTATCAAACTGGTAAGGTCGATTCCGAATGAAATGAAATATTTCTATTCAAACACTAATTATATTTGTTTTATTTCTATACCTCCATGTTGACCCTTTCCCTCAACTGAGATAAAATTCTTGCGGCAATTGTACATTTCCAGCGGCCATTTATCTCCTCCAACAGTTTCATTGGTTCAATCGAACCGGATAAGGAGAAAATAAATACTGCTCTTGGAAGTCATTTGTAACCAGCATCATAAAACAACAAGAAAAAGGTACGTTTGTATATTGCTATAGTTCAAATTGCGTTTGATAGTGATAGCCATATTTGTATTAAAATAAAAAAATAAATAAAGTTGAGACGGAAAAGCTAAATTAAATAAAAATTGAATTAACTTTAAATTTGAAGAATTAAATTAAAACCTGTCAAGACACCGAGGAGTTTTTTTTTTTGGGAATATCATCCATTTAGTTTGCTGTACGAAAAAGTGTTGGAAAATTGGAAAAAAAAAAGAAGAAAAATAAAAATCCCGTCGGGAAACGTGAAGTCCAAAGTTCAAAAGTTTTATTTTCTCTTAATGCATGAAAATACTTTTTCCTATCGCACATACATAAACTTTCTCTTACAGATCTCCCCTTCGAACAAATGAACAGTGCAAATTTCTCCTACTTTTTTAAATACTCCCCTTATCGAATACACATTTGCACTCTCTTATTACAACTGTCTCTAAAAACATTTACCTTTCTTATTATTTCTTTACTAACTGTCCAGAGCTAGAAAAAGGGAATACTCCACTCTTAGTTGTGTGTTTCATATTCGTTTCGTTTTTTTTTCTGCATAGTCGATCACACTATAAGAGTCTCTTGATTGTTTTTCCCCTTCACTCTTTCTTATTGGAAGAGAAATTAAAACTGCATGGTTTGTTTCTATACGCACTTTAACATATGTACAGTGTACACACGTACACATGTTAACATTTTTGGATGTTGATTATTGCTCTGCATCTTAAAACGAAAATCTCTTTTTTTTTAAGAAGTTCAAGTTCGTTGTATTTTTTTCCATTAGAGTAGAAGTTAAAATTGCATTTTTTTAAATACACACACACATTAACATGTGTCAACATTCATATAGTTGATATGTGATAATTGTTCGGCAGCTTAAAAAATCTCTTTTCCAATAAAGAATATATTAATACAAACCATACTAATATTCAGAGGGTCATTAAACTTCTTTTGATAGTTTTAAGTTTTTCCTTTGAAGATAACTTCCAGTATTTCAAACATATGTATATCGTCGGCTGAAATTCTAAAGGGCAAATTTTAACTGCTTTAAGTTGTGCAAATTTTCCATAGAAAATTATAAAGACTTTTCTACTAATTTAAAATTACGAAGACACGTTTAGCCGGTCAAAATTTTTCAAACAAATTTTAAGATTTTTTCCAACAAAATTTAAAAAAAAAATTCAAACAAATTTTAAAGTTTTTTCAATCAAAATTTTAAAATTTATTAAACAAATTTAAAATTTTTTCAATCAAATTTTAAAATTTTATAAACAAATTTTAAACAAATCGTAGAATTTTTTCAAATAAACTTAAGATTTCTTCAAACACACCTAAAGTTATTCAAACAAATTTGGGGATTTTTTTCCAATAATTTTTAGATATTGTTTGGACAAATCTTAAAGTTTTCCAAACAAGCTTTATAGTTTTTCAAACAAATTTTTAAAGTTTTCCAAACAACCTTTAAAGTTTTTCAAACAAATTTTGGATTTTTTCAAACAAGCTTTAAAGTTTTCCAAACAAATTTTAAAATTTCTCAAACAAATTTTAGCGTTTCCAAACAAAAATGGAAATTTTTTTCAAAGAAATTTGAAATTTTTTTGAAACAAAATTTTTCAAACGAATTTTAAGATTCTTTTCCAACAAACTTTAAAGATTTTTTCAAACAAATTTTAAAGTTTGTTCAACCAAGTTTTGAAACTTTACAGACAATTATTATCAAACAAATTTTTAGAATTTTCCAAACAAGCTTTAAAATTTTTCAAACAAATTTTAGAGTTTCCAAACAAATTTGGAAACTTTTTTTCAACAAATTTAAATTTTTTTTTGAGACAAAATTTTTCAAACGAATTTTAAGAGTCTTTTCCAACAAACTCTAAAAACTTTTTTCAAACAACAAAGTTTTGAAACTTTACAAACAAGTTTTAATTAACTTTAAAATTTTTTTTTGGCAAATTTTAAGTTTTTTTCTCGAACGAGTTTTGCAGTTTTCCAAACGAATTTTGAAGTTCTTTCGGACAAATTTTGGAGCTTTTACACAAATTTTAAAAGTTTTCCAACAAATTTTAGAATTTTTTCAACAAATTTTAGAATTTTTCAAACAAAATTTGTTTTTTTCTGATTTCATCCATTATTCGGATACAGATTATAATTATTTTTATATCGTATTTTTTTTTTTTTTTGATATTTGAGCTTTGTCTGGCGGATAGATTTCTGTCCGAGTGTTTTTATTCCGTAAAATACCTTTGAATAATTGCTTTCGATTGGGTTATTTTCCAATATATTGCTGTTTAGTAAATTTCAAATCCATTCAACATGTCTTTGGACCACTTTATTCGTTTAGCGGATAGCCTAGTTGAATTCGATTCTGACTTTTCTGTTAATTGTTATCCTATCACCTCTCTTCATGCTATTGACGTCCACAGGGGTGGACTAAGGAATCTTTGGTCAAGAATCCAAACCACTTACGAAAAACTTATCTTCGAAGTAGAAAACGAAGATGAAGATGTAAAAGGAAGAAGGACTCAGATCATAGAAATTTAGAATCATTGAAAATCAAGTACAAAGGTACTTATATTACTTACTGTAATTGTCTAGCTAAACTATCAGAGCTGTATGATTCTCGACCATCTGAGTCTATTCCTAAAGTAAGCCCTCCAGAATCTGAAGCTAATTCTTCTCAAGCCTGCAATAATTCCAATAGTTTTCATCTTCCGCCTTGTGATATTCAGGTCTTTAATGGCGATTATTTGCTTTGGCCCACTTTCCGGGATCTGTTTACGGCAATATATATTAATAATTCAAGATTAACCCATATTGAAAGACTTCTTCACCTTATCAAAAAAACTGCTGGTGAACCGAGAGACATAGTCAAAAAAAGTCCACTAACAAATCAAGGTTTTGATATAGCCAGGACAAGTCTTTGTGCTAGATATGAGAATCGAAGAGTACTCATCAATGGGCACCTCCGAATATTGTTCAATGTACAGTCCATAACTTCAGAGTCTGGAAGTGCGATTAAACAACTTCAACGTGATTATCATCCTCCATTTCTGCTCTTCAGTTATATGATATCGATGTTGCAAGTTGGGATCCAATATTTATCTTCCTTTATACCAATCGTCTCCCGCATACAACTATAAGCTTATGGGAACAAAGTCTAAGCGATGAGACATCCATTCCGAGTTGGTCTACTTTATTTATTTATTTATTTATTTATTTATTTATTTTCCATTTCCTTATATTTAAAGTACAGGAATTCAATATCCAAGAATTACATTAAGGCAAATATATAGTAGAACAATTAAAAAAAAAACATATATAGTAAATTACATTTAAGCTTGTTCAAAAAATTTAAATAAAAACTGCTTAAAACTATTTGCGTTGCTATTAAGTTGTTGGGTATGTGGAAGAATATTCCAAAGACGTGAACCATACAAGTAAAACTGCCATTCAGATGCAAGGCAACGGTGAAATGGAATAATAATGTTTTTTCCTCTTTGCGATCTGGCAAACCGAATTTTTTAGAAAAGGTATAGAGGGGTTTGTGTATAGATAATTTTGTGTAGATAACGAAGTACACGAATCTTAAGAAGGCTATCGAACGAGACGCCATAAAGATTTGTTGATATGTGGGAGACTTGAGAGTGCTTTCTTAATCCATACACATATCTAATAATATTGTTAAATATAACGTTAAGTCTTCTTTTGCTGGTAGAATCGCAGCTTGCAAAAAGCTCACATCCATAAATTAAACTTGGAATTAGATATGTCTTAGCGAGTAGGATTCTTATTCGTAAAGGGGTGAAACATTGTGATGACCAAAGCTTCCTTAACTTATTGTAAGTTTGTCCGACTAGTAGGTTTACATGATTTGTCCATGTTAAATTGCTGTTAAAAATCAACCCAAGGTTCTTGGCAGAATTTACAATTGAAATTTTTTCCCCATTTATTAAAATATCATCACTTATGGTAGGATCGATTGTTCTTTTATGAATTATCAAGCACTTTGACTTATTTGGATTAAGACAAAGTCCATTTGCTGTTGCCCAGAGAAAAATCCTTTGTAAATCATCGTTTAGCCTAGCTATATTAGCGGCAACAGATTGCATTGGACTACTTAGATATAATTGAACATCATCTGCATACATGTGAACTTTGCAATGTGAAAGCTGTTTTGGTAGATCATTTGCATAAATTGAAAAAAGTAAGGGTCCTAGGACCCTTGAGGCACTCCTCTGACGAGTCTTAAAGGATTAGACCATGTGTTATTCACATTAACAGATTGCCAACGATTTGTTAGGTAAGAAGAAAGAAGCCTCGTTGAGGCATCAGAAAACTTAAAAAAGTGCATATGTTTCATGCAAAGTGTTCTATGGTCAACCGTACCAAAGGCCTTCGAATGGTCAAGAAGCACCAAAAAATTTAAATTACCGTTATCTAGTTCACTTGGTATGTTTTCGGAGACATCCAACAAAGCAGATACGCAACTATGATTTGAACGAAAACCTGACTGTGCATCAGTTAACAAATTGTTTTCTTTGATATATAAGCTCATTTGCAGGTGCAAAAGTTTTTCTAGCACTTTTGATAGATAACATAAAATAGCTATGGGCCTGAACTCCGTATTTGCTTTCGGTAGTGGAACTATTCTTGCATGTTTCATTTAGATGGAAAAGTACTGGACATAACGATAGTGTTAAATAAGCACGTCACATAAGGTAAGACTAATGGCAGTAATATTTTTATAAACTTAGGATGCATATTATCACAGCCCACTGCGTTAGATTTCATTGACGAAAAACTTGAAAAGACATCAGATTGGCTAACGCAAGAGAATTCAAAATTATTAACATTGTTTGAGGCATAACTTGTATTCAAGCATGAAAAGTTGTAAAAGGTTTTATTGATTGGTATCACAGGTATATCAGTAAATGAGTTATTTAATGCATAAGCATCGACTTGGCAGCTATTTGTCTTGTCTACACTAACAATTCCAATTTCACGAATTTGTTTCCAAGTCTTTCTACAGTCAACTGCGGCACTAAAACGACTCGAAAAATATTCAGTTTTTACACTTCTTATGTTGGCATTAACAATCCTTCTAGCGGCTATATATTCTGATTTCAATTCAGGTGTTCTAAAGCGCTTCCACCTTGAATAAGCCAAGTCCCTGCTGTGGATAAGTTGTTTTAAGGCATTAGAAAACCATGGTTTTGATTTTGTTGTTAGAATCTTTGATCTTAATGGAACAGTATCATCGTAAAGGCGTTGAATATTTTCTTCAAAAAATAAAACTTGCTCATCAACAGAAGCAATGAAATACATATCATTCCAATTAATACGATAAAAGTTTTCTTGTAGCAAATTATAATCTATTTTTTTAAAATCACGATAGTTAATTGTTTGTTGTGCTCGTTTAATCTTAAAATTATAAGTTAAAAATATCAAATCATGTTTTGAGAAACATGGGGCAGATACCTGATCATACAATATAACATTTGATATATTACCCACAAAAAAAATATCGAGCAATGTTCTACTAGTGGCAGTGTGATATGTTGGGTTTATTGTATTAGCGGGTGTAAGACCAAAAGATGACATATTATCGAATAATTCGGTTTCCACTAGTATATTGGAATTAAAATCTCCACATATAACAACGTCATCGTATGCAACAGCAAGTGTTTCCAACGTCGAAAACAAATTCGAAAAAGTGATCCTTTTATTTGGCCGGTATACACATCCCAATAACATTTTCTTACCGTCTGATAAAACATCAATAAAAACATATTCTACTTTTTTCTCATTCAATGACATATCATTGGATGATTTAATGCAAACTTTGCACGATATGCTGTCTTTCACAAAAATAGCTACCCCGCCGGCATATCCAACTCTGTCCTGTCTAAAAACTTTATAGCCATTAAGGCATATAAGACTATCTGGTGTCCCAGATGAAAGCCATGTTTCAGAGACACAAAGAATATCGATGTTGGATTTTTCAAAAACTAGTCGAAATTCATCAATTTTGTTGTTCAAGCTCTGAGCATTTATGTGAGTCAGCGTTAAACCATTTTTATATTTAGCTAAAATATGTACCATATTCATCGTAATATCTCTAGAACTTCCACTTAAGTTACCAATATTATCCATTAGGATATACAATTACGTATAGAAAAACCCTAATAGCAACGCATAACAATTTAGTTCTAAAATATAAAAGTTGCGATCGAGTTTTAAAAAAAAATATGTTATGTACAAAGCAATTATATATAAGACTAGATGTAACCCGGTGTGCTTCGCTACACCCTCTCCCTTCCCCCCGAATCGTTATGAAAGGGCTCACGCAAAGTCCCAAGGCTCTCACTAATACAGGAATTTAGATATATCACATTTAATATTAAGTTTGTGTAGAGGTGCCACGTGCATTTGTCCAATCCCGCCCATTTTTTTGTCTGACTACTCACGTTAATAATAGATGACCTGCGACAAATTTGCAAAGCTTTCTTAATTATATTAATATATATGATACTTAAAATTTACTTTGTATGGGAGGTGCCACGCCCGCTAAAAATATTTAAAAAAAATTACAGCCTGAGCACTCCCATATCCGCACTAAGACCCTGTGAAAATTTCAGGAAGGTCAGATGAGTAGTTACGGAGATTACCTCCTACAAACGAACAAACAAACAAACACATATAACCTCTTTATTGTGTTAGTATAGATTATTAGCATAGATTTTTTATTCGAATACTTGTTGATATATAATGTTTTTTGCTTTTTTCATTCGGTACAACAATTATCAGATTTTTCGGCGTTCCTACCCTGGAGCAAGGAACATGTAGCGCCTATGAGAAGAAGATGGATTATCAAAATTAGATCTGGCAACACAACTATTGGCCTTGAACGTAGCGATATATTTCCACGACAAATCACACTGATAACTAATGTACTTAACAAAAGACTGTTGCTTTCGTAGTACTTCATATTGTTTATATAGGAGGTGTCACGCCCACTAATCCCATCCCGCCCAATTTTTATTGGACTACTCACATTAATATCTGATGGACTCGTGCAAAATGTAGAGTCTTTCCCTTTCATAGAACACCAGTTATATGATATTAGATATCTACTTTGCATGGGCGGTGCTACGCCCACTGCTATGATCACGCCCATTTTTTTGTTCGACTAATCATACAAAGAACCTATGGGCTCATGCAAAGCCACAAAGCCCTCTCGTTCACAGTACTCCAGATATATGACATTAAATAGTTACTTTGCATGGGGAGTGCCACGCCCATTGGTGTAAACTCGCCATTTTTTTGTCAGACTACTCATACTTAAATCTGATGTTGCCGTGCAAAGTGTCAAAGCTTCCCTTTTTTAATACACCAGTTATATGATATCATATATTTACTTTGTACGGGCGGTGCCACGCATACTGCTCCGATCACGCCCATTTTTTGTCTAACTAATCACATGAATAACTAATGGGCTCACACAAAGTCCCAAGACTCTTGCTATAACAGTACTCCACATATATGTCATTTTATATTTAATTTGTATTGCAGGTGCCACGCCTATGGGTCCGATACTGCCCATTTTATGTCCGACTACTCACATTAATAATAGGTGACATCAGACTAACTTGAAAAGCTCTCTCTATCACAGTACTCGAGATATATAATATTGAATTATTACTTGTATGCGAGGTACCACGCCCACATGTCCGATCCCGCCCATTTCCGGCGTAGCTAATAATATTAACAATAGGTGACCTCACACAAATTTGCAAAGCTCTCCCTATCATAATACTCAATATATGTATATGATATTAAAAATTTACTTTGTGTGGGAGGTGCCACGCCCACTAAAAATATTTAAAAAATTATAGCCTATAGCACTACCCATATACGCAGTAAGACTCTGTGAAAATTTCAGGAATATCGCATGGGTAGTTACGGAGATTACCTCCTACAAACAAACAAACAAACAAACAAACACACATTACCTCTTTATAATATTAGTATAGATTGAATAGAATGAAACAGAAAGCTAAATTTTTTAAAATAATTTTTTTAAATATATAGTACGATTTTTTAAACTGTAAATACAGATAAGAATAATAAATAAAAGATAGCATTAAAAATCTAGCTTGTTCGAAAAAACTGCTTCAGCTGGTCTGGAAAATCAATTTTAATGGGTTCATCACTTTCGTGCTTTTTAACATATACTATCCCACGTAGTGTATAAGCTGCTGATAAACAATCATCTTTTTTTAGGCCTGCTGCAGTTTTAAAAATTCTATGATTGTGCGGGGTTAAATTTTCATTTATATAAAAAGGCTCATTACTTTCATAGCCTGCATCACTAAACGTAGAGGTGATTTATTTTTAGTGACGATATGCTGTAGCGACTTTAAGGAACATGTTTTTTTTATATGGAGAATCCAATTTTATAATAATAGGCGGACCATTTACGTCTCGTATGCTTTTAAAATGTTTAACACGAAATATTGATTTGTAAAAAGGCACTGCTATGTTTAATGTGCCACAGATATTTTCAAAAATATACTGCAAGTTTTCATTCTCATAGTAATGTAATGTCAGAAGCTATTACGGAATTCTCATGTGTTAATATTTTTAGTTTTAAATTTTGCACATCAGTGTTTAGCTGATTAATATCGTTGTTCACTGTCTCTAACGCAATTACTCTTTCATTTAATTGATTTATTTCTTTTTTCACATCATTTACTATTTCATTTTTTAGAACACTAAATTTATTTTGTATTTCAGCTATTAGGCTACTCTTATTGTTTTCAATCATTGTTTTTATTATTTCTGATTGCTCTTTTATGTACTCATTTTGTTTGGTAAATTTGCTGTCCAGCCAATTCCACAAGCGACTGCGGTTTGTTGTATCATTTGAGTTTGAAAAAACCAGTTCTGAGAAAACGTTTGTTGATGAATCACTTAAATCTTCTTCACGTGCATTTCTCTTTGATCTACGTGGACTCATGTTTTTTATTGTTGAGAGTGCAGGATAACTTGCTGTTGTTATTATTATTATGTTTTTTAATATTCTTAGTTTGTTATTTGTGTTTTTTTTTTTTTTTGTTCTGTTTTCTTATCTCACTTTTTTGCGAATTTTTGTTACAAAGCATATATTGTTTGATAAATGTTGATTATTTAAATTGGATATTTTCTTTTCAGTTTTTATCGGAACTAATAAATGTTGTTTAATAATTTTAGTGTATTTTGAATCGGTGCAAAATATTCTTTGATTTGGCATAAGTTTAGATAATGATGTATTTTTTAATTCAAAGAAAACTGAATTATTTAAGGAGTTAAGAAAAAACACGTCCGATTGCTACTGGCTCTAGTTTTTTTTAGACACTTTAGACACTTTCTTAACAAATCGGTATCGTACCTTAGAATCTATTGCTGAAAATCGTACTAATTCCAAAGTCAAATCCAATGAATCTAAAACTAAAATTTCAAATCCAAACAAAATTAATGCATTTCAAAATAATATTTCAGAACCTAAGTGTTCACTGTGTCCCAATGATGCACATATTATTCGAAAGTGTCCAAGATTCTTAAAAATGGACTACTCGTTGAGGTTTTCGGAAATTAAAAAACAAAGATTATGCTTAAATTGTTTTTCAAAAACTCACAGCTTGAAAAGTTGTAATAGTAAGCACAATTGTTTTAAATGCAATAAACGTCATAACACTTTACTGCATAAAGTGATATTTCTAAGCCTCTTAGTTCTGATAAGCTGCCTAGTACGAGCACCAATTGCAACCTTAACACAAACTCAGCTCCATTTTCAGCTAGATTGAGTTCGCATCCAATATAGTCCACAAATATTTCGGGAGCTGGGGTGGTTCGAAATTGTTTCGCTCGAACTCCAAGGGTCTGTTGCTAGGTACTGCAATAGTAAACATATGCCATTTAAACATGAAATATAAAGCACGAGCTCTCATAGATTCTGGATCTGAGGGTACCTTCATTTCTGAGCGCCTGTTCAATCTCCTTAAACTTCTTTCCAAACGTACAAATGTACAAATTTCAGGATTAAACAACACGGTATCTGCTAAGGTTCAACGGCAACGTTCATTAGTACTTGGCTCTAGATTCAACGATAATATAGAGATATCTGTTAATGCTTTAGTCGTTCCACACTTAGCAGGTAATCTTTCAACTCAACCTGTAGCATCCTCAATATTCTCCAATCTTCCCGTGATCCAGCTAGCTGACTCTCAATTTTATAATAGTTCCAAAATTGACATCCTGATCGGTGGTGATTTGATTCCATCAATCATGCTTTCGGGGATAAATATTCCACATTAGCCTCGTATGTGTGCGAGATCTCTCTAGATAAAGAGATCTCACGTATTTGGGAGGAGGAGAATCTTCCACGAAAGAACTTGATGTCCCCATCCGATAAACTTTGCGATGACCCGTACCATAGGACCACAAGAAGGAATAAATATGGCAGATATATTGTTTCGTTGCCTTTTAAGGAATGATGTCCTGAAAGACTCTATCTTGGTCAATCCTGATCGAGTGCTATTGCACAGTTCTATAGAAATGAAGCTAGATTACTTCGAACTCCATCCTTTAAAAATAAATATGATGAAGTTGTACAAGAATATATGCACTTAAATCATATGTCCGAAGTCTCATCTCCTGACTATCTTAAAGTTCCGTTGCATTATTACTTACCTCATCATGCGGTGATTAAACCAGAAAGTACAACCACAAAAGTCCATGTGGTTTGCAATGCTTCAGTTCCATCCTCCAATGGGTTAAGTTTAAATGATATTCTCCATATAGGTCCAGTTCTACAAAATGACTTAACTCTTTTGATACTTAAATGGCGATTTTTCCGATATGTGTTCAATGCTGATATCCAAAAGATGTGCAGACAAATATTAGTGAATCCAGAACACACTTCCTATCAAAGAATTATATTTCGAAAAGTTCCAAAGCAAATCATCCAAGACTTTGAATTGAAAATCGTTACCTTTGGAGTCAACTGTGCTCCATATTTAGCTTTTCGGACCATATTGCAACTGGCTGATGATGTTCAACAAATTTATCCAATTGCTAGCAACACTCTCCGAAATTATATGTATGTTGATGATGCGCTGGCCGGTGCTCACTAAATTCCAGAGGCAAATAAATCCAAAAATGAGCTCATCCTTGCTCTTAAATCAGCTGAGTTTTTACTGAGAAAATGGACAGCAAATTCCAAAGACGTCCTCGCAGATCTACCGCCAGAACATCTCCTTAATGAAGATTTCCTCGACTTTGAGAACAGCAGTACAGCGAAAACTTTGGGAATCCATCGGAACGCTCGGTCAGATTCGTTCTATTTTACAATAAAGCCTTTTCCTGAATCCTCCACGTATACAAAACAAGAAGTCTTGTCTCAAATTGCCAGACTATTTGATCCTGCTGCTTGGCTTTCTCCTTGTGTTGTGCTCGCCAAAATCCTTATGCAGAAAATATGGATCGAAGGAACAGATTGGGATGACGTCCTTTCTCCAGAATGTCTTTCTCAGTGGAAAACTTTTCAATCCTATTAGCAATTAACAACATACATATACCTAGATGGCTTAATTTTATTCCAAATGCTGAAATTCAATTCCTTGGATTCTGCGATGCGTCCGAAAAAGCATACGCAGCAGCACTATACATCCGAATGGCTAACGGTAACTCCATATCCACTCATTTGGTCTCTTAGAAGACAAAGGTTGGTCCTGTTAAAATGCTTTACATTGTAAGGCGATGAGAGTCACTAAGGGCGATGAGAGTCACTGCATATATGTATCGATTTTATTACCGAACACATCCGGCATGTCGCTCCAGATTTCACAAAGAATCGGTTATTGTAACTAGCTCTGAAATTGTTGCTGTACGTGACAAGCTTATTGCCACTTACCAAAAAAGCGTTCTATCCTAACGAATATCAAGCACTGTCTTCAAAAAAATTAATAGCTTCTTCGAGTCCGATTATGAACTTAAATCCATTTCTCGACCAAGAAGGGTTAATTCGTTCATGTGGTAGACTTGAAAATTCTCCAGGACTATCATACAACGAAAAACATCCTATAATTCGTCCGTATAATTGTCAATATTCGTGACTCTTAGTTAAATTCGTTCACGACATAACCCTTCATGGAGGTAATTAGTTAATTCTTCGTATTGTCCGGAATCAGTACTGGATTCCAAAAGTCAAAAATCTGATTAAAATTACGATTAACAAATGTAAACCCTGTATCTTATACAAGAAAAGATGTCAAAAACAGATAATGGCTGCATTACCTCCTGTTAGATCTGAAATTTCCCGTCTATTTGCACACACTGGCCTCGATTTTGCAGGTCCTTTCCACACTAAAAGCTACTCCGGAAGAGCATGTCGGATTACAAAAGGATATGTGTGTATATTTGTCTCTTTTTCTGCAAAGGCAATACATTTAGAAGCCATCTCAGATTTGTTCACTTCTGCGTTCCTAGGTGCCTTCCATCGCTTTGTTTCACGTCGTGGGGGTCCGCTACATCTACATTCTGATAATGGAATAACATTTGTTGGCGCTTCCAGGACACTTGCCAAAGAATTCCTTCAAACGTCTCATGAAGCTCTATGCCCACCAAAATATTACGTGGCATTTTATTCCACCCAGGGCTCCGCATATGGGTGGGTTGTGGGAAGCAGGAGTTAAAAGCTTTAAGTCCCATTTCAAAAAGATTTCTGGCTGCTTTAAGTACACTTTCGAAAAATTCTCCACACTGTTGTCTCGTATAGAAGCGTGTTTAAATTCTCGTCCATTGTCGCCTCTTTCTCCAGATCCTTCCGATTTAGCTGCATTGACTCCCGGACATTTTCTTATAGGTGCCCCGATATTGACTCCGATAGATCCACCGATTAATGAATCGGCAGCAACTATAACCAATCGTTGGCAAAAGTTAAAGCTGGTGCACAAAAACTTTTGTACCCGATGGAAAATGGAATATCTAAAAGAGTTGCACAAAAGGATAAAGTGGCAAAAACCAGAAGAAAATTTAAAAGAAAATGCACTTGTCGTTATTAGGGATGAAAACCTTCCTCCAAACTCCTGGCGTCTTGGCAGAGTCGAAAAACTATATTTCGGGTCCAATAATCGTGTTCGTGTTGCCGATGTCTATACTCAAAAAGGAAGAATCACTCGGCTAATAACAAAATTAGTAGTCCTCTGGGCAGATTAGTTATTTGTACATTTAATCCTTCTTTACAGTTCACTATGCCTAAAAATTCAACCAACCAGATGCGCGATGGGCAACAATCTCGTCGTCGTAATCCACAATCGAAGCTTCCCTCAAAATACAAATCCTTCATATGCAGACTTTGTAATCAGCCTCATCCATTAAAATGTTGTAGGAAATTTTTAGCTCTGAATATTACAAAACGCCTTCAAGCTGTTCGAACCCATAAATATTGCATTAACTGTCTGGCACCTGACCACTCCCAAGGGATATGTCTGTCCAACCACATTTGCAAAAAGTGTAAAAAATTCCACCACACACTTCTACATATTAATCCCAGATTAACCAGAGATCTTTCTGCTTCGCCAGCACGATCTCTATCCCCACGACCATCAACGTCTAGAAGCGTTCGCCCTAGAGACACTTCACCCGTGTCCAAATCATCCACCAAATCTGCACCTAAACTTTCTTCGCTTACTGCTATTCTTCGACAAAATAGCATTATTCTCCTTCCAACGGTGCTTGTTAAGTTGAAATCCACAATTAAACATGCACGCTGTCTACTAGATTCCGGCTCAGCAATTAGCCGCATTTCTAAAAGGTTTGTTGAAAAACTTGGTCTAACCACATTTACCCTCCAAGATGAGACAATTTGTTCATTGACTCTAAAATCCAGGTTCTATTCCAATTCTAAAATAGAGGGAACCTTTAGATTAGCAATTTAATTAAATAATGAATTATTATGAATTTAAATATTATTTGTTACATATTTCTCTAACTTTATTTTATATTCAAGTTAAGCGAAAAAGTATCTACGACATTTGTACATCCGAGATTTCCTTTTATTGCATATCCTGCAAGGCGGGCGGTAATGTTAATGCCAAAAAGTGAATTCCCTTTTCGGCATTAAACCCGTCCAAAATTCCCTCAATAATTTGCACCAATCCGGACTGTGCAAGCAGATAGAAAGTAGTATACGCTTTCTGTCTCTTTCCTGATTGAGTACTAAAAATTCAATGCCGAATTTAACTAACTTGGGCATAGATGCTATTTCCGACGATCAGTAGCATAACTTTCTTGGATATCAAACTAGTAAGGTCGATTCCGAATGAAATAAAATATTTCTATCCAAACACTAATTATATTTGCTTTATTTCTATACTTCCATGTTGATCCTTTCCCTCAACTGAGATAAAATTCTTGCGGCAATTTTAAATTTCCAGTGGCCATTTATCTCCTCCATACCACCATAAGGATATTCAACAATCCAACAGTTTCATTTTTTTTTTTTAATTTAGAGTTCACAATATTTTCAAAATTTCCTCTTTTTTTTCGATATATATTTGTCTTTATAATAATTTAGTAATTAAGACATATGTTTATGTATGTATGGTTTTATTAATTATTTGGAGATTTTACTTTAAAAAAAATTTAATTTTATCAGATAAGTTTTGGAGGGAGTAAAGAATTATATTTATGAAACATTTAATTCCTTTAATTTAATTAAATTTTCATAGTCTTACAATTTTTACTTTTAGTAATATATTTTTAATCTATTCTGTGTTGTTTTTTGTTGTCTTTTTGTGATCTTATTATTACATATCCATTATTTTCTAAACTGTCTACTATATAAGGGCCTATATACTTACTTTATAGTTTATGTCCTGTTTCCTTTCTAGGTAACACCTTATCTCCTGTTTTCATATCTAATTCTTTTATATTTCTGTCATAATAATTCTTATTGTATTCCTTATTCCTAATAAGTTTATCCCTAGCTCTATTACGTGCTACTTCTAGCTTATATTTTATTTCCTTATATTGTATACGAGATCTATTCCATCTATGTTGTTAAGTCTATTGAATCCATATGGGATTCTTCCAAACACTAACTCAAATTGGCAGTATCCGTGGGTTTCTGAAGGTGTCGTGTTAAAGCAGTACGTAAAGTATGTAGGAACGTACATACTCGTTGAAAGTCATATGGCTTCTTTCTACCGTTCCTAGCGTTTGATGGTATGTGCTATAGAAGTTACCTTCCTAATTTTCATATATTCGCATAATTCATTCAAAATAGCATTCTTGTACTCTGTACCCATGTCCGTAATAAGCGTCCTCATAGGTCCATAAGCCAAAATAAAAGAATCAAATATAGCCTTGGATACCGTTTTCGCTCTTTTATTGCGTATTGGTACTGTTACCAGATATTTCGTCAGGTCACATATTATGGTGACTGCATACTCAGAACCATTTTCAGTCCTTGAGAGTGGTCCAATTGTATCTACCAGGACCGTATCGAAAGCATCGATCGGAGTATCTGTTATAGTCATTGGTATTTTTGTATGTCTAGTGGTTTTGGATTCTTGACATTTCCTACAAGACCTTATGTAATCAGATACCGACTTGATCATTTTCGGCCAGTAGACATTTCGTCTAATTTTTTCATTTGTCGTTGTTATGCCTGAATACCTCCTTGTATGGGGGTCATCATGATATTGTTTCAATATTTCATTTCTTTCATCCTTTCTATTCAGCGTGGTCACCTTTGGGAGTAACGCAACTCTTAATTTATCCAAAAATATTTTTCCTTTAGCAAATAAATTATTTATTAATATTTTTTCTATTTTCTTTTTGCCATGTTTCAATAAGCAATGGTCTGAAGTCATCTCGAGCCTATAATATCGCCTGACGTCAGATGGGTTTATGACTTCGTATATATTGGGCTTCTCGTACGTTAATTGCTGATCATTCTCATTCTCATTTTCATTTAGGTCTATTTTTCTGTTCGCCGATCTCGTTGTTGCCTTAAGAAGTGCTTTATTTACATTTATATTTTTCAGATCATCTACCGTTATCCGTGATAGTGCATCTGCTTCATAATTATCTCTGCCTCTGAGGACCGTAAAGTCGTATTCCTCTAAATCTAATCTCATTCGAGTCAACTTCGAGCTGGGGTTCGTCATGCAGAACAAGTAAGTTAATAGACAATGATCCGTTTTCACCAAAAAATTCCTACCATATATATATGGTCAAAAATATTGAATTGCCCAATGAATCGCAGGAGTTATTGTTCAGTTGTTGATTTATTGCTTTCACCTTTTGTAAAAGACTTAGAAGCATATGATATCGGTAGCTGTTTACCATTATATTCTTGTGTCACAACTGCACCGCATGCATGTTTCACTTGCATCCGTCGTTATATAAAATTCCCTAGTGAAGTCTGGATACTGTAGTATCTGTGGACTTAGTAAGGCATTTTTCAAATATAATAAGCTTTTTGGCACTGGACTGTCCAACTGAATTCTACGTTTTTCTTTGTTAGTTGCGTTATATGACGGGAGTAGTCAGTGAAATTGCTAATAAACCTTCTGTAATAATTACAGAAAGCAATGAATCTTCTAGCTTCGTCTGCGTTGGACGGTATTGTATAATTCTCAATAACTGAATATTTTCCATCATCTGGTCGAATACCCTCACTGGTGCATTTATGTCCTAGATAGGTAACCACGTGCATAAAAAATTTACATTTTTCTGGATTTAACTTCAGATTGTGTTTTCGGCAAAGATCAAAAATATCTGTTAGATTGTTCAACATATGTTTTGCAGAGCAACCCAAGACAACTAAGTCATCCATGTATAGAAATCCATGTGATGGTCTCAAACCAGCGATGCTCAATCTGGTGAAAACCTGACATCAAGTCAAGGCACGAAAAGTATTTTGCTCTTCCTAATTGGTCAAGAATATCCTCTATTCTCGGGAGACGGAATTTGTCTGCCAATAATCTCTTATTCATTTGGTGGTAGTCTACAACTAATCGCCATCTTCTCTTATTTTGGAGTCCTTATTTGGGAGTCCTTTTTTCGCTACTATCAATAATGGGCTGTTGTATTCTGATGTTGATGGTTCTACGATATCATCGTCTATTAACTTTTGAACTTGTCTATTAACTTCTAATTTTTGTGAATGAGGGATTCTATAATTTTTTATATAAGTTGGTGTTTTATCGCCTAGCCTTAAATGTTGCTTGTAAAAATTGTTTGAGGAAATTGTTCCCATTTCCAAAGCGAATATATCAGAATAATTTGTGCATAACTCTGTTAGTTCATTTCCAAATTTCCTAGGAAAATTTTCCGATATTTTTTCCAAAATTTTATCCTGTCTATTGTCCTTCTTTTGCTTAGGACCCGGATATATAACGTCATATTCGTTCAAATTCTCAGTTTTAATGTTATTAATATTTACCGTTATGCTTTCCTTGTTAGTATTAAGAATTCTAACATATGCGTTATCGCCTCGAACCATTGTATTCGCAATGTAAATGCCTGGTTCTATCTCTTGGTTTAATACTAGTAATTCTTCATGGGGTGTGCTAAAAAGGTATCCTGCGTATTACCTGTGCCCTTGTTGGTAAAACAACACAGTCATTTGTGTACGATAATTCCGAGGTCTCATAATGACACACTCCTCATTTTCCATAAAATCGATGTAACAATTAAAATTCTTCAAAAAATTCATCCCTATAATTCCGCTACATGGTACCGGGAAGTTATTGTGTACTACATGAAATTCATGAGTTACCACAAAGGTCTCTCTACTAATTTCAAGATCCATAGAACCTATTGATCTAATGATCCCTTCGCTATTCGACTAATCGATGTTATTTTCTGCTTGTTAATGAAAGTATTTTCCCCAGGACCTTCCTTTTTTTATCAGACATATGTATGCACCTATATCCACAAGTAAGACAAGAATTTGTCTTGTACGTAAATTAAAAAATTTTACAAACACAATAAGGCTAAGATTTTATTTATATATACATATTTTCTTTCCCTCAGAGGCTAATTGAGGTTTTTCGAACCAGAAAGGTTCGTACTTTCAAATGGTCGGACTTGAGTTTTGCCCCCTCTATAGCGGTTGTTTATTTGATAATTATGTTCTCCATTGTCTTGTTGTTTTTCATTTTTGTTCTTTATGTAGTTGTTTCTTTTACCTCTGATATTTGTATTTCTTCCGTAATTATCATGGTAATTCTGATGCCAACTACTGGTATTATGCCGAAAATTTTTGTTATTATTTCCGAAATTTCGGTTGTTATTGCCAATATACCATCCACTTTACTGTCTGTAGTACAGCACAGTATCGTTGCTTCGTTATTTCCGTGCATGTTTCATCAAATTTTTGTATGGCTTGGCTCACAGAAGTAAACCGACCGGCCTTCATGATCAGTTTGACACTATCGTTACTAAAGTTTGTCATTATGGCGTTTACCGCCGCCTTTGTAGTATATTCTTTGGGTGCTGCTGGTGGTACTCCATCCGAAATATAAACTGTGTGAATCTTTTTCGCCAAATCTTCTACTTCATTAGCATATGTTTTGGACGTTTTATTCCTTAGCTGTATGTCCATAAGTTTGGCAATTAGTCCACTAACAGGTTCACCTTTTATTGAACTTTGTAGTTTCAATTTAATTTGTATTATAGTTATCTGTTATCAGTTTTCGGGCAGTTCCTTTTAGCTTCGTCTTAATTAGTGAAATTGCTATCATTTCGTGAGCTACTTTTAATTGGCCAATCATTATCAGACCATTGATGAAGCTCTGTAAGTTCTTCACGACCCCATTGTAGTTCGAAATTAATTTGGATGCTGTATCCACGGATTGTTCCACTGTTTGGGCCGTATTTAGTTCTTCTTTTGCTACTACTTCATTGATTACTTCTTCTATCAATTCCATAACTTGTTTTCCTTCCGTATTAGTTTCGCTTGTATCATCCTCTTCTTCTTCTTCAGTTGTTTTAGTATTTACCAAAGTTAGTTTTTTAATATCTAAATTAATTTTTTTCCGCATAGTTGTGTGGGATATTTTCGTTTATACCATATTTGGTATATATCTTCAATAATTTATCCCGAACATCCAAATATATGTCAACAAATATCTTTAAATGTTTCTTTGTGTAGTTCAATTTATATATTGAAATTAGTCCAGCTATTTTGTGATAGTCTTTTACTAATGTCTTTAGATACTTCTTTACAGTATTATCCCTTATGTACTCTTATTGATACATTTGTAAGCTTTCCTAAAATCCTCGTAAAAATGTTGTGTATTACTAATGATGAGTTCCCATTTGTCACTCCTAATTCTATAGTGAAAGGGAGGGTTCCTATATTACCGTGACCTTCCATCGGTAGTTCGAGGGCTTAGAGATTCATATTATATATATTTAGTCTTTTAATTATTTCGTCTCTTCGGTCCTATATTCCGGTGGTCTAAAATCTTCAACTCGATTGGTGAACAATCCCTCGTTGGCTTATCTTAATATTTCCCTATCTAATTGATCTAACAATCTTGAATTTGCTCTCTTGTTCCTCTTCTGTTAATTTCGTAAATCCTGGGGGTTGTCTGTTCAATTTGGCTAGCATATGCTTTCTTGCCCGTCTAGGCATTTTCCTTACTTTTTTATCTCCTTAATAGTTGTTAACTTTATATTCAGTAATAGGTGTTCTTCCTCTTCCCTTGTATATTCAGGGGTTCCCACCTTGAGTAACTCAATTTGTTGACTCAGATTCTTCGACTCGCTTCTCATGCATTTTGTAACACCCCCTCTTTTATTTTTCCTTTTTCTAGCTTTCGTGTCCTCTACTATAGGGGTATTTTTATCCTCAGTTAAATCCTTAGCAACTTCAATTGTCGGGCTACTTATGTCGATATCTATAAGATCTCGAGGTATATCCACACAAAAGTTATCTTTTCTATATTCTTCTAATTATCTTTTTGAGCCTATGTCGTTAATAATTTTCCTTATAACCGGAAAACCTTTTTTTGGAATATTCGTTAGTTTGTCTTCTGTTTTAAGTATTTTCCTATGCTCAGGTTATCTTTTTTTATATTCCGATATTGTTAGTCTCTTTGGACCTGTTTTATCCTGATCCACATCTAAAAATGTAGATATATTTTCCCTTTTTACTTTCCTGGCATAATTATATCTTGTATAATTATGACTTTTTATTTAGTTGATATAAGATCGTAACCAATATATCCGTATTGGAAGAAGGTTGATGCATTTCTATATCATTTATGACATTAGCATTTGGTTTATCGATCTTTGACTGGGTTTTCCCCAAGTTCGCAAGAAGACAAAAAAAAAACTAGCTGACCCAAGTAATTGAAATCAAAATTTAATAGAAAAATTAAAAAAAAAAAAATTATTCTCTCCAAAATTTCATAAAAAACAAGCTCACATAAATAATTGAGAAAAAAAATTTATATAAGAAAATTCTCCTTTAATTAATAATTATAAATAAGGACAACATATTAAAAAAAAATAAATAATGCAGTTGATTGCAGCAGTTGTGGCCGCACTCTTCCTTGTTTACAAAAAAATATATTAAGAAAATTTTAGGTTAATTGCAGTACTTGTGGCTGCGATCTTCCTTGTTAAAAATAGTTACAATAAGAAAAATCTTACAATATTACATAAAAATACTTAATGACATTTGTATAGTTATGGCTGCTATTGTTTTTGCTGAATAAAACGCTTCGTTTTGTTGCTGCTGTTTTTGCTGCTATTGTTTTTGCTGGATAAAACACTTCACTTTGTTGATGCTGTTTTTGCTACTGCTATTGCAGGCATAGCCGTTGTTGTTGCAGGATAAAGCACTTCATATTGGAAAGTATTCGCTTTGCATTAATTGAAACTGAGTAGTGTGTTTATGGGCTTTCTAACTCACGATTCTAGTACAAATGAATGCATTGTGCCCTTTTAGGTTGGCAACTCTGTTTTTTTTTTTGGCTGGCTGTAGCATAAGAGAGAATTGTGAACTACTATATTGTCAATATAGTTATATATAATTACAATAAAGAGTCAGTGTTGTCTTGATACTCAAGCAGATCACATCACATATTTACATGGCGCAGTCAGTACTTAAATAAAAACCACGCGGTACATAGAAAAATATAAAAAAGACATATACACAAAAGTAAAAAAGGAAGGAAAATTTGAGAATTAAATGGGTATCCACAAAAACCTAAAAATCTAGAACAAAACCTATGTTGTTAATCCAATATAAAAAATAAATTAAGAAATAGTAGTTCAAAAACCAAAGAAAAACAAAATATTTATAAATTTTTGGAAAAATCAAAAAGTTACAAAAACTGTCGACGTTTCAAAAAAAATTACGATATTTTTGAAGCAGCGCACAGTGGCTGAAATTTTGATTTCATTGGCCAAAAGTCTAATTTTTTTGTCACCGATTTTTAAAATTTTAACGCTTTTTTGTAGCTAATATATCCAGATTAAGGTAGCCAAAAAATTAGGTTAAACTATGGGTAATTGTGGGCGTGGCATGCTGTCAAACTCAACTGTTTTTTAATTTCAGAAAAAGGTGATTTTTTTTGTGTTTTATCAAAAATAAACGGTTACTACTCGCAAGCTGTCAACGATAATGACCTGCGGTCTTTTTTATAATGTTGGTAGGGTTATAGTCTTTAGTTGTTGTAAGTGGTCACAGCTCCGTTTAATATTAGGCACGTTATGAAATATTTATGAAACTACTATATTTTTCTCAAATTTCAATAGAACTTCTAGGAAACAAAAGGGAACAAGAAACGTATACAACCCGGAGAAAGGTGAAAGTCTCCTCTTTAACTCTATATATACTCTTGCACCCGTGACGACCCGTAGGTAGAATAGTTTTTTAATTTTAATGAAATTACTCGAAAAAAAAATTCAAATTACGATAATTTAAAGAGCCCTATAAGTACTCGTATACAATGGTGTATTAAATTTGTGCTTTAGGTATTTTATAGCTTATAATAGTCATTAATTGTTCTATTACCAGTATATATTTGTAAGGAAGAATGTCAATACACAGAGGATGTAATTCATTAGTAACCTGGGTTTTTTTATTATCATACCATACTAATGCAAGTGTAAGAAAACACACACGGGTAATTCATTTGTATAGTGGGTTTTTTATATATTATTTTAGGTAGTAATGCACTAATGGCATTTTCTTATCTTTTTATTTTACTTATAAATATAGTATGATGGCTTATGAGAAGGCTTATAAGAAAGCGACATTTGAATACAAACTCAATTGCTCTAATATATTCCAGCAATAACAGTCGCAAATAAAAATATTCAGAAATATATGGAGAGCGCCAGTTATAAAGAACTGGCCGAAGAGTATTTTAGTAACAAATACAAGGAAGATGTTCTTAGTTACGATAAAATTTAACTTAAATTCGTGTAGCACCGAAATACAAGAGCAATTATCTAATTTCGTCAAAGCACTAAAAAAAAAACGCTACAAAGAAGTTAGCTATAGTAAACCAAATTTTTATATGAAAAGTGCAAACTGGTTAGAAGGCCAACTTACTGTCGCTGCAGAAACAGCAAAGCAAGATAAGTCTGGAAGACCATCCAAATCATAGGACAACTGTAGCGATAGAGCTAAGAGGCGGAAACTTAAAGATGTTAACGATGAAATTGGTTGTACAAATATAAAAGAATCAAAAGTGGATGTCATTGAAAAATTTGTTAAAGCTAGTCCAGTGAGAACAAACCGGATTCTTAAAAGTATACCAACTCCGAGCGATGCAAAACTGTTCACAAATGAGGAGGCATTCGCATAATTTCTGGATTTGAAATTAAAAAACAGCAATATATTCAGTTCAGATTGTGTGCGATTGAAAAAGGCTCAAATATGTATCCAGCATATCATCACATATCCGCTGCTAAAATGGACTGTTTGCCATCAAAGGACACTATTACAATCACACCAATTTCGGCAGACGTACAACTACAATCTCTACTTGATCACACAGCCGAACGCTTGCTTCAATCAATAAAAGGAAATGAGTTACAGAAATATGGAAACACAAAGTTAATTCTTTTTTGTAAACGGGGATGTGATGGTTCTTCGGGACAGAAACAATACAAACAAGTAGTATATGAAAATATTTCGGACTCAGATATGTTCATGGTATCATTTGTTCCATTGCGATTGAAAAAGATTTTGGAAGATTCAGAGCCTGCCACTAGTACAACGCAAACAATGGATATTTGGAAAAATGAGACACCATCTTCTACGAAATACTGCAGGCCAATCAAATTTGAATTCAAAAAAGAAACTCATGATGCCATTAACAAAGAAGTTAGTGATAGCCAAAATTGCAACACTACAGCCATTACAATTGCAGTTAGATGGGCAGCAAATTGAAGTAAGCTACCAATTAGTGCTGACAATGATAGATGGAAAAGTAGGTCAGGCTTTGACTAACACGAAGGCTACATCAAGCTGCATTATATGCCAAGCAACATTTAGCCAATTAAACCAAGTCCCGACAAAATCATTAGATAATACCAATGCATATGAATTTGGATTATTACCACTACATGCAAGAATACGACTTATGGAACACATACTAAAAATCAGTTATGATTTAGATTTCGGGTCTTCAGGATCAATAAGAAACAACGAAACCAACAAAGACTTAAGAAGTTCAAAAAAGAAACATGTTCAAGATGAATATCGCAAATTTAGATTGATTATAGATCAGCCAAAACAAGGGTCAGGCAATACAAATGATGGCAATATCCCAAGAAGATTCTTTTCAGATCCAGAAACAGCATCTGAAGTAACAGGAGTGGATTTAAACCTTATTTTCAGATTTAAAATAATCGTAGAAGTACTTGCGTGCAATGAAGAAATTGACTCTAGAAAATTTGGAGATTATGCTAAGGAAACTGCAAAAATATACAACCAACTACCCATGGAGAAATATGTCTGCAACAGTTCACAAAATCCTTTATCATGGAGAAGATGCCATTAAATATCATTTGGTGCCACTTGGAGATCTATCAGAGGAGGCTCAGGAAAAAAGGAATAAGGATTATAGATTTTATAGAGAGCACAATACTAGAAAAAATTCACGAAATTCCACAAATGAAGATCTATTTAATATATTATTGGCAACGTCAGATCCGTTCATCTCCAGTATTCGAAATCAATGGAAAGTGGAACATCGGGATTTAGATAAAGAACAAAATATGGAATATTTGAAATCAACATTTGAGTCAAATGAATAATAATTATAATTGCCTTTCATTGTTATTTAAGTACGAAAAACATAGTATTAGTAAAAAATAATAATAAACAGAACCTACCGCTGCACTGTGGGTCAAATGACTGGTTTTTGAGGCAAAAAATCCAATTATATAGTGAACTATTTCAAAAAATTGATAATGGCATTTTGTACTACACATTTTCAGATACCCAAAAATAAAAAATCAGAATCAGGCGGCAACCCATGACTTAAAGCCAAGCTGTCAAAGTTGAAGTTTTTTTGGTTTGCTTTATTCTCTCATATTCCGCTTTATTGTGCCTGATATTAAAACTATTGCTTAACAAAATATATAATCTAAAACAAAATTTTCTAAAATGGAAAATATTAATACAGGTACGCTAAAAAAAATGTTATTAATAAGTTTCATAAAAATATTGTTGTAGTTAATATTTTGTTGTTACAAAGTGTGTCGTCTTTTCTGTGTAGTTTTGGTTGCCGACCGTGTGTTTCTTGGCGTAGTACTTAGTTTATTGGGATGTATTGTTGGAACACTATACATGTGGAGAAAGGTCATGATGTGTACTTTCATGTGTTTAAATAACCAATTGCCCCAAATTGCGTTAAATTATTTATATTTCACTTTTAAGATTGCGTAAATATAAAAAATACTGATATATTCAATTTTTGGTTACAAAATAATCGAAATGCTACAACTGTTGTCAACTGGATTTTCACGAAATTTAACAGAAGTGTGGATGAAGAATGTATGGCAACAATTAAAAAGAAAATTTACAATTTTTGTGCATATGCTAACCAAAAGTGGAACAAGAATCATAGATGTGCGAAGAGATTTGAAAAATACGAAAGTTTATGGTTATCGAATGAGACTGAATATAAATTCTCTGAAAGTGATGTCGGAAAGAAAAGAGGTCGTCCTCATGTTGGATACAGCGAGGGAAGTGCGCGGCAAAAACGAAAACTTGCTTCCGAGATATCGTCCGTACAGGGACACGATACCAATTTATTGGTTCATGCTGCTTCAATAGCAGCTCATGCATCAAAAGCAAATGACTTAAATTTTGTTTTACAAGAAGTAGCTTCATCACCATCTAGGGCTACTGAAATAAGACAAGTTGTAACATGCCATGAAAAAAAACCATTACCACTCTCCCCAGAAGAAGCATTATTATTTTTGATAGAGAATAATTTAACAAAGCAACAGTACATAAACATTAGGGAAATGAGCAAATCACGAAACTGTGATATTTATCCACATTACCAAAAAATTCGAGAGTGCAAACTGCAATGCCGACCTGAAGGATTAATGGTATCGGAATCATCAGCACAAATTCCCCTGCAGAGCTTAGTTAACCATACTGCAAAAAGAATTTTGTCCTACCAAGAAGAAGTTTTAGTGCAAATACCTGAGCTGAATGAAGCTACTTTGGTTTTATCTTATGGTTTCGACGGTTCCACTGGGCAAAGTTCATTTAAACAAATATTTAGCACCAACGCCCCAGAAAGCTTAGATAACTCGCTATTTGTAACATCAGTTATACCACTGAAAATAATCACGTCTCATTATGCAACAGTTTGGATTAATCGTACACCTCAATCGGTTCGTTTTTGCCGACCCCTTAAAATTGAATTTATAAAGGAAACCAAGGAACATATATTGAAAGAAAAAAACAATTTGGATGTGCAAATAAAAAATCTTGAGCCTTTAGAATATTTTTTAGTAAATGGTAGAAAGGTATTAGTAAAGTTTGAACTGATTATGACTTTAATTGATGGGAAAGTCCTGAACGTGCTTACGGAAACAAAGTCTTCTCAGTCGTGCCCAATTTGTGGTGGGAATCCGAAGCAGTTTTTGTCAATAAATGATTTAAGTTCATTGGTGTTTCAGCCAAAACCAAATTCATTAAAGTATGGCATAAGCCCATTACACGCATGGATTCGATGCTTAGAATTTGTTCTTAATCTTTCATATAGACTTCATATTAAAAAATGGCAAATTCGAAGTGCTGAGGACAAATTACTACTGCAACAGAGAAAAAGTGAAATTCAACAACAATTCTGGCAGAAAATGGGTCTTCATGTCCATAAGCCAAAAAGTAATGGGAGTGGCTCAACCAATGACGGCAATGCTGCACGAAGAGCATTTTCAAATCCGGAATTATTTGCATCTATAACAAATGTTAACATCGAGTTTTTAAAACACTTGCAAATCATACTAATTGCAATTTCTTGCAATTTTGAGTTAAGTGTCGAAAACTTTAGGAGTTTTTGCTATGCAACTGCCGAAATATATTTTCAAAATTACAAATGGTACCCAATGTCAGCGACCTTGCATAAAATTTTAGCACATTCTTCACAAATAATACAAGCCTCAATAGTGCCTCTTGGATGCGCTGGAGAAAATGCTTCTGAGGCGAGAAACAAATTTTATAAAAAGGATCGCATAGAGCATGCACGAAAGTATTCCAGAGAACACAATATATCTGATGTTTTTAACAGAGCCATGGATTCTTCTGACCCATTTTTATCCAGTATTTGTATAAAGAACCGCCATTCAGCAAAGAAAAGTTTGCAGCTTCCAAGAGAAGTTATTTCTCTTTTAAAGATTCCTGATATTCCCGAGTATCAATTGCCGACTACGTCACGTGCTATCACAAATGAAGCTTTATCTGATTTCGAAGAGGAGACAGATGTTCTACCCAATGTTAATATAGAGTTAGAAGTTGATGAAACATTGGATAATTTTGATGTAAGGCTTTATTATAAAATACTAACTTTTATATAATTAAATGTTCTCTTTTTAGTGGGACTAAATCATGATGGCATTGGCAGATCACATTAGTTTGTAAGTTGAGCTTAAAAGTACACTCTAAAAAACGCATGTAAACTTACTATTATAAATTGGGTAAATTTTTGTTGAATAATTTTAAAATTGTATTAATTTCCGGTGACCTTTAACATAGCAAACAATAGAAATATTAGAAGTGGGCGTGGTTAGGGCGGATCGGCTTGAAATTTTTACAAACGACTAAGATACCCACAGTAGTCATCTGTTCCAAATTTTAAAGGTCTAGGTGCTTCCTGTGATTTATTGCCTCAAAAACCGGTCGTTTGACCCACCGTGCGCTGTTACGAATGCAATTAAAATCTATTGCAGTTTTTATTTTTAAAATGTTTTTTAAAATTATAAAATTTGAAAGCAAAAAATAATAATTTTTTTTTAGATAATATTATTAACGTTTTTTTTTTAAGTGTAAATATTCCTTGAGTGTAACATTTAAAAAATCCCATCATTACAAACAATGTTTATAATTATTATTAAAATTCAAATATTTAATTTTTTGATAAATAAAAAATAATAAACACATATTTCACTCTAAAAGTTAAAAAAATCAAAAGTTTAACTTTGACCTAGGATTCCTTAAAAAGTCCTCAATCAATTTTAATGTAATTAAAACTGAGTCAAGCTGAGCTATATATCTATCCATAAAAAAAAATTACTTAAATATTTTGATCGGTTCAAAAGTTACAGAATTTTGCCCAATGAAAAACGATTATCAGCCACTGTGCAGCGGCTGAAATTAACAGTAAGCCAGAGAAAACAAGAATTGCGGCATTTCTAAATGCCTTAGGAGAAGAAGGTATAGAAATCTACAACATCATTGAAATTTCCAACGCTGACAGATTGGTATATGCAAAAGTTAAAAAAGCTATAGAAAACTATTGCACTCCAAAAAAACGTATTGTATATGAGCGCTTTATATTCTTCTCAAGACTTTAGCAAGAAGAACTGTTTGAAAATTTTTTAATCGATATAGAAAAATTAGTATCATCATGTGATTTTGGCGATCAAAGAGAATCACTCATGAGAGATCGTATTGTTTTGGGAACAAACAACAAAAAATTGCAACAAAAAATGATAGAAAAAGACGAACTCACATTTGAAAAAGCAGTGGACATCTGTAGAGCAGCAGAGATTGCAGAGAAACACACCGCAACAATGCAAAAGCTAGACAATAATGTAGTACACTTTATTAAAAAGGAGAAATATAAAACTAACAACACTAACACATATAAAAATAAATTTAATACTAACAATAAAATTAAGAATAGTGGGAATCAATATTCATATAAAAAAATAAAGAATTTCTATGTCCAAAATGTAAAACCACAAATACGCTGAATGCCCAGCTTACGGTAAAACATGTTTAAAGTGTAATTTTAAAAATCATATTGCTATTTGTTGTCAAAAAGACAATAAAAGTGTTTCTGCTATTACTACCAATAATAATAATGTATATGTTAGTCAAGACCAAAATTTAAATAATTATTTTGTTGAAAAGTGTTGGTAAAAACGAAAACAATAACAATTCCAACAAAAACAGATTCTTTCTTAGAAGTCTATGGGGGACAAAAAATTTATCCTTTAGGTACATGTTTATTACAGTGTGAGACAAAAATAAGGTCTTTTTAGAAAAATTCTTAATTATTAATGAAAATTTGTTACCTATTTTAGGTTTAAATTCTTCCGTAAATATGGGACTCATTAAACAAGTTAATTCTATAAAAAATAAAAAGTTTAAAAAAGACTTTCTCGGACAAAATAGTGATTTATTTTGCGGGATTGGAAAATTTACAGGGTACTATAATATTGAACTTGTCCCAAACGCTACACCTAAAGCGAATCCGCCGCGTCGTGTTCCTTAAGGAGTACGTGAAAAATTAAAAACATCTCTATACAACTTAGAAAATTTAGGTATAATATCTAAAGTCTATGAACCAAGAGACTGGATTCACAATTTAGTAATTGTAATTAAAAAAAGTTGGTACTCTACGTCTATGTTTAGACCCTAAAGATTTAAATCAGAATATAAAAATGCATCCCTACATAATCCCAAACTTAGAAGAGGTTATGTCAAAAATTAACAATGCTAAATATTTTACAGTACTTGACAATAAACAAGGCTTCCATCAAATTGAACGTAATAAAGAATCATCAAAAATATGTTCTTTTAATACGCCCTTTGGCAATTATGAGTACAAAAAATTTCCGTTTGGCATAAAAACCGGCTCAGAAGTTTTCCAAATGCATAATTACAAAAGTTTTGGTGACATACAGAATGTAATAATTTACATTGACGATTTACTTATTTTTGGACAAACTGTTGATGAGCATGATATGGCTTTAAACAAGGTATTAAACCGAGCTAAAGATTTCAACATAAAATTTAATAAAGAAAAAATACAATATCGATTAAAAACAGTTAAATATCTTGAACATATTTTAGAACAAAATGGTATAAAACCAGATGAAAATAGAATAGAAGCAATAAAACACTTAAAAGATCCTAAAAACAAGAAAGAAAAAAATTTGGGAATAATCAATTATGTGAGTAATTTTATACCAAATTTATCAGAAATCACAGCACCTTTAAGAAGTTTACGGAAAAAAGATACATTACTTGAATGGTCACATACAAAGTCAGATGCGGTTGAAATGATTAAAGAACAAATTTAAAATCGTCCAATATTAAAATCGTTCGACCCAACAAAAATAACAGTCATACAGTGTGATGCTTCACAACACGGACTGGGCGTATGTCTACTTCAAGAAAATGTTCCTATCGCTAATGCTTCTAGAAGTCTATCAGAAACTGAAACCAGATATTCTCAAATTGAGAAGCAATCTTATTTGCTTGCAAAAAATTTAATTATTTTATATATGGACACCCTGTAATTGTAAAAAGTGACCACAAACCAATTGAAGCAATAATGAACAAAGACATATAAGAATACCGTCCTCGAAATTACAAAGAATGCAAATTCGACTGCTTAATTATTATGTCAAAGTAGAATATTTAAAAGGCAAACATATGCACATTGCTGATTATCTTTCTAGACATTTTTTGACAGTCCAAGATAATGAAGATGAAAAAGATTTACAAGAAACAGTATTATCCATAAATATGAGTGATGAAAAACAATTAAAATTAATTACGGAAATTGAAAATGATGATGCACTCAAAAAAATAATTGCATACTGTCAGCAAGGATGGCCAAAAGATAGAAGTAATGTAACTGATGATTTAAAATATTACTACAAAATAAGAAAGAAAAATATTATCGATGCAGGAATAATATATATCGATGAAAAAATTTTAATTTCTAAGTCAATGAAAACAGACTTATTAAATAAACTACATGAATCGCATATGGGAATAACCAAAACAAAATTGAGAGCAAACGAATAATACTTCTGGGTAAATATGAATAATGACAGAAAACTTTATAAAGATTTGTTATATTTGCAATCTCCCCAATTTATCAAAAATCCAATGGACTATCCGAACGTGCGGTCCAAATTATAAAAAATATTTTCAAAAAATCCACAACTGAAAAAGACATATAACGTAGCAATTTTAGAATACAGAAATACGCCAACTAAAGATATTGATCTATCACCAGCACAACTTTCAATAAACAGAAGAGTGAAAACAAAGCTTCCAATCTCACGAAATTTACTAAAACCCCAACCAACAATAAACTATGATAGAACGGCTAAGAAGACACAAAATTTCACAGAAAACGAGAAAATCTTCATACAACAGGGAAAATAATGGAAGCCTGGGAAAATTGTAAGGCGCTATAATACTCCTCGCTCATATATCAACAAAGACGAAGACGGAAAAACATATCGCAGAAATAGTCACCACATAAGAAAACGTATTGAAAACGAAAACGCCGAACGTAAGAAAAAAATCAGAAGACACTATTAATAATCCATCCTGTACTCGTTCTGGTAAAACTTTTAAATAACCATATCAAAAGAGATATAAAATTTATTTTCTTTATTCACCATTTTTGTATCTAAAAACATTAATCATAAGAAAAATTTAATTTTAATTAACAAAATGAAATTTATTGAATTAAAAAACATGGAATTTTTTTTATTTATTTTTTGTTATTTAATTTAGATTAAATGAAATGTAAAAATGTATATCAAATAATTTACATTCATAAATAAGAGAGAATTATGAATTACTATATTTTCAATATAGTAATATATAATTATATTAAATGATTTGATTAAATGATATGTGAAAATTTATACCAAATAATTTACATTCAATTATAATTGACAGTTTCCATACTGTTTGAATCGCCCACTAACTATTATTATTATTATTTAAAATTTTTTTTTGTTAAAATCTCTGTTAAATATGTTTCCACCTTCTTTAACAAACCAAAAGCTTAACTTAAAATTGTTTACTAACACAAAAACATGTTAACACACAGTTCTTTTTTCGTTAACATAAACGCAAACATACAAAATTCAAAGTGTAAAATATGTTTACTGCTATGTTAAAAAATTAAAACAATTTTTTTGTTTTAAGTAGGTGGAAACTTTTTATTCTGTTAACTTTGTTTATATAACAGTTTTGATTGTCTCTTTTATTTTACTATAATAATAACCAGAAACTAGCTCTTAGATTCATGGCCAGGTGCCAACTGTTTATTATATATATTCATTTATACTAACTTAGCTTACTTACAACTAACTTATGCTACCGTGTGAAAGTGCAAGCGAAGCAAAATACGTCGTTCATCGCTTGATGTTGTGTGGACAATTAAACTCATTAAATTACGAGTATCACGTTACCATACAGAAGGTATGGTAGTGATGATAAGTCAAACACACTACACCTTCCTTTTCATGGAAGGAATAATCAATTGATTGATTATTCTGTATATTGATTAAAGTATTATTCTTAATATGTACTTAATTAAAGTTATGTGCTTATGTTAACCTATATGGTGGTCAGTCCCTATGTGTCCTATATCTAATGTATAGATTTTGATGGCCTTTGTATCCATTATCCGTACAGTACAGTTGTTGATAATATCTATGTCTACAATCCTGAAAGGTCCCTTGTACAGATTGTCTAATTTGTGGCCTGTTGGATTGTCAATGTAAACTAGGTCATTTACTTTAAGTCCTCCCGCAAGAATTTTCGTCCAGTAATTCTTTTCTAATTTGTTTTTTCTGTATCAAAAGTTCGTTTGCTCTTTTGTACGCTGTTTGGAGTCGATATTTTACCTCTTTCGCGTACGAATCGACGTTACATAAAGGGTCTACGTTTCCCGTGTTCATGTGGGCAGTAATCATGTGTCTTGGATGGAGTTGTGTTGTAATAATAGGTAAAATATTTTAGATACTCATCCCAGTCTGTTTTGCCTGTTGAAATATAGGATCTCACATATTCATTAAATGTCTGGTGGGGTCTTTCAACTGTGCCCAGAGTTTGATGATAATAGGGAGCTGATGTTAGGTAATGTTAGTATGCATAGTACCTAGTACCATAGTAGGTACCATTGTCGATGAGGACATTCTTAATCGGTCCGTAAATAAGTACGAAGTTCTCAAAGATTGCTTGTGCGACAGTCTGTGCTGACTTATCGGGTATTAATATTGCTACCATATATTTAGTTAAATCGCATATCATATTCACCACATATTCATTTAAATAGATGGTTTTGGGTAATGGTCCTATGGTGTCAATGACCACTGTGTCGAATGCTTTATAAAGTATCTACCGTAAACACAAACACCTCTTTTGATTGCTTACTCACAACTGACTTTTTATTTATTTACTCAACTTAAAGCTACCTACAAATACTACATACATTCGCACATTCACACGTATATCTAGTTAAAGCTAACCGTGGGACTTAGCTGGCTCAGCGGTTTACAGGTGAACCAGCTGTAGTGCGTGTGGACAAATAACTCAACAGAATATGAGTATTTAGCTACATGCAGAAGGCATGGTAACTAAGACTAGTCAAACACACTACACCTCCCTTTTTTAGAAAAAAGAATGATCAATAATTGGTTGATCGTTCTTTTATATATAATTACAACAGAAATTGGTTTATTTTTGTTCTTTTCATATTCTAAATTTAGTCATTGTTTTTAAATTATAAATTCTAACTGTTATTCTAATTTTGATTTTAAGTTGTAGTTTTAATTTGAATTTTAATGTTAATTTTAATTTTAAACTTAATTTTAAATTTAATTTTAATTTTCAATTTTAATTGTTAATTTTAATTATTAAAAGGTGTTCTTTTTCAATTTGATTTTATTTCAGTTTAAGTTTAGCATTTAATTTTAGTTTTAAATTTAAGTTCTAGTTTTAGTTTTATTTATTATTTTTTTTTTATATTAATATTACAATATTACAATTTATTTGATATTAAAAAATTATAGTGATAATTGTATAATTTTAATATTTAATTTAAAAATAAATCTTTCGGTATAACCGAAAAATAAATTGTCCCTAATATACTTACATGGCCATCTATTTATTATAAATTTTTTATATATCTCTATGTATAACTTGTTTATTATTCCTATTATCGTTTATAATTACATTATTGTTACTACCTAACTCTATTACCTTAAAAGGTCCTAAATATTTATCTTCTAACTTGTGTCCTGCTTCTTTTTTAAGCAGAACTCAGTAATTTTTCCTCAATCTTATTTCCTTACTTTGCTGTCATAGAATTCCTTTTGCCTTAATTTTGCCCTATCTAGCATAATTCTAACTCTGTTACAGGCTATTTCCAATCTATACCTAATCTCCTTCGAATAATCATCGACGTTATAGAGTGGTGTTACGTCTTTGAGTGTGTTGAATACTTCAAACCCATGTGGTATTCTTCCGAACACCAATTCGTATGGACAATATCCATGTACCACAGAAGGGGTTGTATTGAAACAGTATGTAAAGTACAATAACCATTCGTCCCAGTCATCCTTATTAACTGATAAATACGATCGTACGTACTCATTGAACGTTCGATGACTGCGTTCTACAGTACCAAGGGTCTGATGATGGTAGGCTGTTGATGTTATATTCTCTATTTTGAGATACTTAAACAAGTCATCAATTAAGGAATTTTTATACTCCGTACCCATGTCCGTTATGATCGTCATCATAGGACCGTACGTTGCCTTCGCAACGGTCTTCGCGCTTTTGTCAGGTATTGGTATTGTGACCAAATACTTGGTAAGATCACATATGAGTGTCACCGCGTATTCATTACCCTTTTCCGTCCAAGGTAACGGACCAATAGTATCTATCAACACAGTTTCAAAAGAGTTAGTAGGCGTTTCCGTCACCCATGACGTTCTCGTATGTCGAGTCACCTTGGCCTTCTGACACTTCTGGCATGATTTGACGCATTTTGCTATGTCTCTAATCATTCCTGGCCAATATCTTTTTATTTTATTTAGTGTCCGTGTAATACCACAATGTCCTCCTTGTATTGGGTCATCATGATATTTTTCAATAGTTTTTATTATATCACCCTTCTTTTTCAGCTTTGTCACCCTTGGTAGTAGCGCTACTCTTAAATTTATCAATTTCTCATTGCCCACGGACTTAAATTCATTCAATGTGACAAATTCGAAAATTTGTTCACTGGGTGCCATTTGTAATTTGACAATACCATGTTTGCCGGCCAATGTTTCCAGCCTTGGGAAGAATTGTCCTAGGTCAATTTTTCCATTAACAAACAGGTCGTCTATCATTATCCTTTGGATAATTTTTCCCCCACGCTTCAAATAGCATTGGGTTGGGGTCATTCGTAATTTTGATATTTTCTGACGTCAGTATAATTTATGACCTCTAATACATTGGGCCGTTTGTATTCTTTTTGCTGATTTAGGGGATTTTCGTCAGCCTTTGTGTGTTTCGTAGATGACCTTGTGGATACCTTTAGTATATTTGAGATGGTTCTATCCATTTCCTTCAAATCATCTATTGATATCCTTGATAACGCATCTGTGACGACGTTTTCTTTACCTTGAGATATACCACTGTGAAATTATATTCTTCGAGATCTAGTCTCATACGGGTTAATTTAGAACTTGGGTTCTTTAAGGAGAACAGGTAGGTTAGGGGGCGATGATCGGTTCTGACCAAAAAATGTGTATCATATATATATGGCCTGAAATATGTAATTGCCCAGTGAATGGCTGTGACCTCTTGCTCAATTGTGGACTTATTACTTTCTCCTTTAGTGAAAGTCTTTGAGGCGTAAGCGACTGGAAGCTGTTTGCCTTCATACTCCTGACTAAGTACCGCCCCACAGGCGTGTTTACTGCCATCCGTTGTGATGCAAAATGGTTTATCAAAGTCAGGATATTGCAGAATTCCCGGATTCATTAACGCCTTTTTAAGATATTCATATGCCATTTGGCATTCTCCGGTCCATTGAAATCCAACATTTTTCTTTGTTAGTGTTGACAAATGACGGGAATGTTCAGAAAAATTTCGGATGAATCTTCTATAATAGTTGCAGAAAGCAACGAATCTTTTGGCTTCGTCTGCATTAGTTGGAGCTGGATACTCTCTGATTGCTTTGTACTTACTGTTATCCGGCAGGATACCTTTGTCAGTACATTTATGCCCGATATAAGTGACCATGAAAAATGTGCATGAAAAATGTGCATTTCTCTGGATGTAGTTTTAGATTTTACTTTCGGCATAGTTCGAAAACATCTGTTAAATTTTTAGACATATGTTTTTCTGAGCATCCTAGTACTACCAAATCATCCATATATAAAAATGCTTGTGATGGTGTTAAACCAGAAAACGCTAGAGTCACCATGCGTTGAAAAGAGTTTGGAGCAATCTTAAGACCGTATGGGAGTCGTTTAAAACGATAAGAGCCATTGAAGGTAGAAAAGGATGATATGTCCCTTGAATCCTCATGCAATTCTATCTGGTGAAATCCAGACGTTAGGTCTAGGCATGAAAAATATTTTGCCGGTCTAACTGGTCAAGAATATCGTCTATTCTTGGTAGTGGGAATTTGTGTGCAATTATCTTTTTATTTACTTGGCGATAGTCGGTTACCAATCGCCACCTTTTCTCCTTTGAGTCCGGTAATGATTTTTTAGGTACTAGTAGTAAGGGGCTGTTATATTCCAAAGTCGATGGTTCTACTATCCCATCACTTACCAGTTTTTCAACTTGCCTATTAATTTCCGCTTTATGAGCGTGTGGTATTCTATAGTTTTTTATATAGCTCGGTGTTTTGTCACTCAGACTAAGTTTTTGCTTATAAAAATTATTTGTAGAAACTGTTTCTGTTTCCAGGGCGAATATGTCGCTATATGTGGTACAGAGTTTTGTTAAAGTCTCTTTGAATTGATCAGGAAAATTTTTGCTAAGTTTTTCCAGAACTTTTCCCGATCTATTCGCCGATTCTTTGGTCGTTTGTAAAATATCATAATTTGATAGGTCCTCCGTCATTATATTCATTGTACTCAGTGCCGTATCATAGTCATTAGAGTTCAGTATTCTTACGTACGCGTTATTGCCTTGAACTATTGTATTTGCAATATATACGACGTGTTGAATTTCCTGATTTCGTATCAATAATTCCTTATGCTCTGAGTCAATGTCTGTATTCCGCACCACTTGTGATCTTGCTGGTAGCATGATCGAATTATTGATACAGGTGTTTTTTATTGGTATCGCAAAATGTTGGAAATTGTGTGGTCGTAAAACGAGCCAATCCTTACCTTCCATAAAGTCCGGTTTACAATTGAATTCTTTAAGGAAATCTATACCGATGATTCCATCGCATGGTATGGGAAAATCATTCGGTACTGCATGAAATATATGCTTTATTAGTATGTTTTCAACTCTAAGATCCATTTGCGTGCAGCCAATTGATTGGACCGTGTTATTTCTCTTGAATTCAAGTGGTCGTGGTCTACATATTCAATTTTTAGCAGTGATATATCTGCTCCTGTATCTACAAGCAATGTTAGTAATTTGTTTGTTGTGTTGTGAACTTTAACAAATACACCTAGACTGAGATTGAGCTTAAATATTCTATTGATTATTCTCTCAGAGGTTGGTTCCCGTTTCCCGAAACCTCATTTTGATCATTGATCATCCTGATATTTACACTATTATAGCCTCGTCCACTATTGGTTCCACGATTTCTATTATTCCTCTATTGTCCATTACTATTACCCTAGTAGTTTCCTCTACCTAGGTTATTCGAATTATTGGAGAAATTCCTACGGTAATTACCGCGGTTGTTCCCCTGTTGGAATTTCGTTGCCCTCGGCTATTCGTATACAAAATTGTATTCGGTTGTCCATATGTCTCGGTACAGCTGCTAACGAACTTATCCACCAGTTCATTCATATTTTCGAACTGTCCTGATTCAATAATGAGTCTAACCCTGTCATTCTGGGCATTTTCAACAAAAGCTTTTACAGCCAATTTTGTCGAATATTGGCTGGCCCTTTCGGTCGATAGACCGTCTGAGATGTAGGCACCTTCCAGTGCCTTAGTAAGGTCTTCGACTTCCCTTACTTAGGCATTTGCACTTTTGCCAAATTGCCTGATGTTCATCAGCTTTGCTGACAACACATCAACTGATTCTCCTTTTACAGAAGTTTTCAGTTTTGCAACCACATCTTGTACCGTGGTCTCGGTGGACAAGATATTCCTGGTAGGCCCTTTTAGTTTTGTGTTGATCAGACTAACTGCAAGGGCATCGTGTGTTTTTTTTATTGAATCCACCAATACAATGTCATCCAGAAATGCCATCAAGTTTTCTGCTTTGCCATCGAAATCGGGTAACAACTTCGAGGCTATGTTCAAAAATTGTACTGGTGTCTGCGCCATTATTAATTGTGGGTACTGATTTTGGTCTATATTATTCTCTAACAATTATGTTTCTCTATCAGTGTCTCTTTCCTATTCCAACACTTCTAAGGACACTCGCTCATGAAGTGTTAGAGGCAGTTTTACCTCTATGCCTCTTCTTGCCGCTACTGCGATAAGTCTACTCCGTACGTCAAAGAAGAACCCTTCGGCTGCAACTTTATGCAGTCGTAAGTCGTTCGTAATGGACGTTTAGTACGACCCTTATCTCTACTAGCCGCAAGGTAGAAGAGATGTCTGCATTTAGACACTTGTACGATTTGTCAAATCCTTCCCTAATATTCCTACACTGGCCCAAAATCTTTGGCCAGTCCATATATAAAAAGGAAAAGAGAAAATGAAGACAAAAAATTCTCTGCCTAACTATTCAAACTGAGAAAAAAAAATTATTTTATGATAGTCACCTCAATTGTCATGGTTAATAGAATCTAAAAAAAATAAATGTATATTATATTGTACCATTGGTACGAGCGAGATTAAAATAAAATATTTTCCTGTCATTTTTCTATATCTCGGCTATTCTTGCCGATGATTGATATCTTTTCTTTAGACCCCCCTTGTATGCTGAGTATATTTTCCATAAAAATTCTAGCACTACCACTATTGTTATGAGTAATACTAAGTACTCTAGCATGTTTAATTTTTTTTCTTGGGGTACTGTTATTATTTCATTTATTACCTCCACAGTGTTTTCTACTCTTCTCGACTCCTGACTTCCCATATCTGTATTTAAAATTCTAATTTAATATTTTATATTTAGTAATAGGGTAATTTTTGTTTAATGATATTTAACATTTAATAATCTATTTTAATTAATTTCAATTCATCGGAAAATTAACAAGCCAATATTACAGTTTTTTTTATATATTTAAATTACACTGTCCAACAAATTAAGACTTTTTGAATGGAACATAATTCTGAAAGGGTATGTTGAGTAGATCATTTTTGTAGAACAAACTTATGGTCCAGCACGTCTGAGTATTTTTTTACAGTGGGTCAAAGTTTTCATTTTTGGTCGAAGGGAGCATTATACTTTATGAAAAAAATGCTGTAAGTTAATGTCTGAGAGAATTCTTATTGTCAGAGTTGTATTGTGGAATTGTATGAGGATTATTTTTGTGGAAGCTCTTAACCTTCTAACTGGTTTCTTTATGGGTCAATTTCACCCTTATTTAGAGAAAATCAAAAAATATCCTTTTAAAAAGGACATTTAAGGATTAAAATATTCTACGAAAATGTTTGCCGAAAAATTTCAGTGGACACCATTGTTGTAAATAAAGCTCTTTACGATTAATTGGCAAAATTATACACCAACTTCTATAATAAAATTATAATTTTGTTTTAATACTGGTTTATTATAGTATGTACATATTTATTTTTTTGCTTCAAATTTTCGAGTAAAAGGGAATTGGGAAATAGCAGTAGTATGACAATGGACTAAACATTAAACTTAATACGCTTTCCTGTATTTAGCTTGACGTGAATGTTCCGATGGGTCAAGGTTTCTGTACAAGCCCCATACGTATTCAGCAAGCATTACACTTTGGGATTTCCCTTTGAATCTTTCTTCCAATACCTTTATATCCTGATGAAACCTTTCACCGTGTTCATCTGAAACCGCTCCAAGGTTTTCTTTAAAAAAATTGAGATGAGAGTGCAGAAAATGCAGCTTTAGTGACATCTTAACGCCAATATTGTTAAAACCGATTAGCATGCTTTCAATATTTTCTGCATAGTTTTGTGCTTTTGAGTTTCCAAGGAATTCTGATATAACCAGCTGCATAAAGTCAAATGCTGTCTTTTGCATATCTGACAGATGACCATAAAATTCTTCATCTTGTAATAATTTTCTTATATCGGGTCCAAGGAGCATTCCCAGAATAGGTAATTTACATTGAATGAAATAAATTATTTCTTAAAACCGTATGTTACCTTCTTTTAATTTTGCTGCAGATAATCTGGGGAAAATTGTTTGAATGCGTTTGAAAGCATTTATTTGTGTATTTAAGCTTTTAATAAAATTTTTCACCACGCCCAACTTAATATGCAGTGGTGGAAGTATGACCTTATCTTTTGGGACAAGGGATTCATGGATTACATTTAAGTCACCAATAATATTTTCTTTACGTTCTTCGAAATATTTAATATGATAATGGCTGCTGGTAGCACGTGAATCCTATTTACAAAGAAAGCATATATATTTTGTGTATCCTGTTTGCATTCCAGTCAATATCGCAATCATTTTGAAGTCTGCGCATACTTCCCATTTATATTTATAGTATTCAATTTTATTTAAGAGATTTGAAATATTTGCATATGTTTCCTCCTTTTTTGTGGAATACGCAACCGGTATTGATGGATGCTGATTTCCATTGTGCAACTGCTTTTAAGCTGTGTTTTGAACTATCTATAAATAGTCGCCAAGCGGAAGAGTCCAGTGGAAGCTTTAGATATTTTAGAACTTCTTCAATACTGCAACAGTATACAAGTTCTTCTGATTTTTTAAAATAACTTTCCAGATCGGCGTGTCTTTTTCTTGGAAATGTAACTTTTACATCGGCTTTTATCAAATTCCTGTTTTTCAATCTGGAACATAATATTTCAGCTTTCTCTTTTGTTAGTCCTAAATCTCTTACAAGTTCTTCAAAATAAGTTTGGTCTACCAAATTAGGACATATGTTTAAACCATCAAGAGGCAAGTAACTTATATCTGATATGTTTTCAACCGCCGCTGTTATTTCTGTATGGCGACTGTCATGTTGGCCGAAAATGTATGTGTAGGCGGTTGAGGCACCGGAACACCTTCACAGCGCATTTCTGGTAAAATGACATTATTTGTTGCTTCGCATGTCATTGTCGCGTAGTGCCTTTGGCTTCTACCAAATTTGTAATTTACCATGTAATAGGCGCCTTAGTACCGCCTTTGTACCAGGTCAAAAGACCACTTTCGCAAGTAGTGTATACGGTTTTTGGTATCCAATCTTCAGATAAAAATCGTATACCAAAGAAAAGAAAATATGGTTCTTCAATTGTAGGCAATATTTTTCTTCTGCTTTGATGGTGCGTACAATGTTCACAAATAAAACAAAACCAATCTCTTAATTTGAAAACAGAATCCGCCATGATTATTTAAGCTTTAATTTTTCTTTTTTTATATTAATTTTAGTAAAAACCACACAAGATATGTACTGCTTAGTAGCTCAATTATGAATTTTATATCACACCCGATTTGTAAGTCACAGCTGACTAGACGCGAGAACTCAGTGTTTGGCCCGGCCGAACTTGACGCCGTTTTTACCTGTTTTGTATATGTTGGTGTATAATTTTACTAAGTAAGCATAAAGAGCTTTATTTACAACAATGGTGTCTTTGGTGACCCCCACTGAAATTTTTCGGCAAACATTTTCGTAGAATATTTTGATCCTTAAATGTCCTTTTTTAAATGATATTTTTTGATTTTCTCGAAAAAAGGGTCAAATTGACCCATAAAGAGACCAGTTAGAGGGTTAAGATCTTCCACAAAAATAATCCTCATACAATTCCACAATACAACTCTGACCATAAGAATTCTCTCAGACATTAACTTACAGCATTTTTTTCATAAAGTATAATGCTCCCTTCGACCAAAAAATGAAAACTTTGACCCACTGTAAAAAAATACTCAGACGTGCTGGACCATAAGTTTGTTCTACAAAAATGATCTACTCAACATACCCTTTCAGAATTATAAGGTCGCTATTCTGTTCCAAAAATGCTGTTGGACAGTGTTATTATATATGGTAAAAAAATTAATAAGAATTTAAAGTTTAGTATTTATAAAGATTTAAAAAACAATTTAATATTCACTATATGAAATAATTCAATAGTTAAATTTATATTGTAGGTATTCAAATTTTGTTTATATTTTTATCTTAATTTAATAATTTGATTGTCGCCATATAAAGTATCTACTTAGCTGTTGTTACTGCTGTTGCTGATTCTGCTGCTGCTGGTTCTGTTGTTGATGATGCTGCTATTGTTGTTGTTGACGTAGCAGGTGTATTAGCCACACCTGTTCATCCCTCAGCAATGGTGTTCCAACTGATTTTATTTAACTGATTAATTCAACACTTTTTTTTCGTAAACAAAAAGCGAGTTCAGTTTGCATGTTAACGACATTTAATACTTTTGCTTGATTCAAAGTACAAAGAAATTATTCACACCCATATAATTTTTGTTAAATCAAAAACAAAATGCACTTGTTAGTATTTAAAAAAAAAGTTAAAATGATTTAAAAGAAATTTTTTTTTTACGTTTTGTGTATTATGTTATTTATGACATGTAATTTATATTTGAAATTTAGCAAATGGTACAGATTTGATGGTTGGTTTTAACGCTTTTCATTCTCAATAAATATAAATAATTATATGGCAAAATTATTAATTTTACGGTTTGTTCGAATTTTTTCATTTCTTTCAATGTTAATTTTTTTGTTGTTATATAATCATTAGTTTATAACGAAGTTCTTTTCTCGCACTTATTGCACCGTCCTGTCACGGTCGCCATATAAAGTATCTACCGTACACACAAATACCTCTTTTGATTGCTTACTCACAACTGACTTTTTATTTATTTACGCAACTTAAAGCTACCTTCAAATACTACATACATTCGCACATTCACACGTATATCTAGTTAAAGCTAACCGTGGGACTAAGCTGGCTCAGTGGTTTACAGGTGAACCAGCTATAGTGCGTGTGAACAAATAACTCAACAGAATGTGAGTATTTAGTTACATGCAGAAGGCATGGTAACTAAGATTAGTCAAACACACTACAGCTTTTCCTGGTGTTAGTGTAAGTATAGAAGGTTCCTTAGCCTTCCTAAGTGTCTTATTCTTTTTGCAACGTATGCAATTTTTTACATAATCTTTTACATGTTTGGAAATATTCTTCCAAAAGTATTATTTTCTTATCTTCTTTAATGTTCTGGTTACTCTAGCATGGAATTGTTGCAGTAGCCCTTCTTGGCTGTCCTTGTCTACTATATACTCGATTTTTGGAGTAATAGCTATTAGCAAAGAAAAATTTCCTTATCCAAAGTCCCGGTTATCTTTATTCGACCCAAATATTCTATTCGCGATTTTCTTAAATTCGCCTATTCCAACTAATTGGTATTTGTCGTCATTTGCCTCAATCTGCAATTTTTTAACGTTTATCTTTTTGGCCTCACTTCCTAGCCTTGGAAGTAATTGGTTCAGATTAATTTTCCCATTAACAATAAATTCGTTAATTTCCACAGTACATAAATTTTTTCTGCAGTTTTTAATGATAAATCTAGTTTTATCCCGGTAGATATGAAATTTTAGTCAGATATATTTCGCTACTTCTTTCTATTGGGTCTATGACTTCGTAACAATTTGGTTCAATTTCCATGGGTCTTTGCTGACGTTTCTGTCGTTGTACTGTACTGCACTGTGCTTTCTCGTTGCTGATCTAGTGGTCATCCTTGCGATTTTAGATTTTACGCCCGATATTGTACTGAAATCGATACGTGACAGTGCGTCTGCTTCGCAATTTTTCTTCCCTTGTATGTACTCTACTGAAAAGTCATATTCCTCTAAATCTATTCTTATACTCGTTAGTCTGGACGAAGGATTTTTAAGGGAATATAGGTGGACTAAGGGTCCATGGTCACTTCGCACAAAAAATTGTATACCACATATGTACGGGCGGAAGTGATTAATACACCAGTGAATTGCTAACAGTTCCTGTTCAATTGGTGCCTTGTTGTGAAGGCTCTTGAGGCGTATGCGATTGGAAGTTGAATTCCATCATACTCCTGGCTCAAAATTCCTGCGCACGCGAGCTTACTTGCATCTATTGTGATGCAAAATTCTTTCCCGAAGTCCGGGTATTGTGATATTTGTGGACTTAGTAATGCCTCTTTAAGGTATGTGAATGCTTGTTCACATGAGTCGGTCCATTCAAATTTAGCCTTTTTGGGTGTTAAGCGCAAGAGATGAAGGGAATAATAAGTAAAATTTGGTACAAACCTTCTGTAGTAGTTGCAGGAGGCTATAAAAAGTCTAACCTCGTCTGCGGTTGTGGGGCGTGGGTAATCCTGAATTATTCTAAACTTTGATGAGTCCGGTAAAATGCCTTCATTTCTACATTGGTGACCCAGGTAGGTCGCCTCATGATTAAACAAAGCACATTTCTCCGGATGTAGTTTTAGATTTGTATCTCTGCAAGTTTGAAATACTTCTCTGAGATTTTTGAGCATGTGTCTCTCAGAGCAACCATTACTATCAAATCATCCATGTAAATAAATGCTTGAGATGGGAAAATTCATTGAAATTAACTTTTTTTTTTAATTGATTCTTTATTTACAATCTATCCGAGGATAATAAGCAAATTTGTTAAAAATTATTACATCACATGGGTTAAGTATCTCCTATGAGATACTATCTCCTATGAGATACTTAACAAAAAAAAAAAAAAATTTTTGTTAAGTATTTATTATTGTCAAGCTTAGCGTTGCCATTACGTTGCCATTTATGGTTACATCAGTGCAATTATCAGCTTTAGGTGTAAATGTTGTATGATTAGATTTTTCAACATTTACCTTAACATTCCATTTTTTAGCCAATGAACAGTACTTTTTTTCCTCCAAAGCCTCAGTTATAAATCTAACAATGCGATGAATCTGTTCAGGAGTCCCATGTTTATATCTAAATCCAAATTGATGTTCTGGAATGATGTTTCTGTTTTCCAAAACCGGTAGCAATCTTTTCAAAAAGATTTTTTCAAATATTTTCGAAAAAATAACAAGTAGACTTATTGGCCTGAATGAAGTTGCCAGATGTTCTGGTTTAGTAGGGTTATGAATCATTATAATTTCCGTGCATTTCCACTGCGATGGAAAATAATTAAGTCTTATAATTGAGTTAAAAATCAATGTTTAAAATAAGACGCATTTATGTGGTAGTTTACTGACAACTTTGGCATCAACTGAATCGTATCCAGGGGATTTTTTCTTGTTCAACATTTGTATTTCATTTTTAACTTCATTTGGTATAAAAAACTTAATTGTTATATCCATTTGTAAAGGGCAATCCAAAAAATCGTTTATCTCTTCTTGTTGCACTGCCGAATTGAAAGAAAAAGGCGTAAATGTATTTTTAAGGTGGATAGCAAATGTTTCTGCGGTATCTTTGTCAGTCCTACACCAGAATCCATCAGAATTTTTAATAAGAATATTTCTTTTTGTTGGTCTTTTTAAAAATTTTGTAGCTTTCCACAACTGATGTTCATCATATTTTGAATTATTAATTTCTTCAGGAAATTCTGAAGTTTTTTTCATTTTTTCGTTCATACAATAAAGTTTTAAGTTCTTTACAGGCTTTATTAAATAAACCTTTGTCATATGGATTTATAATTATTTGCCACCTTTTACGTAATCTTCTTTTTATACCCTCCACACGTCAGTGGCAGAGGGTGTATATATAGGTTTGTCATTCCGTTTGTAACGCATCGAAAAACTAATTTCCGACCCCATAAAGTATATATATTCTTGATCCTTATCACAGCTCGAGTCGATATAGCGATGTCCGTCTGTCCGTCTGTCTGTTGAAATCACGCTCATTCACAAAAAAAGCAATTGTAGTGGATGAGGCTACAATGATATCATTTGCCATTATTCCCAGCAGGTTGGTATTGAAAATTGGCTAAATCGGTTGTGGTTGAACATTATAATTGTACAACAACACAAAAAAATGCCACAAAAAAATTATGCATATACATATATTAACAATACCAAGAACACAATAACATAGCTCATGTTAGTAGTATTGCCACATATTTTTTTATCATTATCACGTTATAATAAAAAAAAAATCGCCAATATGAAAGAAAAAATTAAAACGAAAAATGAAAAATGGAAAATGAAAAATGGGAACTGGAGAATGGAGAATGGAAAATGGAAAATGAAAAACAGAAAATGGAAAATGGAAAATGTAAAATGTAAAATGTAAAATGTAAAATGTAAAATGTAAAATGTAAAATGTAAAATGTGAAATGTAAAATGTTGTAACGACGAGTTTCCTCCGGTTGCTGGGGTAAGCTCGCGGGAATGGGGATCGTCACAGAAATTTCTTTCTTTCAGTGACCGAGCGACCGGGGACGGCACGCTTCTTCTGTTGCTGATTGTTGGCAACCGGGGACGCCACGCTTGTCCTGCTGCTGATGTGAGCGACCGGGGACGGCACGCTTCTTCTGATGCTGCTAGGAGCGGCCGGGGATGACACGCTTGTCCTACTGTTGAAATTAGCGACCGGGGACGGCACGCTTTCCCTGCTGCTGATGTGAGCGACCAGGGACGGCACGCTCCTTCTGTTGCTGATTTTTGGCGACCGGGGACGGCACGCCTCTTCTGTTGGTTAGCGACCGGGGATGGCACGCTTTCCCTGCTGCTGATGTGAGCGACTTGGGACGGCACGCTTCTTCTGATGCTGATAGGAGCGACCGGGGACGGCACGCTTGTCCTACTGTTGAAATTAGCGACCGGGGACGGCACACTTCTTCTGTTGCTGATTGTTGGCGACCGGGGACGGCACGCCTCTCCTGTTGTTGTTGGTTAGCGACCGGAGACGGCACGCTTTCCCTGCTGCTGAACCTCCGGTTGATCCGGGTTTGAAGCTGAGATAGCTCAGCTGTCCCAAGGTCCTTTTACTATAATTTATAGATTGGAAACACTTCACTTCACTTAATTTTTTTGTTTGTATATATTTATTTATTGGCAAATTTTTATATATATATAATTTTATCTTCACAATGTAAGTTTTATGTTGTGGACTGTGGTTGCTGCTGGTGCGGCGGGTACTGGAGTTGCTGGTACCGTGGGTGCTGATGGTCTGCTGGCGTTGATGGGCTGCTGATGCTGGCGGGCTCTATGTGTCAAAGTTATTGCTGCTGCTGGAACCTAGTTTTCCCTAGCCTACAGACCCTATGCTCCTGACTGGGTTGGATGTAATCCAACACAATAATGGGCAAATGTAATTCGCCGCTACTCGTTGGCTGAATGTAATTCAGGCCCTACACTCTTAAACTCCTGCCTTCTATCTGGGGATGGATGTAATCATTCCACTAGCGAATGTAATTGGCCACTACTCTGAGCTGGATGTAATCCCGCTCCTACACTTGGTTATCCTGCCTTCTACGCTTGGGACAGATGTGATCCCTCCCCACTAGCGAATGTAATTCGCTACTATTCTGAGCTGAATGTAATCCCGCTCCTAAATAAAAATAAATCTTCTGGTTTCTTACCAATTTCCTTTGTGCTCACGATCGCCTGTGCGTCCTGTTGTGTTTCCTTATCGATGCGTACCCTTTGCCGGTTCTCGAAGTAATCATCCCTTTTTGCTCGTTGTACATCCTTTTATATGGCGTTCTCCTACAACCATGTCTCTTTGTTGCGACCACATACTCTCAATGGTTGTAAGAGAACTCTCAATGGTTGTAAAACCTCGCTTCAAACCCGAGGCTTGATGAGAGAGCGCCACACAACCGATGACAAGCGACATGTTTGACCGTTTGTCTGGGTAAAGTGTGTGTATGTTGTGCTCTTTTTTTCTTGTTGATTCGGTGTTTTATGGTTTGTGTGTGTGTGCGGTATGGTTTGATGGTTGATGGATCTGTAGCTACGCGTGCGGTTTGATGGCTGATGTTAGGTGTGTAGCTGGATGTGTGGTTTGATGGCTGATTGTAGGTGTGTGTGACTGTGTGTGTTGTGTTCGCTTGGGTTGGGTGAATGTAATTCACAGCCGGTCGTGGTGAATATAATTCACCGGTCCGTGTATTGGTGAATGTAATTCACTACCCGTCGTGGTGAATGTAAGTCACTGGTCCATGTTTTGGTGAATGTAATTCACTGTCTTGTCCAGACCTTTGTTGTGTGTCCAATTTTGCTCTGCCCAAAATTGGGTCCTCACACCTCCTCCCTTCTTCCGGAAAGAAAATGGATGAACACCTCGCCAACAATTTTGTTTAAATTTACTTTACCACCAATTATCAACCACCAATTTATAAACTTACCGAAGTTCATCCGCTACATATTGGTTGACTTCCAGCATGCAACTCGTTGACTGTTATCGCGTTGGAATTGAATTGTATGCAGCTCATAACTAAGCCATACACTGTTGTTGTCGTAATTTGATGTAAGTTGGTATACCAGTATACTCAATGTTGTGGTTGTTGCTTGGGTCTAACTTGAAAAACAACGTTAGACTGTCCCTGATTATATATATTATGATAATTTTCATGGGTTTTATTTTTATATGACTTCTATGGTTATTATTAATGGCATGATTTTCCTTTATTTATTATTATTAGTTCATTATTATTCATTTAATTAATATGTTGATTTAATTAGTATAATTTAGGTTAGCCTAATTCGGTTTAATTTTAGATTTAAATTTAATTGGTGTTTTTTTTTTCAGTTAATTAAATGTTTATTTAATGTAATTCACTTTATTTTCGTTTTTTTTTTTTCTAATTCATTTTTGCTTTAGTATATTTCATTTGTATTATTTTTCATGCTTCGCCCCTTTTCACAGCTACTCCTCTGGCTTCGTTAATCCACTTGTTTACTTCTTGTGTGTGCTTGGTTTCTTAACAAGTCGATCAGCATGAGTAAGAAATGTTCTTGCTTTAGTTTTTGTTGCTACTAACTAACTGCTCTTGATTTCATTTGTAAACTCGCTGTATATACTGTTGTTGTTAGTTGCAATGCAAGTGTTCACTATTGTTTTCTATGCGTTCGGTGTTGTTGTTCATGTCAAACTTGAAACAAACAACGTTAGAGTGTCCCGATAATATAAAATATCTGTATTATTATTATTGCTATTATTTTTAGTATTATTATTAGTATTATTGTTGTTATTATTATTATTATTTCAATTATTGTTATGATTATTAACAATGCAAATGATTTTCTCTGTTGTTTTTGTCGGTTAGTATGCAAGCATTACTCACTTTGGTGATTGTTTTTCAATGTTTCATGTATTAATGCGACGTTAGGGTGTCTCGACAAATATATTTTGGCAGTGTTATTATGATTGCTATTATCATCGTTATCATTATTATTATTATAATTATTATTATTATCATTATTATTATTATTATTTTTATTATTATTATTATTTTTATTATTATTATTATTGTTATTATTTTCATTAGTATTATTATTATTATTATTATTCAGGTTCTGGATCCATATGGCCGTGGATACACTTAAGATCAATGATGTGGGCAGTACGAATTTTGCTGTGGCCTTTCTGGCGTAACTCCACTATTACAGGCGACACGAGGCGATGTACAATAAACGGCCCTCCAAACTTGGGTGCTAATTTTGCAGCGAAGCCATCTGCAGCGTTGGATAAATGGTGTTCTTTGACTAAAACCTGCTCACCAATGTTGGGTTTCCACTGCTTGCGCCTAACGTTGTAGTATCTAGCTTTATCTTTGGCTGCCTTCTGCATATTCATGCGCACTATTGCAAAAACCTCCCTCATCATCTTGATTTTTGAGTTCATATTTTGGCTCATATTCCCACTGCCTTCCGTGACCTCGTAGTATAAAGCAGCTGGGTGGCGAGGTTCTCGACCTTGTATTAAAAACGCTGGGCTGTATTGGGTAGAGTCTGCCTTGGCTGTATTCAAGGCCAACTGGATTTCTGGCAGCACTTCGTCCCATGTCTTTTAATTGGTCCCAGCGTACTGGGAGATCATCGTCTTCACAGTTCGGTTGACTCTCTGTGTTGGGTTCTCCTGTGGGGTATACGGTGCAGTGAGTTGATGCCGCACCCCTAGACTCTTTAGGTAGCTTCTAAACGTCTTGCATGTAAACTGTGCTCCATTGTCTGTTATCATGACCTTTGGCACCCCGTAGTTCGCGAGAATTCTTTCTCGAAATGCTCGGCGGAGGGTTTCTCCGGTTGCTCGGCTTAGTGGCACCAACTCTACCCACTTCGAAAACTTGTCGGTGAGCACCAAAAGCATGTTATTGCCGTGTTTGGAGCGTGGCAACGGCCCCACGAAGTCGGCACACACAACGGCCCACGGCTCTTCTGCAATTGTTGTTAGCATGCGACCGGCTGGAAGTTGTTGACTGGGCTTATACTCCTGGCATGTTTTACAGCTCCTCACACACTCCTTTATCTCCCGGAACATTCCTGGTCAATAATACCGGTTGGTTACCCTTGCCACTGTTTTTCGGATCCCCAAATGGCCGGCTGTTGGGGAATCATAGTGTTCTTCAGCACGCGCCTGCGTTGGTGCCTTGGGACACATAATTTCCAAGGTGCGCACTCCTCGTCATCATCTCTTGTTGAAATATGGCGGTACAGCTGTCCGTTTGCCATGGTGTAGTCGGGGAACTTTTCTGGAAACTGAGCCACTTCTTCGCATCTTTTCTTCCACCATCGGCATTTTTGCGGTTCGTCTTGTACGGCTTGACATACATCTATCGGATGCCTGGAAAGAGCATCAGCTACTACATTTAACTTACCCCTGCGATACTGCACATCGAAGTTGTATTGCTGCAGTTCTAGCGCCCATCTTGCCACTCGCCCGGATGGTCTCTCAATTGAATTGAGCCACTTCAGCGCCAAGTGGTCGGTCACAACGGTAAACTGGTACCCTTCTAGGTAAGGTCGTAACTTTCTGATCGCCCACACGATTGTTAGACACTCTTTTTCTGTCGGGGAGTAGTTCTTTTCGGCCTGCTTCAATTTTCGGCTTGCATATGCTATCACCCTCTCCTGTCCATCGAGCTCTTGCGTTAACACTGCACCCAACCCATAATCACACGCATCCGTCTGTAAAGTAAACCTCTGCGTGAAATCGGGGCACGCTAGTACCGGGGCTTCGGTCAGGTGCTTTTTAAGTTCTTCAAATGCTTCACCCTGCTCTTCGTTCCAACGAAAATGCTTGCCTTTCTTGAGAAGTGAAGTCAAAGGATGCACTATTTTGGCAAAGTCCAGAACAAAACGTATGTACCATGAGGCCACACCCAGGCATCTTCGCAACTCGCGAACGTTTTGTGAGGGTTTTAGCTCACGGATGGCCGCTATCTTATCCGGGTCGGTGTGGATACCCTGCTCGTTCACCACATGTCCCAAGTATCGAATCTCCTTCTCAAAAAACTTGCATTTGTCCTGGTTGATTTTCAATCTTGCCTCTCTTAACCTGCGAAATACCTCCTTCAGGTTGATCATATGTTCTTCTAACGAACTGCCCAAAACCACAATGTCGTCCAGGTATGCAAATGCGTGTGGTTCCATTTCAGGGCCAATCACTCGATCTAACGTCCTTTGGAATGTAGCTGGAGCTGACGTGAGGCCGAATGGCATCACCTTCCACTGAAACAAACCTTTTCCAGCAACCGTAAATGCGGTGTACTCTTTGCTATCCTCTGCCATCGGTATTTGCCGATACCCGTTCTTGAGATCGATGCTGCTAATGAATTTTGCGTTTCGCAAACGATCCAAGATGTGGTTGATTCGGGGTAGCGGGTATGCGTCAGCAATAGTCCGGGCGTTCAATAGACGGTAGTCGATACAAAGCCGCCAGGTGCCATTTTTCTTCGGGGCCATCACAATTGGGGCACTATATGGGCTCTTTGAAGGCTCGATGCACCCGTTTTTCAATAGTTCGTCGACCTCTTCGTTAATTCGTCGCTGCATCTCGGGGTTCCTTTGCATATGCCTTTGTCGTACCGGTCTGTCATCTTTGAGGCAAATTTTGTGTTCGGCCAGAGGTGTCGGTCCTTCCACGCCTTCGAAATGGTTTAACTCTTCAGCTAGAAAATGTACTATCTTCTGTTGCTCAGTCATCATCGTTTCCATCTTCTTTGGCATGTTCATCACCGTCATTGCGCATCGCACCGGAGCTTTGAGCTGCACTAGCTGATCACCACATCGTATTTCGAGTCCTACGACTCGCAAGAAGTCGAGGCCAAGCAAAGCGTCGTCTAACATTTCACGCATTACCCTAACCTCTAGCTTGCAGTTACTTCTGTCCAAGCTCACTGTAACTCGTCTTGCCTTTCTTAGTTCAACTGTGGACCCATTCGCCATGACTATCCTCTGGTTTACCCGTATCACCTCACCTTCCTCTCCTATTTCATTAGATAATCTTTCACTTATATAGCTCTTTGATGCGTCAGTGTCTATGGTCGCCTCTCGCTGTTGTGTGCCAATCTTTACCTGTCTCTGTCTCGCGAAAAACGCTTGCGGTCCGCTGCTTGCTCTTGCTGTTGGCGCGGTCCCCTGTCGTTTCCCAAAACTCTTCTACAGCACTCTCGTGTGCGGATGTTGCGTAGCCCGCACTCCCAGCAGAACAGAATACTGGGGTTTCTACAGGATCGGTAGCCATGTCCGTCTTCGCCACATCGTCTGCATGCTGTCTTTGGGTTGATGGTTGAAGGCCCTTCCGGCTGAACTACCTGCCGCGTACGTTCATCTCGCCGAGTGGTATGTGGACGGTTGTCCCGGTGGTCTCGGCTCACTTCGGGGTGGTTAGCCTTGAGACATTCAAATTCTTCCGCCATTCTTACCAACTCATCCAGGTTGCTAAATTCACGTCTTCGTATGTACATCTGATAATCTACATGAGCGTTTCGGAATATTCTTTCTAGCTACTGCTCGTTGGTGTAGGCCGCATGCCGCATCATATTTTGCATCGCTATGACGTAAAGCTTAAAGTTTTCACGAGGTTTCTGCATTCGTCTGCGGATTTCGTCATCCAGGTCCTCGAAGTACCGGGGAGGAAGAAAGAAAGCCAGGAAATCTTTCCGAAACAGCTCCCAGGACACCCATTGTCGGTTGTTGTTGCGGAACCACATCAGCGCGTTGTCTTTTAACAGCTCCGTCATCGTTCTGGGCAACATATTTCGGTCCATGCCGTAGACTTCTGCCAGCTCTTCGACCCTCTCAATGAAGCCAATGGGGTCTCTTCCGCCATCATATCGAAATGACCACTTACGCACCTGGTCAATTACTGCAGCGTACGCCATTCCGGAGTTTAGCGGTGGGGGTGCTGCTGCTGGTATGGTCAACGCTGGTTGATTATCAACCAAGCCTCTGGGTGCGCTCGAACCGGATGTAACGTCTGTTGGGGGCATTGGTGAAGTCGCTCGGCTGTACATTGACTCCATCTCTTCCAACCGCGCTGTCACCGCTTCCTTTTGCTCGCCCTGGGTGATGAACGCAGCCAATTTTCTGCGTAGCTCTTCTACGGTGCCGCTCGCCTCTAATCCAAACTCGGTCAGAACTTGCCCCAGCGCCTCTCTGCGAAGCGAGTAAATTCAGTTGGTTTGGGCCATTACTCTTCCTCAGTCTTCCTTCTCCTCTTCGCGCGCGCTATGTCTTTTATTGATGTACAGTCCCATATCACGAGTCGCTCAGACTCCGTGTCGGCTGTCACATTTATCCTTTCCTCACTTTTAGCTTTATCACTTTTAATTTTATCATCAGCTTTCCTAGCTTTTTCATTTGTTTCTTTGTTTTTCATTCCTCTTGTAATCACCAATGCTTTTTTAACGGATTCATCGATCCTTGGAGGTATCATTGTTTTTAGTAAATCTGAGTCCAGATTGATTCTGGAAAGTGCGTCTGCATTAGTATTATTTATTCCCTTCTTATACACTATATCAAAATCATAATCTGACAATTCCAAACGTATTCTAGTCAACTTCGAGCTTGGGTTTCTATGTGAAAATAAAGCAACTAGTGGCCTGTGGTCAGTTACCACTATAAATTTTCTACCATACAAATAGGGTCTGAAAAACTATATGCCCCAATGTATACCAAGTAATTCCTTTTCTATTAGTGGTTTATTCTTCTCATGCTTATTCAAAGATCGACTTGCATATGATATTGGCATATCTTCGCCAATTTCACCTTGTGACAAAACTGCTCCGAGTGCAAAATCAGATGCATCGGTTGTCAAAATAAAAGGTTTGTCGAAATTTGGATACTGTAGGACTGGTGGACTTATCAGTTTCTGTTTTAATGTTTCAAAAGAAGATTGACGTTTTTCCGTCCATTCGAATTTTATTCCCTTTTTAAGTAATTCATTTAAACAACTTGCTATGTCCGCAAAATTTGCAATAAATCTTCTGTAGTAGTTACAAAATGCAACGAATCTTCTTACGTCATCGGCATTTTTAGGTATCGGATACTTGTGTATCGCACTAAATTTACCAGGATCTGGTTTTATACCCTCTGAAGTTATTAAGTGACCAAGATATACAACTTCAGGTTTTAGAAAACAGCATTTATTTGCATTAAGTTTTAAATTATATTTGGTCAATCTATCCAAAACTTTTACCAGGCTTGCATTGTGATGCTTCAAACTGCATCCGAAAATAATTATATCGTCTACGTATAAAAATGCTTCAGAATCCAAACCTGATAAAGCGATTGTCAACATTCGTTGAAAACTATTTGATGATATTTTTAAACCAAATGGTAGTCTCGTATACTGGTAATGACCATCTGTCGTTGAAAAAGCAGTATATGGACGTGATTTTTTATCTAGTCCTATGTTGTGGAATGAACTTGTCATATCCAGCGTTGAAAAATATTTTGCTCTACCTAGTTTGTCCAAGACATCATCTAACCTTGTTAGTGAAAATTTATCATTGACAACTTTGTCATTAAGTTTTCTGAAATCTACTACTAGTCTCCATTTTTTTAGATCAGTATGTTCCCCTTTTGGAACTAATAATAAAGGAGCATTATAAGGGCTAATAGATGGTTCTATTATACCATCATCTAATAAATTTTGTACTTTGAAATTTATTTCTTCCGTTTGTGCATGAGGTAAACGATAATTTTTTATATAAACTGGTTTGTTATCATTGTAGTCAGCTTTTCGCCTTCCAAATGGAATACATGCTGATACCTTTTTATAATATTTTCAAGCTCATTTTGACTTTCTTTGTCTGTACTATTTAGATCCAAATTCTCTAACAGCTTTTTAATTCTACTTTCCGAATACGAATCATGACTTTTATTTGTGTTCTTATCAATTCTAAAAATTTCATAATTCTCCAGTGGCATAGTTTCCACTCTAAGATTTTTGATTGTCACCTTATCATTTGTTACATTAAGAATTTTTATGTGTTTATTGCCATCTTTTGGTATTATGGTATTTGCCAAATACACACCTTCAATGATTTCCCTATATATTATAATTTTGTCTTCCTTTATATCTATATCAAAAGGTACTATTATTTCGCTTCTTGGTGGAATTTTTATGTGATTTATGGCAACTATATCGTCATGTATCGGAATGATTATGTTCTCGTTATTCATGGTAAATGTTAATATGTATTTATCATAGTCTATACTACATTTGAGTTTTGATAGGAAATCTCTACCTAGGATTCCGTCAGTGTTTATTGGAAAATCATCTTCTACTAATTGCACTTTGTGTTCTATTATTGTATCATTTATATTTATCTTTATCATTGTGGAACCAATAGATCTAACTTGTTCCCTTGATATCCCTGTTAAACAACAGTCATCATCCGAATCTACATCGCAACGGTAAAACAAATTTTGTTTGCACAAAGAGACATCCGCTCCTGTGTCTATTAAAAATGTTAACGCGGTATTCGTATCCAATATATTCAGTTCGATGCAATTTCTAAGATTCGATGATATTTTAAATATTCTTTTCGTCTCTAATTCATGCCCCCTGGAGATTCTCTCTGTGTAATCTCCGGCATCTGGAAGTTTCCCTGAGTCTCTGCTCTATGTATATTGAAACTTCTATTACTGTTTCCCATGTTGTTGTTGTTTCCATTGTTATTTCCATTGTTACGGTAATTATTATTATTTCTGTTGACATTTCTGTTATTCCTATTATTGTTATTATCTCGTCCGTTGTTTCTGACATGATTTTGATTACCTGAACGACAAACTTTCGCATAGTGGTTAAACTTTCCACATTTATTACATTTTGCCCCGTTGGCTGGACATATATTGCCGTGTACTGAACCACATTTATTACATTTCGACCGTTGCTGTCTAGCATAGCCATTCGCAGCATACAATATCTGTCTCTGTGAAGAATTCATCTCAGACTCTTCTGCAATTTTCAATGCGTCAACGAAATTTGTAACCCTACTGGCGTTTATGGTTGATAAGATTTGCTGATCTCTCAGACCATTTTTGAAAGTATTAAACGCCATTACGTTATTTGTTCTTACTTTAGAAGCTCTATCTGTCTCCCCGACTTCCGATATTTGGATCTCGTTCAATTCCGAAATCAACTCTTGTATTTTGTTCGCGAACTCTCTAACCGATTCACCTTTTTGAGTCAATCTGGAAACCTTATTCAAAACATTGTTCGAACTTCCAACTGGTCTGTATGTCGTCTTCAATGCCGTAATTAATTCTGTTATAGTCGTTGGAATAGTTTCTTGTCTTACCATATTTTGAACTTTTGTATCCAAACGTGATTTGAATACGAAATTGAAAAAAGCATTTTGTTTCGTCGCTGGTATTGTTTCATATACTAATTCTACACTTGTAACAAAGCTATTCAGTTCGCTCTTTTTTCCCGTAAAAATGTTAATTAGCTTAATTACAGCAGATATTTCATTTATGTCCATGGACTCCATTGTCACAATTTGTTGTTTATCCGGTATAACCTTATTTTTTGAATGTTGTGTCAACAATTCTAATGCTTCGTCTCTTAATTTCCTAAATTTTCCCGATATTTTTATACTTTGTCCTTCTGTAATGTTTGACTCTGTTAAGGTATTTTCTAATTCTTTTTCTAAACCTTGTATCTCTAACCTCTTTGCTGAAACAGTTTCTAAAGAGTATGGACGACCTATAGGCTTTCTTGCATTTACCAATATTGACTCTAATGATTTCAATATTGAATCCATGAGAAATAACAATTATTAAAGTTTCTTTTTCTTTAAAATATTTATTCTTAGTATTAAACATTTATATATTTTTATTTATTTTTATAATTTTTGATTAAATTTGTCTTATATATATACATATATATATATATATATATATTTACATGTTTTAAATTTTATCTTAAAATTTTATTTATTCAAACATTTTTCTTCTTTTTCTACCAGTGTGATTTTGAAGTTATTGCTGTAAACCAGCTCTTATACTATGTCTTCGTATCTGTTTTTTCACATATTTGCGCAAATATTTCATTATTACTATTACTGTCACCACCACGCGGACAAAAATTACAATTTCAAGACTTATGCTTACTGCTGTCGGTGCTTGGGATGTAGCTGAGATTACCTCGTTGATTTTAGTTTGGGTGCTCCCCATCTTTCTTTTTCGATAATTTCTTTGCTTTCCGGAACTCTTTAATATCCGATTTTATTTTCGCTATACGTTCAATCAGCTTGGTTCTTTTATCTTCTTCTTTGGTATATGTTAATTCGGAATTCATCATCGTCAATTCCTTCTTCTTACGATTTACAAAATCGCCTCTTGATTTCCTTACTTTCGGCAATGGAAAAATTTCATATTTTGGTTCAACCACTTTTATTTTCTGTGCAATTTTGATAGGCTTTGGTCCGAGTTTCAAAATGTCTGGCTTTGGTGCCTCCGCTCCGTATTCTTTTAATTGTTTTCGCCAATTTTCTTCCGCTATGCGCATTCCCTTTTCCAATTCCTCCCAAGATTCTTCCATCGGATTTTAACTAGTTTTTTCACCGTAAGCTATCCACTACCATCTGTGGTGTTTGTCGCAAAAATGATATATAGACGCAAATATGCAAGTTCACTGTTACGTTATTTAAAAAAAAAAAAAAAAATCTTCAAAAATCACCTTCACGAAAATTTAAAAATTTATAAAATATTTACTTAAATATAAAAATTTCACTCCACTGCTTTTAAAAAATTTATAAAATAACCATTTTACAAAATTTCACTTCATAATTTTATAAATACTTTCACATATTTCAAAAAAAAAACTTTCTCTTTAGAAATTCCACCAACCTATTATTACACTTTTATACGAACCAAAAAATAAAATATAAATCAGGAACAGGCTAGTTGTTTTCATCCTCAGCTTTTGATGATAGTTGTTGTTATTATCGTTGAGCCAGAACTTTCCTCAACGCAATATACGCAAAGTTTGCACTTTCTACTGCTATTATGCCGTTGGTGGTAAACTAATGGTTTAGCTTACTGCTATCTACCATTTTCACTCACGTTAGGTATGTTTAAGGCGGTACGGCTTACTTACAGGATTCTTTCTGTTGCTTGGATGTCTTCCCATCCACAGGATTCGGCAGGATTCGGTCGCAGTCGGCAGGATTCGGTGGCAGTCGGCAGGATTCGGTGGCAGGATCGCCATATAATGGAAAAAGAATGATGATTTATTTTATTAGTTGAAAGGATGCATCGTTGCTTGGATTTATATCATCGTGTGAGCGTTCAAATAATTAGACATCTGTATTGTTCGGTTGTTGGAATAAAAAGCCTTCTTTATTTAATAAAGTCTCTGCTTATAAACTAACAATTGTGAGTGATTCTAAAATAGTTTTGGGTGTGGCTTTCTAAAGTCACTCCATAATTATAATTTTGTTCTAACTCTATTTTTAATATTAGTATAAACATAAATATGTACAATTGTACCAGGCGACTATGAATTTTGGGTGGTTCTTCTATTAAAATTAATTTCATACATTGAGTACAATTCCAAACAAAGGGAGTGGTTAAAGTACATGCCGATACAATACACTAACACATGTATTGTATTCGGTTTACACATGAAATCAAATATAGTTGATCTACATATCGATCAATCAACTTTGTTCGATTACATTGCTTTGTAACTATAACCCGCTTAGTCAAACAAACACACTGAGTCATTTATTAACGTCGCTTGACCTACCCCAATATCCACTTGATATTTTCTGTTGTACATTTTACTGTCGCTAGCCAATGTACGTGTGTGTGTATGTAGGTTTGTTTGTTTTGATTTTGTTTTACTAGCACCTCATTGTGCTTACATACATTTATACATAAATGTACTACATATACGACAGAGGTCAGAAACAGAAACAATTTCATTAGAACAAACAGAAAAGGTACAAGAGAAAAAAAAACCAAGCATTTACGACTTACACACGTTCTAGGCAATCGGGACGATTGCATTTGAGGAGGGAGGAGTTAACACGAGAAACATTTAAAATAACAAAATAAAAAAGAAATTCACACGTTCACAAAGCTGACGTCGCGTCTGCGATATTTGAGACACATTCCGCAACGCAGCTTGTTCACATGCTGACACAACGTCTGCGACGTACACGAGCAAGTCGATTAAGGTGGTGTGATATTGAAAGTAAGCAAAAACCTGCGGTTATTAATTAGGGTAATTTAAGTTTATACTTTACTCTGTAATTTATCGTGAAACAATAAAGACGTTGTGTGTTCTAACAAAACACACAACAATAATTTTTTTAAAAAGAAAACAACGTTTTCTTAATTTATATATTAAAAATATGCCAGCTAACTCGGCTGTAAATATTGGCACTGGTAAAAGCAATATCGATTATTGAACCTCCTCCAACCTATTGAGCGTCTGTTCATTTCCGGAGTTCATCAGAACAACATCAATCATAGCAAATGATTCAAGTAAAACATTGCCTCTCTCATTGGATCTAGGACAACCCCATTCCGTAGCCCAGGCGTTAAAGTCCCCGACTATTAATATAGGGCTTCTTCCTGCAGCATCAGTTGTTAATGTGTCAATGATCCTCTTATACTCATTGATAACATACCTCGCGGGGATGTACAAACTATAAATGCATATTCCAGAAATCGTAGCATAGCACGAACAAACCCGCACTCAGTCATCAGCGTGTTCTGTAATATTTGTCTGCTTACAGACCAAATTGCAGATGTACCAGTTGAATCGCTTGTCCAACTTGGTGAATCAATGTTACCATAAGGTTCACTGATAAGCGCAATGTCCACATTTAATTCGCGGACACTTTGTCTCAATAGCTCCTGGGCTGCTTCACAGTGGTTAAGATTTAGTTGTAGAATCTCATAGTTATTTTCTAAGTTACCGGACCGCTTTTCTGTATTGAGGACAGACAGTTGCTCCCGTAACGTGGTTATATTGGATGCAGTTTCTTTACAGAGCAAACAAACTGGGTCCTTCGTGCAAGATTTGATCTTGTGACCACCCTCTCCACAACGAATGCAACTACCTGTGTTTAGTTCGAGTATTTTTTAGTTTTATTAATTTAAATTACTATAAAACTTGTTCACAATAAATATCAAAATATTAATTTAATATTCATATATAGCACAGCAAGGTAGTCTCAAACACAGCAAGGTAGTATCAAACACAGCAAGGTAGTTTTTTCTTCCAGTTGTAATAGGCAAGTGATTTTTATTAAATCTACAAGAAGTGTAGTTAGCTGGCAAAAGTAAGTTTGAAGTTCCAATAAGTTAAACGGGAGTACCGCTAAAGATAAAAACAGGTTTCTTGGTATACAATTATCAAAAAAACACAATAACATCAAAGAAATAACATATTTGGCGTACAAAGCAAAAAAAGAACAAAATGTGTACACTTTGTAGCATAATTATACTGAAAAGTTTTAACATTATAATTAATCTCAAAAATTATAATTAAATTACATGCCATGAAGCATCATCAGAGTGGGATACATCATTAGCTCCATTTTCATGAAAAGAGTCGTTTGTAGGCAAAACGCGATTTTCGATATTGGTCGTTTAAAGGTTTTTCCATTTGAAAATAGCGTTACCACCCTTTGGTTGTCATGGAGTTTCGAGCTGTGGACTGCTTTATGGTTATTGGACCAGCATAGTCAACACCGCTGTGCTTAAAAGGGCGAGCCGGCTTTAAGCGAACACTTGGGAGATTACCCATCAATTGTTGAGCAGCTTTTGCATTATATTTAAAGCAAACTGTGCATTTGCGTAATATTAGCTTAGCGATGTTTCTCCCATAGATAATCCAATATTCCCTTGCAATATATGAAAACATTTGAATCAAACCACCATGGAGAGTTTTATAATGTGCATCTAGAAACAAAATATATGATAATGGATTGTTTTTTTTAAGTAAAATGGGGTGTTTAGAGCAATAGGTCAAGTTAGAATTTTGTATTCTCCCGCCAACTCTTAAAATATTAAAAGAATCAACAAATGGGCACAACCTAGCAAGTGAACTATTTGTGGTTATTTGACCTTTCTTTTGAAGCTCATTCAATTCGTCAATGAAATCTATTTTTTGCGAAGTTCTAATGAGTTCGTTACGAGCAAATTTTAGCTCTTTGGTTGTTAGAAATCCTGTCATCTTACTGATGTCTGTGTCTTGCGATTTTTTTTGATAATATGAATTAATGAAATTATTTTTAAAACGCAGTATGTAGGCAGTAACTCGAATAAGTTTGCTCAGAGAGGAAAATTTGGTTAGCAATTCAGGATACTCCTTAACTTCGACATTCGTTGAGTGCGCATTTATAATGGGTTCATCTTCAACATCATCTATAATATCAAAACTCAGCTTTGGCTGTTTTGGCCAATTTTCTGGCATTTCCTTGAGCCATTTTGGACCACTCCACCATAGATCATGTTGAACCAGTTCTTTGGATGGTATTCCCCTTGAAGCGCAATCGGCAGGATTATCACGTGACGAAATGTATTTCCATTGACAATTGGTTGATTTACGTTGAATTTCTGGCAAAACAAAGGCTTTACAATCTAATCTAAATTGAGCTTCAGAATCCGAAAAAAGTGCGAATTGAACAAATTTCCTTGTAATATAGGGTTGATTTCCACCAACTCCACTAATTTGGGCAAAAGTTTTATTCATAGAAAGTCTTAAAGAATCAACAGCATTTTGAGTTACAAAACTTGCTTGTGCACATTGATCATGTATAGCACGAAGATGAAAGTTGCCATGTTTTTAAAGCTACTCTAATTGTTGCTAAAAGAACTTGTGATATAATTTCATTATTGAGTGTACCACAGTTACAAACAATATTAGTTGATACATTATCAGCAGAATGTCCAGCTGTTGAAGGGTAAGATGCAACTTGACGGCTTGAATTATTACTGTCAATGTCGTTTGTAGTAAACAAATAGTGTAATGTTGTGTGATGATTTTGTTGACAGGACTGACAACGTGACGATGTCTGACAATTGTAACTAAAATGACCCACGTTAAGACAATTGCGACATATTCCTTTTGAATTTAAAAATTCTCGTTTGGCATCATGTGTCATGGCAGCGAATTTAAAACATTTAAATAAAAGGTGACGCTTGTTACAGCAAAGGCAGTTTGCGTCGTTATTAGCAGTAGTTAAATGAATATTACGTCGAAAGTTGTTCCTTGTTCGATTTTGATACGAGTTAGTAATAGACGTTCTTGTAGAAGGTGCAAAATTGGGTTGATTTGTATCATTTAGTGTCTCTAAAGTTCTAAAAGAAGTTTCTAGAAAATTAAACAAGTCATTTAAAGGAGGGATTTCAGTAGAAGCCTTTAGTGACTGTTCCCACTCCTTACGAGTTTGCCTATCAAGCTTGTTTACTGTCATATAAATCAGAAGCGCATCCCAGCCCTCAGTAGAAACCTCCAAAGCACGAAGAAGAGATAGACTATTACGAGTCATGTCTAAAATAATTTGAATGCTTTCAGCCGATCCAGTAGAGTTAGGTATAGAAAAAAGTTTTTGTAAGAGTGTGTCAACAATTTTCCTTTTATTGTGATATCGATGATTAAGGGCGTTCCAAGCCAATATGTAGTTAGCGTCAGAAGCAGGATATTCGCTTACTATGTCCAATGGAGTTCCTGAACATGAACCCTTTAAAAAGTAGTATTTTTGAACATTACTTAAACCATGATTGCTGTGGACAAGAGAAACAAAAATGTTGGAATATCAATTTTAGGCAGACGAACCTCAGCAGGCATGGTTTCGTTGCGACTGTGGGAGGGGGCAGCAAAAGTGGAATGTAAACCCAATGAGGGAGGATTACTAGCATCTCTCATAAAATCAAGCAATTGACTTTTCAAAGAAAAAAATTCATCTTGAAATTGATAAAAAACCTTTTCACCAAAATAAGGAATATCACTCATAGTTATTGAATTGTCATGCACAATACTAAGCAACTGACTATGTTTTTCTTTAAATAATTGAAAAGTTTGTTCAATTTCATCGAAAATGGTCTGAGCAAACCCACAAGTTTTTCCTGCCTTTATTTCATAACTTCGAATAATTCGTTTTAAATGATTAAACAAAACCTTTTGCTCTTCGATCATAAATGAAATATCCGCCATTTTTAAATACTAATTTAAAATTTCATTAAATACATACGGTTTTATTGCAGACTTCAACAACAGTAACGCAAGATCTCAAACCTTTCCAACGCAATTGTTCCACTATTTCCAACGAAAGCAGCACAGTCAATTAGTTCCCAAACGGCAAGTCAATAGAAGACAGGTCCTTTCAATATACGGCAGTACAACAATATTTCCAATTTCTTTTCCAATGTAGTTAAATTTTATCTAAAGTTCCCTGGTTTCGGGACCAATGTTTAGTGCGAGTATTTTTTAGTTTTATTAATTGACATTACTATAAAAGTTGTTTACAATAAATATCAAAATATTAATTTAATATTCATATATAGCACAGCAAGGTAGTATCAAACACAGCAAGGTAGTATCAAACACAGCAAGGTAGGATTTTCTTCCAGTTGTAATAGGCAAGTGATTTTTATTAAATCTACAAGAAGTGTAGTTAGCTGACAAAAGTAAGTTTGAAGTTTCAATAAGTTAAACGGGAGTACCGCTAAAGATAAAAACAGGTTTCTTGGTATACAATAATCAAAATAACACAGTAACATCAAAGTAATAACATATTTGGCGTACAAAGCAAAAAAAGAACAAAATGTGTACACTTTGTAGCATAATTACACTGAAAAGTTTTAACATTATAATTAATCTCAAAAATTATAATTAAATTACATGATATGCGTCAACAACCTGAGTACCCATTTGGGCTCTTGCACTTAACAGCCGTGTGCCCAAAGTCAAGGCATTTAAAACATCTTTTCGGTGTAATTTTTTCACGTATTCGGCATACAACCCATCCAATACGTATCTTTGCAGTCTTCGTAAGAATACTAGCTAATGTAGAACCTAAAGCGATGGTAGCGGTTTGCGTACCTCCATAGGCTTTCCTCAATGATTTTATTGCAGATAACTGCAATGTCTTGAGCTCTTCGGACAAGTTCACAAGAGCTTCATATATGTTTTCTTTAGTGGTTACCTCATCAATATCCTTTATTTCTAAGACTACTTAACGGGTAAGCGAGCGAATGACCTACCATGTTCACCACTTTATGCACAATATATTCCGGCTTCGCATGCGTCTTAGTGCGTACCACAACCGACCAGGTTTCAACAGTCTTCGAGGGAGCACTTTCGCGCGTGTACTGAGTTGCAACTAGGTTAGGTTAGAATAGCAGTGGCTGCTAATCCAAAGGAAAAGCACACTTGGACTCTGAGGTCCATTATGATACAACGGGACGAATAGATGTTCCCCTCAGTCCGTAGAACCAGTTTGAGCTCTTGATGAAGTCCCTGATATGTGAAATTTCTATATTTGAGAGAATCAGAGAAATCGTGAAGAAACGGCGATCCCAATGTTCGAAGTCTCGTTCCGGAGAGCACCGGGCAATAGCAAAGGAAGTGTTCTATGCTCTCCACGTCCTCCACATCCATGCAGGTACGAAAGAAGTAATTTGACGAGACCCTGAGGCGTTCAGCGTGTCTCCCTATGAGGCAGTGCCCAGTGATAACAGTAAGTACTGTTGAAATCTCCCCACGGGGGAGTGATGGTAGCACACTAGTGCTCTTATGATTCAGAGCCGGCCAGATTTGTCTCGTGATCCTGCACGCTGCTCCATTAGCCCATCTTTTGTCCGTTATGCCAGTGGTGTGAAGCCGAGTTCCAGCTTGCACGATTCCAGGGGTGTACCAACACATTCCAAGTCCGCTGGAACCCGTAAGGTAGTGCTCTGTCTTGCCAGCTCATCAGCTTTACAGTTTCCCGGTATATTCCTGTGTCCTGGGACCCATATGAGTCTAATGTTGAACTGCTTGGTCATCTCATTTAAAGACATGCTGCAGTTAAGGGTGGTTCTTGTTTTCAGGAACATTGATTCCAAGGATTTTACCGCGGCCTGACTATCAGAGTAGATATTGACTGCGGTTGTAGACAGAATATTCCGACACAACCATTCAGCAACTTCCTTTATTGCCAGTATCTCTGCCTGATAAACACTGCACGAACAGCTGTATTGGGCGAACCACCGCTGTGTAGATCCAGTGAGCAATTTCCGGGCTGAAGCCCCATCGCTTACCAATGGCCTTTTTGCAGGAGTATAAAGCTATAGTCGCCTTCTTCGCGCTTTTTTCCAAGTTCCGTCTGACGTTCAGCTTCCTGTCCAGGATTGTCCCCAACTAACGTCATCAACTTCTCATACCGCCCAACTAATTGAGGATCCGCCTCGCCGTTTCGACCTCAATCCGACCGTTCAAAAAATGCCGTTCAACTCCGATGTCATCGCCTTCACCTGCTTAACAGCAGTATAAGCACCACCGTGCCCAGGAAAGGGGACACTTGTGGCGACTTTTAGTATCGAAGATGAACTCCGGCCCAAATTATCACCCAAAATATCCATGCTACCAACGTCCTTCCCTATGGCAGTCTTTCTCCTATCCATTCTCGAGACTAGCACCTCCAGTTGAGCAAAAACCTATCCCCCGATTTGGGAGAGCCAGGCTTGAACCTTTTTCCGTCCGTCTCTGAGTACCAGTCCTACTGCCTGGCTTTCTACACTTCACAATGTCTCCGACCCCCTAAAAAATCTCTTTATGTACTGACCCGACTGCTTAAACCGACCCGAAGCAGTATAACCGACCCGAGCAGTACGCCCTGCCAAAAATACGTCTGATCCGAACTGTATACCTACCGAACAGTATCACTGCTCCAAACACTATACCCGACGAACTGTCTTCCCGACCCAATATTCGCCACACGAAAAATAAACCCGAACACTGTATTATCGTCGAAAAACTAACTTACCTCACTGTATTATTCCACTCACACACTCAACCGAACGAAAAGTGATATCACACGTACATGCCGGTATTTTTTTTTTTTTTTTTTTGTTCAGCGGAGCCCCAGTCAGCGGTCTCAACTTTTACCAAAAAAATATTTTACGCGCACTACCACACTTGAAAACTTTTATTACTTGCAAACTATTCAACTATTAAACACGCGTCGATTTGAAAAAGCACAACCGTGCCATGCAACGAATGAGACCTCTCCTTGACACTGGTTCTGACAGTAATGATGCTGATGAAACAACGATTCTGCCGCCAAACCTTCCCAATTTCCCAAATTTACTTCCACATATTACGCCCCGTCTATCTTTCTTTCCAGTCACATCTACTAACTCTATCCTCTTCTTTCTAATACATTGTCTGCACCATCGACCGCATAAACTATCATTTAAACCAAAACTAGCGTTAGGGAAAGCGGCTCTTTGGTATGGTCAGTCCCTACCATAGAACCAATTTGAGCTCTTGATGAAGTCCCTGATATGTTATAAAAGATGTATTATATTTTTATTTATTAATTTTGAATAACGACACGACTTGTTACGTTTAAGTTTTAATCAAGACATTCCGGAGTTACACATATTTTAAAATTGATAATGATATATAAATTTACATGCTTGTTATTTTAATTATTATTTATGTTATTGTATATTTCAGGATTATTTAATTAAAATATGTTTGAAATTAATTAAACTATATATAATTGATTATATTATATTTCAAAATTACAAATAAATGATTTAATTATTTTTCAATGGGGTGGCTATGCCACCTCCCTTTTCAATTAGAATGATCTTGTCATTCTGTTTAATAAATTACATGTATATGGTTAATATTCATTATTTAAAAAAATTTAAGTTAATTTAGTTTTGTTTAAAGTTATAGTTTACGATATTATTATTTAAAATTATGCAGTTTTAAATTTTTCATATTATTTTTTTTTTTTTTTTTTGTCAAATTAAAATTATAATAATTTTGTAATTGATGCATATGTATATACTCGTACATATTTGAGTTTATTAATTATAATTAAATATTTTTTTTAGAAAATAATTTTATCTTACTTCTAATCAAATTGATTTTGGTTAGAAAAAAAAATTAAAAATTAAAATTAATTAAAAAATAAAAAAAAAAAATAAGTACTTTAGTCATTCATCCCAATTATCTCTTTCAACAGATATGTAGGAACGTACATATTCGTTGAAAGTTCTATGGCTTCTTTCCACCGTTCCTAGCGTTTGATGGTGGTGTGCCGTAGAAGTTACCTTCTTAATTTTCATATATTTGCATATCTCATTCAAAATACTGTTCTTGTATTCTGTACCCATGTCCGTAATGAGCGTCCTCATAGGGCCATAAGCCAAGATAAATGAATCAAATATAGCTTTGGATACTGTTTTCGCGCTTTTATCGCGTACTGGCACTGTTACCAGATATTTTGTCGTTACATATAATGGTGACTGCATATTCAAAACCATCTTCCGTCCTTGGGAGTGGTCCAATCGTATCTACCAAGACCTTATCGATCGGAGTATCCGTTATAGTCATTGGTATTTTTGTATGTCCAATAGTTTTGGATTCTTGACATTTCCTACAAGATCTTATGTAATCAGAAACCGACTTGATCATTTTCGGCCAGTAGAAATATCGTCTAATCTTTCCAATTGTCCTTGTTATGCCTGAATGACCTCCTTGTATGGGGTCATCATGATATTGCTTCAATATCTTATTTATTTCATTTTTATTATTCAGCTTGGTCACCTTTGGGAGTAGCGCTACTCTTAATTTATCCAAAAATATATTGCCCTTGGCCTTAAAATCTTACATTGAGACAAATTCGAAAATTTTCTCATTAGGTGCCATTCGTACTTTATTTACTTTATATTTGCCGGTTAGTGATTCTAACCTGGAGAATAATTGTCCGAAGTCAATTTTCTCTTTAGCAAATAAATTATTTATTAATATTTTTCCTATTTTCATTTTGCCATGTTTCAATAAACAATGGTCGGAAGTCATCTCGAGCTTATGGTATCGCCTGACGTCAGATGGGCTTATTACTTCAAATATATTGGGCTTCTTGTACGTTAATTGCTGATTATTTTCATTTTCATTATTAATTTTGTCTAAGTTAATTTTTTCTGTAGCCGATCTCGTTGTTACTTTGAGAACGGCTTTGTTCACATTTATATTTCTCAGATCATCTATCGTTATTCGTGATAGTGCATCTGCTACATAATTATCTTTGCCTCTGAGGTATTCGACTGTAAAGTCGTATTCCTCTAAATCTAGCCTTATTCTAGTTAGTTTTGAGCTGGGGTTTTTCATAGAAAACAAGTATGTTAGTGGCCAATGGTCTGTTTTTACCAAAAAATGCTTACCATGTATATATGGTCGAAAATATTGAATTGCCCAATGAATCGCAGTGAGTTCCTGTTCAATTGACGATTTATTCCTTTCGCCTTTTGTAAAAGATTTAGAAGCATATGATATCGGTAACTGTCTACCATTATAGTCTTGTGTCAAAACTGCACCGCAAGCATGTTTACTGGCATCCGTTGTTATACAAAATTCCTTAGTGAAGTCTGGATATTGTAATATCTGTGGACTTAGTAGAGTGGTTTTCAAATATTCAAAAGCCTGTTGGCATTCGGCCGTCCAACGGAATTCTGCACCTTTTCTCGTAAGTCCTGTTATATGACGGGAGTAATCAGCGAAATTGCTAATAAACCTTCTGTAATAGTTACAGAAAGCAATGAATCTTCTAGCTTCATCCGCATTCGATGGTACTGGGTAATGTTTAATTGCTGAGTATTTTCCATCATCCGGTAGAATGCCCTCATTGGTGCACTTATGCCCTAGGTAAGTAACCTCGTGCATGAAAAACGTACATTTTTCAGGATGCAACTTTAGATTGTGTTTTCGGCAAATATTGAAAACGTCCGTTAAGTTATTTAACATGTGTTTCGCAGAGCAGCCTAACACAACTAAATCATCCATATATAGAAACGCCTGGGATGGCCTTAAACCTGTGAATGCTAGAGTCATCATACGCTGAAACGAATTTGGAGCTATATTTAGCCCGTATGGAAGTCGTTTGAAGCGATAAGAGCCATTTTCAGTTGAAAATGATATAATGTATCTTGAATTCTCATGTAACTCAATTTGATGGAAGCCTGACATTAAGTCAAGGCACGAAAAGTACTTTGCTCTACCCAATTGGTCAAGAATGTCCTCTATTCTTGGGAGAGGGAATTTATCAGCTTATAATTTTTTTATTTACCTGGCGGTAATCTACGACCAATCTCCACCTTTTCTCCGTTGAATTTGGGAGTGCCTTTTTTGGTACAATTAGCAATGGGCTGTTGTACTCTGACGTTGATGGTTCTATAATATCATCGTCTATTAACTTTCCTACTTGTTTTTCTACTTCTAATTTTTGTGAATGTGGGATTCTATAATTTTTTATATATGTTGGTGTGTTATCAGCCAATCTTAAATGTTGTTTGTAAAAATTGTTTGTGGTTATCATTTCTGTTTCTAAAGCAAATATATCAGAATAATCCGAGCATAATGTTGTCAGTTCACACTCGAATTCCTTAGGTAAATTTTTCGATAATTTTTCCAAAATTTTATCCGTCCTATTGTCGCTCTTTTGGTCAGTAACAGGATATATAACATCATACTCGTTTAAATTCTCCGTTTGGATGTTACTAATATTTATCGTCATGTTTTCTTTGTTAGTATTAAGAATTCTGACATATGCGTTATTGCCTTGCGCCAACGTATTTGCAATGTATACGCCTGATTTTATTTCTTGGTTCAACACCAGTAGTTCCTCATGCTGTGTATTAAATTGTATCTTGCGTATTACCTGAGCCCTTGCTGGTATAACGACGTAATCATTATCGTATGTGTGGTGTATCGGAATTGTTAGGGTTCGAAAATTTTTAGGTCTCATGACAAGACACTCTTTGTTCTCCATGAAATCAATGCTACAATTAAAAGTTTTCAAATAATCCATTCCGCTACATGGTATTGGGAAGTCATTGTGTACCACATGAAATTCATGAGGTATTATGAAATCCTCCCTGCAAATTTCCAGATCGGTTGAACCTATTGACTTTATGGTTCCTTCGCCTATGCCACTAATCGATGTTATTTCCCGTTTGTTGATAAAAATTATTTTCTCCAAGATTTTCTTTTTTTATCAGACATATGTCTTTTCGCCAAATCTTCTACTTCACTAATGTATGCGTTGGCCGTTTTATTCCTTTGCTGTATGTTCATAAGCTTGGCAATTAGTCCACCAACAGGTTCGCCTTTTATTGATCTTTGTAATTTTTCTTTAATTTGTACTATAGTTGTTTCATCTGTGATCAATTGTCGGGCAGTTCCCTTTAGCTTTGTCTTAATAAGTGAAATAGCTATCATTTCGTGGGCTCCTTTTAGTTGGTCAATCATTATCAGACCATCGATGAAGCTCTGTAGGGTTTTCACGTCTCCATCGTAGTCCGAAATGAATTTGGACGCAGTATCCACGAATTGTTCCACTGTTTGGGCCATATTTAGTTCCTCTTTTGCTATTACTTTATTGATTACTTCTTCTATAAAATCCTTAACTTGTTCTCCTTCCATTTCTGTGTCTCCCTTATCATTTTAATCTTCTTCCTCAACTGTTTCGGGACCTAGTTTAGTACTTATTACGATTATCTTATCTATATTCAATTTAATCTGTTCCGTATAATCGTGCGGTATATTCTCTCTTATACCATATTTGTCATATATTTTCACTAATCTATCTCTTACGTCCCAATATATGTCAACTACTATTTTCAAATGCTCTTTCGTATAATCTAGTTTATATTTCGAAACTAGTCTTGCTATGTTATTATAATTTTCTATTAATGTTTTCAAATGTTTCTTTATGGTATCATCCTTTATATAAGTATTCTTATTGATACATTTATATGACTTCTTGAAGTCTTCATGAAAAAATTGTATGTTACCTATAATTAGTTCCCATTTGTCAGTCATAATCCCCTATTATCGGTTTTAATGACACTTTACTCGTAATTCTAGGGCCTATATATTTAGTTAGTTTTTGTTGAAAGTATAAGATGCCTTTTATTCATAATAAAACATGAAAGCATAAATTTAAATGTAGTGTTAAGAGATTTATCAATTGTCTTCCATTGACTCCGCTCCTTTTGACCTATATCTTTCGGGTCTATATTCCGGTGGTTTAAAATCTTCCAACCCGTTGGTGAAATATCCCTCTTGGGCTAATCTTAATATTTCTTTATCTACTATATCTAATATTCTTGAATGGTTGTCATGTTCTCCGTTGGTCAGTGGTTTAAATTCCGGATGGGCTTTATTCAATTTGGCCCATATATGTTGTCTTGTCCGTCTAGGCATTGCCGGAAATTTTCCTTATTTCTCTAGTCTTTTTAAGTTCTAAATTCAATATTAGGTGCTCTTCCTGTACCTTAGAATACTCAGGAGTTCCTACTGTCAGTTGTTCGATCTTCTGTCTTAATTTCCTAGACTCGCTCCTCATTCGTTTTGTAACTCCCCCTCTTTTATTTTTCCTTTTCTTTTTTCTTGTGTCTTCCTCTATAGGGGTATGCTCATTCTTAGCTTGGTTCTCATTAATTCCAATTGTCGGACTATTTATGTCGATGTCTATGAAGTCCCTGGGGATATCCACACAAAAGCTATCTTTACTATTGTCTACCAGTTCTCTATTTGATTCTATAATTTTCTTTATTGCTGGGAAGCCTATTTTTGGGATATTTGTTAGTCTTTCCTCTGCTTCACGTAGTTTCCTGCATTTTGGTTGTCTTTTCCAATATTCTTGTATTGTCAATTTCTTTGGTCCGGCTTTAGTCTGATTCATTTCTTTTAATTTAAATTTTATCTAAATGATTTGCCACTATGGGTCTCTAATATAATTCTTTCTTAGTGATCTCTTGTGCAATTGATATAAAATTGTAGCTAACTGTGCTGATGTAATTATTATTATTATTAAATAAATGTCCGTGTTGGAAGAGGGTTGGTTCATTTCTAATTCATTTATTACGTTAGCGTTAGGTTTGTTAATCTTTGAATGGTGTCCCCCCATTTTCACAAAAAAAAAAAAAATAATAAAAAAAAAAAGCTCACATAATCAAACCAAAATAGAATAATGGCAAAAATATTATCTCCAGAAAGAAATTCATAAAAGATTGTTATTATCAAAATAAATTCTCCTCTAATTAGTTGTGACTAAAAACAACATTTTCAACAAATATAAATATAAAAGATGGTATGGTCGATTGCAGCACTTGTGGCCGCGATCGTCCTTGTTACAAAAATTATTATTTAAAAGTATAAAAAAAATTCAGGTAGATTGCAGCGCTTGTGGCCGCGATCTTCCTTGTTAAAGAAATATAAAGTTTTTAAAATTAATATATAAAATACTTATTTATGAGGGTGTTTTCATAGTGACCGCTAATGATGTTGCTGATGGTTCTGCCTGTTGCTGTCGTTGCAGGTATTTTTTTTTCATACCTGTTTCCTCTGTTATCTATTTCACATCTATTGTACAGCTCACTCAGACATGGTGTTTTTGGAGATATTCTGGTATGTTGTATTCACTAAACAGCTCACTCAGATATGATGTATATTCTTCTTGCATGTCGTATTCATTAAACAACTTTCTCAGGTATGATGTATTTGAAATAAAAGGATAATTATTTGCCTTTTAATAAAAAGAAATAATCTATAATGTCACAAACAATAATTCATTTGTATGTCCATTCGGATTGGAGTTTGAGTTTATGAAAGCCAAAAAAAAATTTTCACTCAGTCACTTGTTATTTTGGTTACAAAGTTTTCAATTTAAAAATATTTCATTTATTATTTTTTTTTTACTTTTTAAGGATTTGGAGGCAGGATCGCCGTATAAAAGATGTATTATATTTTTATTTATTAATTTTGAATAACAGACACGACTTGTTACGTTTAAGTTTTAATCATTAATTAATTGTTCTTTATTATTTCAATTCTTTTTATTCTTCAAATTTTTTACATAGTTTTATTGATTGTGTATCAAAATACCTAAAAACATACATACACATGATTATTGGATTTCTCTGTGTTATACTCCGAATTCATAACACAGCAGAAATCAAGAAAGCACGCAACAACAATTGCATGGCATAGCATGAGTTGTCATTGCACAATACCTTCGCTGTATCGACAATTGTTTATACATTAACAGTTCATAGTACAGCGTATGGCCAATGAACTTTAATGTACTTTTATCGTGTCAGCGAATGTTTGTGATTGCACATATTTTGGACAATAACATTAGTGAATCAATAAAGTTATCGTCCAATTTATGAATGCAACTATGCTACAATGTGAAATTTCCACATTTGAGAGATCAGAGATATAGTGAAGAAACGGCGATCCCAATGTTCGAAGTCTCGTTCCACCTCCTCCACATCCATGCAGCTACGACAGAAGTCATTTGACGAGACCCTGAGGCGTTCAGCGTGTCTCCCTATGAGGCATTAGCCCCTATTGGCCTTCATTTTGGCCAAAATAATGCCAGCTGGCATACCAGGCCATCATAAATTTCGGCAACTAACCGTTATTTCAAAATATTTCATTATTTCCATTGTTTCCTCCGTCATTATATTGGTATTTGTTTTGCACTTTCTTATTCCACTTTCTCGCTCATTAACAAAACAAAACCAGCTGATCATATCCCAGCGAACATTAGCAATCCTTACTTAGCACTAGTCACTACAGGTTTGAAAAAGTTTTAAACTTTTTATGTACCTCAATCTATGAAAATATACTTCTTCAACCATTTTGACAGTAGTCCCAAAAAACGTGTTCTACCTTTAGCTTTATTAGAAGAAACGATACGGATCTAGACAGCTGATACAAGCCCTTTATTGTTGAGAAAACGAAAATCCAAGGAGCAAGATTATTTGCACCATCTTTATTTTATTAATTCACTTAACGAATATAACAGTAATTGAAATTAAATTTAGCATTAACATAAATATAATATACACATACAGTTACAATTGGAATTTTATAAAATCCAATATATTAAAAAACGATTGTATAAATAAAATTTCATAAAAAAAATAAAGAGATGCTAAAAAATATAACATTAAATAATAAACTATGAAATTGTAGATTGTAGCTATGCAAATTTTATAAATATATGTATATTAGCACTTGGTGCACCAAGTGAAATTTTAGGTAAAAAAATGAAATATTTTTCAATATTATAAATGGATTTTCAGATACCTTTATGGATATTAGCTTTGTTTATTTAATTGGTCGTATTTCTTTTTGTTTATAGACAATTCGTTGCAGAAATAACGTTCCTGTCAAAAATTGTTTAATTATTAAAAACTGTACGGATAGTTATACTGATGGTTTGCCTGTCATGGTTAAACAGTTACCAGAAAGTATTATTTACAATTTTTACTTTCTTAAATATACAGGTAGTCCTTGACTTACAACCGCTCGACTTACGACTATTCACACTTACCACCATTATTTTTTATGCAAAATGGATTAATAACACAAACAGTTGCGGGGATTTCTAAAAATATAAGAAAAATGACATCGACTTTCGACCGAGATAGGTTCCCGGACATTAGTCGTAAGTTTATTAAGTCGTAAGTCGAGACAAGAAAATGATTAATGTGTATACATACTGAAATGATTCGCAGTATTTTGTTTTTTATTAAATTGTTTTCTTTGCAACTATGTTAGTTTTCGTCGCTTGGTAAAAAACTGTATTTAAAAAAAGAAAGCCGATTACATGATTTCATAAATTACGACAACCATGTAACAATGAAATCAAGGACAACGTTTACAATCTCTAACCAATCATCCAAATCATCTTGTGAATCAGTTGCAAAAAATACAGTAGCTGTGGAGATATCTTCATCTGCTTTGCGTATTGTACACTCTAAGCAAAATGAACGTGGACGAGCACATAATTCCCTAGGAGCAATGTTCAAGGGATGATGACTATTATGTATATTATCCCTTAGATCAAGACTCATTAACGGTGATTCATTTAAATTATTTACATCCTGCCACACATGCAAGTAAATCCCGTCCAATGTACACCAACGTCGGTTCCAGTTGTGTTGAGATTGGGGATCTTCGACATTAAGAAATCCAGCAAACGAATGTTTCGGGAAACGTGCTTCTGCACGACCTTTTAATTGTAATTCACGAGACAGATTGGTGGATTTCGTTCGAAGTATCAAAGGTATGTGGCAATTACTAGAAGCACGTATACAAACGCGATCTGAGTTGTTCGTTTCTTGAGGCACATATTCATAAGGCACAAAATCACTCGAGTCCAATGTAAAAGATGCATGCAACCGAAATCTGGAAACGATAGAGTTCGCAGAAGATGACGAGGATGTAGACAGTGATGATGAAGGGCTTGTCATGGATGGTAGAGGTGTTTTCTAAAAGTAAATGAAAACATTAGAGTATTTCTTACTACGAACTATTTTTCTTATGGAATTGGAACTGACTAATTTCTTACCCATTGCTTGGGTTCAAATCCAAGTGTAGATACTTTACGTAAACGTAACATAAACACATTACATCGTATGGCATGTTGTTGAACCTTGGAGTTGGAATTCGTGGCCAGTTCCGAATACAGTACGAATTCAATACCACACTCACGAAATACCGCTGAACCGTTTTGACACTCAGCCGACTGTGTGGACTTAATTATTCCCCCACATTCAAATGTTACAATATAAAAGTAATTAAAGAAGATATCATGATTGACATTGCCACGAATCGGCAAAAACATTTCGTCAATAAAGAATCGCATTATAGGCCTTTGGCTCATGGTTTGATTATTACTTGCTGTTTGACTTAGATTTTTTTTACGGCGCAAGGCTGAGAATAATAATAATCGTTCAGCTTCCACCATTTCGGCTGAAATTTCAAGATCCGGCAATTTGCGACAAATGCTTACTGTCTGAGCTAATTGTTCACTTACAGAAGCAGTTTCATTAAGCGAGAAAAGAGCTTCCAATTCCAAATTAGAGTCTATTGTAGATTGTGTACTTCGAGCTAAAGTTTGATTTTCACCTGTATTAGATGCCGGAAAACCTAACGAAGTTGAAAGTCGCTTTCTTTCAGAATTAATATATTGTTTACTTTTCCGAAAAGATTTTCGCAACAATTTTTTAAAACATTTGTATCTGCCCAGTGTACTTGTCGAAAAGGAGTTCGAACTTTTATCTTTTCCATGATCGGAGTCGGCATTTAAACTTTGAGGTTGCGATGTGTGACGTTGGCTTAATTTGAGTGCATCATTTAATTTGTGTGGAGTATTTGGGCAACAGACACATAAATTTGAAAATTCACCTTTATTTGGGTCATCCTAAATTAATGAAAACAACAATGTAAATTAAATATATAATGGTTTTTTGTATAAGTATTTTAAGGTTTTCCCAATAACAAAACTAAACTACAAAATCAACATGATTTCATTTTATTTTTTGTTTTTTCATTTTATTATTTACAAATGTGTATGAATCATTATTAAAAACTCATCAATGAATTGATAGGAATGTTTGTAAGCTCATTTATTTGTTAAAACAAACATATTTCGATAAAAAAAAAAAAAAACAATAATTCAATTTTCAATAACTCATGGAACGAAATTTTGTATTTTTTGTGCTCATTTCAAAAAGAAACGATAATAGCTTAATACTATTTTAATAATAAAATAGTGATTATTACTATGTCAACATTTGCAACCCTGCGCAAATCAAACTTATTTTAATTTTCCAATACAAAAATTAATTTCATGGTCTGAACTAACACTTTTTAGTTTTAATGTGCAAAAATTTTTTTTAATATTGATCAAAATATATCTCCATTGCATTTGAAAAGAACAATTCTACAAAAGAATAACACAAGGTTGCAGATGCTGGGTGCCACTTAGCTCAATCGAATTTATTTAAAATAATTGTTTTCAACATATTAGATATCGCGCAATGAATTCTGGAATGAAAAACTTTTCAGTTATATTTGATATAATATTGATTTCGTTGAATTAGACATTAATAAAAGTCATAACAAAAGCAAGTATATATGAGAAGTATATAAAACATCATAGAAAAGCATTAACAGGAATCAATAAAAAATTCTACCTTTGTCGTAAAGGACTGTTTCTTTGGCGTACTTTGATTGTGTGACGTTGGCGGCGCAAATCTATTTAAACCTAAATTACTGTCAGCAGTGGTGGAGTCATCAGCATCAATTGATTCTGAAGTCCTATCAACATCGTTGGGCATTTCATAAGATACGGTGTCTTTATGAGGTAGCTCGTGATCGCTTTCGAATGATGTATTGAGACGACCATTTAACATTGGCTGAGTCATTGATATATAGGACTTATTTGTTATTTTCTGAAAGAAAAAAAAATATTTTTTGTACTTTTAAGTTCAATGTTTTACAAATTTTCAAACTTTTACATTTGTTACTTTTTCTAAATGTTCCAGGTCAGCAGCCCCACTATCTATCATCAGTTCGCTTTTGCATAAATTTTCAAGAAATATTTCGCTACGGTGCAAAGATAAATCAGACTTACTGAGATTGCGTTGACTTTTTGGAGGTGAATTGTGTTCCATTACTCGAACATTATTCAATGATTGACAGTGTTCTAATTGGCCAATCAGAGGTGTTGGCGATGTGTATGAGGCAGTCTCCCTTTCAGGTGGTTCTGGCAACGTTGGTAATGGTATTATATGTGTAGTGATTTTTTTACTTTTCAAAGAATCTTGGAGAATTTTTGCCAATGCTGTTGGTTGTTGTTGTATTTTATGTTTTAATGGTAATTTAACTGAGTCCATCATTCTTTTATTGGATTTATTAACTGTTGCATATAATATTTCAGGATTGTTAACAACATTAAAATGTTGAAAACCAGTATGATTGTCTAAATCAGGATTTTCCGCTATATGAAAACTATCCTCTATTTCAGAGTATATTGGATCATTGTAATGAATATCTTGTTCTAATTGTGGTCTTACGCTTCTATGAATCTCAACTCGGGTCTCTTGTACTATACCACGATGACCATCAAGGCAATCCAAACTAGATGAGCACGGCTTCCGTCCCTGAGTTTCCTAATTGAAATAATACAAAGAAAATATATGTTTAGGATATTTTTTATTGTGGAGAGGTATATCAACTTTTTTATTTTTCATTATTTATTCATCCTATACTTCAAGTTTATTTACAATACAAATATATACATTATGAGATCTCATCAATTATTTATTACAGCGAATAATATTTACTATAAGATTTATACTATGTTCAGTCGGACAGCAAAATTCGAGGTTCGCTCTCTCATTCACGGTTCGCGCCCCAATCATGATTGAATCAACATGTTTCGCCATACAATATTTTGAGAGCGAACCATCTTTGTACATTTTGAACCTTGCTGCGAACAACGAAAAATTTACTGTCATCTATTATCGCTAGTTTATCTGAACTAAATATATATCTGAACAAAAATATATAAACAAAGAAAAAACAAAAAATTAATGTGTGCAATAAAATAAATAGAAACATTTAACAAATAAAAAGTATATATTTATATATATACTAGTTGATTGTGTGGCGCCTAGGCGCCCGATTATTTTGATTTTAACAAACAAAATTTTTTTTATTACAGAATTTTCCTACATTTTATATATTTTTAAAAAATTAATTTTATTGTTTTGAAAATTTCTTAAAAAAAAAAAATCGAAAAACAGTTGTAAAAAATACAAAACAAAAACTTCGATTTTCAAATGAAGTTTTGTAAAGGTCCTTTTAGTATATTTTTGCAAAAGTTTGCCAGTAGCCAACGTTTGCTTTATACTTTCTGCTTCAATACATAAGGAGTCTTCAATATGATTTTAAAAAAATATTTTATTTTGATAGAAACTCAGTAATTTTAGTCTTATTAAGACAAACTATTAATATGTATCTTTTTAATAATTTAATTTATGTTTTATAACTTTTTAAAATGCATCAAAATAAATAAACTTATTCAACTAAAAAAAGTTTTTATACCTTTCGGACAAAACAAAAAAAAAGCTACGGTTATAACGAACTAAGTCTATAAGGAACTAATTTGGTCGGTCCCGCCGAGTTCGTTTAGACCAAGGTTCCTAAAAGTTTCTTAATGGGTGGGGGGGGTTGTTTAAAAGTTAAAATAAGTCGTATTTTCATAATTCTTTTTTGAAGATATGAATAACGTTGGATTATTTATTTCATATACATGGTATAGCATAACATTTGAAGAATCTTTGAAAGAATTTTCAATAAAAAATTTTAATAAATAAGCCCGTGACAGCGAATCTCCGGAGGCGTTGTTGTTTTGCGGTGAACATCATAACCCGTTACCGGATCATGCGAAATAAAAAAGTCGAAGTGCGTTTAAAAAATGCTATACAATTTCGGGAATTTGTTGTTAAAAAATGGGGAAGAAAATGGAATTAAAAACACCCTTCGTGGTTACCTGATGATTTATGTGTATAGTGTCTAAAATTTCAAAAGAATCGGTCAAGTAGATTTTGAGTTATGATGTTCACGGACTTCGAACATTTATTTGCGAGAAAATCGGTTTAAAGTTTTTTAAAAACTGATTTATATACTATATTCCATATGAGGCCGGTCGCTGGAAGCGCTGTATTTTCTTAAGTTTTGTTCTGATTTACTTCAAATTTTGAAACAACACTCTCGACATGTTGTGCATTCAGAAAGAGAAATGCCAAAAAAGGTATTAAAACCTACCACCCTTTAAGCAAGTGCAAACACCAATACACCTACACAGAAGAGAAAAAAATATTTCATATTTCATCATACATGTAAACTGAAGAAAGAGAACAATATTTTTTGAAAAGTTATCTATAAATCCAAAAAATAAAATATAAGAGCGTATTAGTTTTACTTAAAAAAAAAAATTATTATTCCAAATCGCCTTTAATTCTTACATGATAATTTCAATAAATTATTCAAATTAAAATCTTAAATATATTTACGTTTGTTTGTTTGTTTGTTTGTCAAAATTTTTTGAAAGCAAATTATGCAAAAATTAATATTATGAGTGAAAAAATATTCATTTCCCACCTCTCTTCTGAAATTACAATGTAATTTAATTATGCAAAGTTAGAATAATTTAAATTTTAAACCTAATATTGCACTATTTTTTCAAGTGCTTTTCCATACAGAGCTTTAACCGAAAGCATACGTTGGACAACAACAAAATCCACATTGAAGATCTCTTTTTTCTCAAATATTTATCAAAAAAAGCATACTCTTTGGTAAGAGATAAAAAACAAAACGGACAAACGGAAATGTTTAGTGTGATAAAATAAGTAAAAATGTTTAAAATGTCATTCATTACTTTTTTTGCAGAATTTTTTCATTGACCAACAAAGGGAATTTAAAGAAGATTTTGAATAGATGTTAGTTTTTTTTTGTATGCATTTTTTGCGTTCAACTTATTTCATATGTAACACGAAATCTGCATATGCAGTGCTATTGTCGTTAGCAGTGTTGCCAATTATGATAACTTATTGTAATTTCGACGATATTTCAATTTGTTAAAAATTATTTGTGAAATTTGTTAAGATTGAAGATTGAAGATTTAAAATTTTCAGTAGTATAAAAATTACGTCGTCAAGGGTTAACAATTAATGAGTTGTTTATCAAAAATTTATAGTTTTTGTTCAGTGTAAAAAATATAAATTACATAATATGTATAGATTTAATTCTGGGTCAAGCCGTTTCAAAACGGAAATACCTTGAATAGCATCTCCGTTTAAGATTAAGTTTTAATTACGGCGATACTTAAAACCTATGTATATTATATGTTTCAGCTATAGATACATATCAATAAAATTATTTAGTTGATTGCTGTGTTAAATTTTTTTCGTTGAAATTTCATCACTAATACATTTTCATATATAGAAATAACCAACACTGTAACAATATTCGTAATATGAATGATATAAATAAATTTTATTGTTTCCTTTTGTAATATTTTTTCGAGTTTTATAAGCGGTAAAATTTTCTTCACAATATCTTGTTTTAAAAATGACGATTTTTGGCGATTTAGTTTCCAAAATTGTTGATTTTCAGAAGATTTTATTAGCAGCACTGGTCGGTAACAAAGAAGAGAGAAAATTGTGTGTAGGTTTGTATAAAATGAGAAAGATTAAATTTTGTTTGTGTGTGGGTTTGTATAAAATGAGAAAGATTAAATTTTGTTTATGTATTTCGCATAGCTTTGTAGGGAGTGCTATGTGTATGTATTATTTCAGCGTTACAGAATCAGTCAGTCAGTCAGTGAGTCAGGGATCAGCGTAAATATATTTATGATATATATTTAAATAAAAATGGAAAAAATAAATTAGTGAAACGTAAAGTGTAGAAGGATGTCTTCAAATATTTGCACAAAAAACATAAACGCCAAAATGAAACAAGAACAATTGTGTGAACACCAATCTTGATTCAGAGAACGAACCAAGTGGTTAATTTTGCCGTCTGAACATGCTATTAGCAACTTTTTTTGTCGTTTAGCATCCAAAATTTATAAAAAGATGCTAGGTGCTAACTTAGCATCCTTTATTAATAAAAAGTTGCTTTTAACATCATTTTTTTTCCATTATTTTTGAATAAACAATTTTGAATTTAATGGTACTGATATGTTTTAATTTCTCAAGGTGAAATATGAGAAATTTGTTTACTACTCTTTTTCCCACTCTGCTCGTTTCTTTCAACAAATATAACAAAACATTTTGAAATAGAAGAATGTTAACAGCAACAACAGTTGTTAAAACGGCAAATTTTTTAATACAAAACACATTAAACCGGGTAAAAGAACCGATATCCAATATATTAAAAGAGTTTAAATTTTGATCATCTGGAACAGAAAAAAATTCAAATCCAATGGAGTTACATCACAGAACAATATTGGGATACAACACTGAATACAACCTCTTTATGGATTGAAGTTAATAATTTCAAAAATTCTATTTGCGAATATTCGTTTAAAGAGTTGTCCACATTTATATTGTCTTTATTAGTTTTGTCTATCTCAAAAGCCGGAGTTGAATGTTTGTTTAGTTTAATGGCTTTAGTTAGAAGCAAACTTTGCAACAGAATAAATCCGAGGTATTATGTTCTATAATACGGATAAAAGAAGGTTTAAAATCGAAAAATGCGTGCTGTTACACTTACAATATACCGAGCAATGTCGTTGATAAAAGTCGATCATCAGAAAAATATCAGAGCCAAGAAGAACTTGAAGATGAAGCCATCACAGAAATATTAGATTCCATAAACAAATTATTGTAATATACTCGTATATTTTGATAATGTAAATTCTGTTATATTTTAAATTAAAAAAATCTCTCTAAAATTAAAAATATTTAAAATATTTAATTTAAAATTAAAAAAACTCAATTTGATGTTTAAAAAATTACAGATGAAATTCATAAGAATTTTAAATAAAATTTAAAAAATATAAATCGAAACTTATATTTTATATTAATTTTTCCATTTAAAAACCAACGAATTTATTAATAAGTATTTAATTTTTCATTGAAGAGGTAATGAAATTTATAAAAATAATAGCATCTTTTTTTCCAATTTAGCATCTTTACAATTTCAAATTATGGCAACACTGACGCCAACGCGAAGGCGAGATGTAAAAAATTTTATTTTAAAAATCACGTCTCTGGGTTGACACAACGCTGAGTTCTTACGTTATCACTTGAATTGTCAAATCGTTATGTAGTTATTGTTACATACATATAGGTCAGTAAAGAAATTAAAATAAAAATTATGAAAATATCACGTTTTTTGGGACTTGACAACCCTGTTTTGTTTACATAAATGTAAACCCAGCTGATTTAGTTAAAAAAATAATTTGAATTTCTTTTTTTATATATTGTTATTTTAAATTGGTATATTTTGAAAATGAGGAAAACTCAAGCAACATAGCCATGGCTGATGATGTCATGGATATACCAATCAATGAGTAAGAATAAAAGAAATCTGAGTAAAAATATTAATATTGAACTTGTATATTTAAGATTTCTGATTGAGATATCCGCTCGTCATGTGTCTGCAATAACAAAATCAACGAAATTGCTAGTGAGATGCATTGCATTCACGGTAGAGATGTATTGCGGTCTGCAAATTGATGTTTCGGTTTCATCAGCTGCCGAAAATATAAGCGATACAGTAGTTATTAGGCCGGGTCGATTTGTGGGGAGGCAAAAAAATCGCCCATTGCTCAGTGAATGTCGTATTCTAGGGATCAAAATAAGAAACTTTGCCGAAGGAACCATATCTCTAAAACGAATTCTGATGTCCCAGAATTTGGGTCGAACTTTTGGGTAGGGGCAAATTTTGAAAAATCCCACTTTGACCCATTTAGAGTGCTCCAATCGAGTCCAAATGTATGACCGACCCCCACTAACTTTGGAGGCCCGACCCACCAATGCCAGTGGCACACCCCCTGGAACTCCCCTGTGGGGTTCCCCATATAAACCTTTCCAAAAATCGCCAGTTTTGGCACTTTACATGAAAAAAACAGCGAAATGCCTATGTTTTTTCTTTTTGGAGTTTATTTTTCTCTTTAGAAATTTATTTAGTCAGAACATATGTAAATGAAGAAATGAATTTAACTTAGTAATAGAAAAGAAATTTAAAAAATTTATTAGAAATTAGCATTTTTTACAACCCTTTTAAAACCAAGGCATCACTTTTTATTCAACCCTTTTAAAAAATGAACGTATCACTGTGACACAATTGCAGGTCGTAAAATTGCTTGTGTAGGTTTTTAAGCCACCACAAGACACAGCTGCATGTCGTAAACTTACTTGTGTAGTTTTTTTATAGCACCTACTTAAGAAATGAAGGTTGTTTTTACAACACTTTTGGGTTTTTTATGGCACCTTCTTAAGAAATACGCGTTTTTTGCAACCATTTTAACAATTAAGGTATCACTGTAATGCACTGAAACCCTTTTAAAAAATGAACGTATCACTGTGACACAATTGCAGGTCGTAAAATTGCTTGTGTAGGTTTTTTAAGCCACCACAAGACACAGCTGCATGTCGTAAACTTACTTGTGTAGTTTTTTATAGCACCTACTTAAGAAATGAAGGTTGTTTTTACAACCCTTTTTATGGGCTTTTTATGGCACCTTCTTAAGAAATGCGCGTTTTTTGCAACCATTTTAACAATTAAGGTATCACTGTAATGCACCGCAACCCTTTTAAAAAATGAACGTATCACTGTGACACAATTGCAGGTCGTAAAATTACTTGTGTGGGTTTTTAAGCCACCACAAGACACAGTAGGTAGAATTGAAATTACCATTTCATTCTTATTACCTCGTCTCGTAGACCATATATAACGCAACAGTTTTTGTGAATGCATTAAGTCGTTGTGAAGAACTCAAAGTGTGAAGTGCTAATTTCAGACAAAAAAATATTTAAAAAAAATAATAAGTGAAGTGACCATTCCAAATCAAAAAGTTTACAATGAATCCACCATCCTCTACACCGCAAGATGAAGCAACAACAACTATCGAAAACCCAATGAGTCATATACCCAAGCATGATGTTACTGTTTTTGGTGTGTCTACTGATTTGACTGATCTTAATTTACCAACCCATCTGGATATCTTGAGATATTATTTTTACTTAAGCGAACGTGCTAAAACAGATCAAAAAAAGTTTTTCTATAAATCATTCACTATTCAAGTACAAGATAAGTTGGTTGGAATTTGGGAAAAACTTGGTATGGAAATAATGCTGAAAAAAAGTGTATGTAATAAATTGAATAGGTTGCTTGACAAATATCAAGACCAAATCAAGAGAAGAAACAAAAGCCAACAATTTACAGAGTATGTAAAATCTCTGGAAACAATTTTTTACATTGGAACATGTAAATGCGATTTGAAGGCAGCTCCATGTGCATGCGGCTTGATTCCCGATAAGCATGGGAAACCTCTCATCATGGATAAATCGAAAGTTCGCAGAGAAAAAGAGAAATGCAGACAAGAAGTGCTTCGCAAACGGTTAGGTGATACCAATTTGTTAGCGTTTTCATAAAATTTTAGAAAAAATTGATGAGAAGTATCATACTAGGATGTTAAAAGAACTTCATCTTGTTATTTTGAGAGAACCCAATTCTGAATTGATTGGTTACGTAAGACTGGAACATGAAACCGCTGAATACAAAACAACCAAATTAAATGATTTTTCAACGATAAAAATATATCACTGGATGCATTAATTGGAATATGCACTGATGGTGAGCCAACAAACACTGGCCCACACGGTGGAATTATACGACGATTCGAATTGCTGTTAAAAAGACCATTGCATTGGTTCGTTTGCCTTCTACACTTCAACGAACTTCCGTTTCGGCATTTGTTTGAAGCTTTGGATAAGTCAACCAGCACTGGACCGAGATCGGCAACCGGAAAACTGAGCCGTCAATTCGAAACTTGTTAAACTCTTCCGGTAAGTTATTGCTATCACTCATTTATTATAATTGTCAACCATTATTAATTATTTTATTATTATATATTTTCAGGTGGTGGACGGCTTCCAGAAAATTGAGTTGCAAAATATGCCCTCTGCTCCAGAAAAAATTGAATTTTCCACCGATTCGGTGCAATGCAATTTCTAGCGGCGTGGTTTCGATGGATCTCAAACCAGGGAAAATTGTACATTCTCGATAGCTCACCAAGGCCGCTAGATTATTACGATTATATGTGACAACGGAAAATCCAGATGCAAATTTAAGAATTCTGGTTGAATTCATAATTAAATGTTATGTGCCAATGTACTTCAATATCAAGTATTACAGCTCTGTCGTGTACGGCAGTGCATTATTTTTCAAGTTCATTGGTTGGTCACGATTTCTAGAACCTCGTTTACGCAAAATTGTCAATCAAGTAATTAAAGATAATTCATATTATGCGCATTCGGAAAATATCTTGTTATCAATGTTGTTTGATGATAGCAAAGAAAAGCGCGACCGTGCTATCAAAAAAATTCTATGCTATCGAACCGATGTTGACGACCCAACGCAACTTAGAGCTTATAAAAAACCAGATATAAACTTTAATTGCACAAGTAACACGGAACTGATCAATATGAATGACATAAATAACGTATTTGAACCACCATTCACGCGAAGCATTCCGTACGATACATTGAAAGAATATTTAAATCAGGATGATCCACCGTTTAATGATCCAAAAATTCCATCACACATACAAGGAACGGAACGACATGTTCAATTGCTAGCTAGCGTTTCCAAACGGGTTATACCGGAAAATGTAGAGGCTGTTATGGCGACGATATTAGAGAGCCGTGCGAAATTGCCCAGACTTGAAAGTAAAAAAGACTTCAAACAATAATTTTTTTTAGTTTCTTTTCTATAACTAACTTTAATTTAATTTTTTCATTTACATATGTTCTGACTAAATAAATTTCTTAAGAGAAAAAATAGATATTATTATAAATAAATAATAAATATTATTATAAATATATAAATAAATATAAAGAAAAAACATAGGCATTTCGCTGATTTTTTCATGTAAAGTGCCAAAACTGGCGATTTTTTGAAATGTTTGTATGGGGAACCCCCAGGGGAGTTCCAGGGGGTGTGCCACTGGCATGGGTGGGTCGGGCCTCCAAAGTTAGTGGGGGTCGCTCATACATTTGTACTCGATTGGAGCACTCTAAATGGGTCAAAGTGGGATTTTTCAAAATTTGCCCCTACCCAAAAGTTCGACCCAAATTCTGGGACATCAGAATTCGTTTTAGAGGTATGGTTCCTTCGGCAAAGTTTCTTATTTTGATCCCTAGAATACGATTTTCACTGAACAATGGGCGATTTTTAAATCGACCCGCCCTAGTAGTTATATAATAAGATATACGTTTATTTATATATATTTAAATGTTGAGTAAATAAATGAATAACATAACTAATAACAAAACTTCAATAAGTATTATTTTTTTAAATAAAAATATACATATGTTATGAGCAAATCCTGGTTACGGTTGTGACACAAAGTACACCTTTACCGGGTGATTGCAGCTACTTTGTCTTATGAAAACATTATGAAAAATTTTGGGGTTCAATTACGGAACCTTCAATTATTCAAATTTACTATTGTACTTATTGCAAAAAATTAGTTTGCTGTTGTTACGGTTGTGACACAATTGGTGACACATCTTTTTCCCTTGATGATAATTTCACGTTTTGTGCCCCCTTAAGAAAAATACAGAAATGAAAAAAATTTAATTGTGACAACAGATATATATTTAACTATTTAGAGTTGTATTCAAAAATTTTTCTCTCTTGGTCCCTTAGAAAAAAAAATATTAAAAAGTTGTTACGGTTGTAAATAGAAATTCAGCATTTATCAAAGAGTTTATGAAACCCACAAGCGAGAAACTTTCAAACAAGAAAAAAAAAACAAATGAACTGGCATCAGTTTTGTTACATTACAATGAAAATCTCGTTATTATGAAATATTTTAGCGGTCCCTTGGAGTTAGTTGTAACTGTATAGCTATTACAATTATGATATTACAATGTTATGAATACACTCAATTTAAAAACTTATCTTTGAAATACAATTTCACCCGAACTTCTTTAGGAATAGGCAAATAACTTTTAATCTGTTCTATTCCAACATCAGTGTCAAAATCATCATTAGTAGAAAAAACATAATACGGCATGAGTTTTATTTGTACATCGTGTCATTGATTTACATTGTGTATGATTGTTGTTTTTACACGTGTGTGTTGTGTACATTGTGTATATGTTCCTTCTAATGGAAACTATCTTTTACCCTATATTTATAGTGTGTAAATTACAGCAACAAAAATAACATGTCACAACCGAAACATTTTGTGTCACAACCGTAACCAAGAATAATATATAATAGAGGATGTGCAAACCATGATTTTGTGACAAGAAAACTGACAACGCAAGAGCAAGGTTCATATATAATGAGGATGTAAGTTAAATAGTTGCGATTTTTGTGGGTACTATGTACCCGTGTTTATATAAAACGCGTCTACCTTTTGCTACGATTCGGTCAAGAATGTTTTTATTTTTCTTTCCAACTTCTTAAATACTTAAAATAAATTCACATATACTGTCTGACTTAATGTCTGCGCTTTTTCATTTATTTGTTTCATACTTAACATACTTAAATAAGCTGACTTAATGTCTATGCTTTTTAATAAAAATAAAAATGAAAATATGCTGACTGAATGTCTGCACCTTTTTACAAAATATTCGTGATATTGACCAATAGAAATTAAAATTAAGCAACCCGATACCTACACAGTAAATTAATTGTTAATAGGGGTATTCGCTATTCCTAGTTAATTATTATGGGCATTACCCTAGCGTTGCTAACTTCTCCCCCTTTAAACGTCGGAGCGTCACTGCTTTGGCCTTATCTGCTCGATGATGTATTCGATGTCAACTTGTTTGGTTTTCTTATTTCCGCGCATATAGTAGATTAGCCATATTATGCCTGGCATTGCAATGGACAATTAAATCATAACGGCCTTATGAGCCACCAAATGTTCCCGCATACCGGATACCAATTCGTAAGTTTCAAGATTTATTTTGTGTAAATGCGGTAGTGTTAGCTTCACTTCATGGTTAGTTTTTATAACATTTTGCCTTTTTGGTGGGTGCGGCTCTACAGTTATCTATTGTCCATTACGGTTATTATTATAAACGGTTTCATTGACTGTTATATGGCCGGTAAATATAATTAGCAGTGTGCCATTTAATTTAATGGGTTCTCCCTCAGCTACGTCAGTATTGTGGACGTTGTTAAGGAGTAACGATCCCTCGGACACCCATTGCACTGGTGGAATATGTTCTGCTGACTATGTTTGACAAAAAGCTGTGTTGTTGTTCAATAGCTGTGAAAGGTATTGTTGCTCGGCTTCACGGCAAATTTTTGATGATCCGACGATTGTGCAATCAGTTATGGGGGAGGTATGATCGCGACATTTCGAGGCCTGATCTAATTCTAATTTTATTACTGAATTGTTATGAATGATGGGAAATACTTTTAAAAATTTACAAAAAGTGGTCAATACCGGAAATTTAACAATATAATAAATAAAATTTTCGTCTTGTAAAACGCTAACATTACTAGCTCTTAGGATATTACTTATACTAATGGGTACTCTTCTTGATTCGAGCGTGAGTCCTAAGTCAATGCTGTCAAAAATTACTGGGTTTGCAATATTTTCTTTTGCCAAAATTATCGACAGGGCGAGACCATTAAGAAATGCAATAACTTCCCCATTTTTTGAAGCTATAAGTTCGAAAAGGATTAATTCATCCTCTCAAATGGCGTTACTTGATTTACGATACAGCATTAAATTTATCCTGTCCGTCAATTCATTGATTCTGTCCTGTTGGGCTGAGTTTATAGCCGTCTGCTTATCGTTGTTTCTGACTAACGCTTCCTCCGCTGCTGTTAGTAGTTCCATGTCACTACGGTCGGGTGTACCCGCAACGAATTTTAGAGTGGATCCCAGGAAATCAAGTGATCTAGCATGTCGTTTCTTCATACTTAAGGTTCCTAATAATCGGTTAATTTCCCTCATCTGTTCTCGTATCATACTGGTCTCTCTAGCGTCCGATAAGTTATTGAGAAGTTCCTCATTCTCCTGTATTATAAATTCGTATTCTGTTAGATTTGTCCGATGTATCAAATAATCGTAATCCGCGTAAGTTGCAACGTCGCCGTCTGTTATAGTAATAAAGTGTGCGTCTGAATAGTCTATAATCCTTGCCGAGACCCATGGTAAGCAGACAAAAAATTTAAAAAAAAAATTTAAGAAAAGAGAGAAAATAATATGAAGAGAAGAGAAAAAAATGAAGAGGACAATAAGTCACCTAAAGTTGTTTTTAAGGACCTTTTTCCCATCAATCATGACGGTTGTACCAAGATCCCTCTCGATTATTCCCTGTGTAAAAACTTTGTCAAATTTATTTCCCAACCTTTTATTCTTCCTAAAAAAGACGACTTCCCCAGGGTGATAGACCTTATTAGACGTATCGTTGTTATTCCCAACCAAGGCTCTGTGTTGTGCGACACGTAAGCGTTCCTCAACCTTGGCCAATGAGTTATTGTCAAACTCTTCATAATATTAAATGGCTTTTTCTCCGTGACCGAATGAATCCTATCATTGTACTTTACTGTCGAAAGGAGTATAAAGTCAGTAGTGTGCAGCATAGTTGCATTCATAAATTGGACGATAACTTTATTGATTCACTAATAAATGTTATTGTCCAAAATATATACAATCACAAACATTCGCTGACACGATAAAAGTACATTAAAGTTCATTGGCCATACGCTGTACTATGAACTGTTAATGTATAAACAATTGTCGATACAGCGAAGGTATAGTGCAATGACAACTCATGCTATACCATGCAATTGTTGTTGTGTGCTTTCTTGATTTCTGCTGTGTTATGAATTCGGAGTATAACACACAGTAGTCGTATGTATGTATGTATGCCATTTGTGTACGCTCCGTTTATACAGGTATTTTTAATATGTAAAATTAATAATAAAAGAAAGAACCAGAAAAATAAAGATTAATTAATGATTGAAACATCAAAGTGACAAGACGTGTTGTTAATTAACTTTTAAATAAATTATTTAAATTAACATTTTATATGGCGATCCTGCCAGGAGCTGGAAAAGAATTAAAAAAAGACTTCAATTGTACGTGCAGTGTAAATTTTTATAAAAAAAAATAAAATAATTTTTTTAAATAGTTTGAATAAATATGTTCATAAAATCTTCACCATATATTCAACAAAAGATACTGGAGTGTATATTACTTTAAAAGTGAAACCAAGAATTTTACACAATAGTTGGAAAATAAGTTTTTGCAAATGTAAAAGAACCACGCAATCATAAAAAATTTTTCCAGAAAAACGTACACTGAAGAACTTGTACGTACTACGTATATTGTTCAATGGACGTAAGTGAAATGGTTTTTAAGCCAAAAATTACAATGTGCCAATAATTACATATAGAAAATAAAGAAAGTAAGCAGAGCCGTATAAGAAGAGAGCTGTAACGGGTGTGGCCAATACACCCGCAACGGTATCAGCAGCATCTACAACAGCCACAACGATTGCAACGATGGCTGCAACAATAGAGGAGAAAAAAATTTGATGCAGCCAACAGTGAGCGGATTTTATTTATTTTAAAACAATTAAGGTGAATTTTATTTATTTAAAAATTATATATATATATAACTTTATGAACCTATACATATATTAGTTCTTTTAACAAGTAAGGTCGCGGCCACAAGCGCTGCAATCTACCTGAATTTTTTTCTTTTGTACTTATATTTGTTGAAAATGTTGTTTTTAGTCACAACTACTAATTAGAGGAGAATTTATTTTAATAATAAAAATCTTTTATGAATTTCTTTCTGGAGATAATATTTTTGCCATTATTATATTTTGGTTTGATTATGTGAGCTTGTTTGTTTTTGTGCCTTTTTTTTTGTGAAAATGGGGGGACACCATACAAAGATTAACAAACCTAACGCTAACGTAATAAATGAAATAGAAATGAACCAACCCTCTTCCAACACGGACATTTATTTAATAATAATAATAATAATTACATCAGCACAGTTAGCTACAATTTTATATATATATCAATATATATCAATTGCACAAGAGATCACTAAGAAAGAATTATATTAGAGACGCATCAGTGGCAAATCATTTAGATAAAATTTAAATTAAAAGAAATGGATCAGACTAAAGCCGGACCAAAGAAATTGACAATACAAGAATATTGGAAAAGACAACCAAAATACAGGAAACTACGTGAAGCAGAGGAAAGACTGACAAATATCCCAAAAATAGGTTTCCCAGCAATAAAGAAAATTATAGAATCAAATTGAGAACTGGTAGACAATAGTAAAGATAGCTTTTGTGTGGATATCCCCAGGGACTTCATAGACATCGACAAAAATAGTCCGACAATTGGAATTAATGAGAACCAAGCTAAGAATGAGCATACCTCTATAGAGGAAGACACAAGAAAAAAGAAAAGGAAAAATAAAAGAGGGGGAGTTATAAAACGAATGAGGAGCGAGTCTAGGAAATTAAGACAGAAGATCGAACAACTGACAGTAGGAACTCCTGAGTATTCTAAGGTACAGGAAGAGCACCTAATATTGAATTTAGAACTTAAAAAGACTAGAGAAATAAAGAAAATTTCCGGCAATGCCTAGACGGACAAGACAACATATATGGGCCAAATTGAATAAAGCCCATCCGGAATTTAAACCATTGACCAAGGAAGAACATGACAACCATTCAAGAATATTAGATATAGTAGATAAAGAAATATTAAGAAGATTTTAAACCACCGGAATATAGACCCGAAAGATATAGGTCAAAAGGAGCGGAGTCAATGGAAGACAATTAATAAATCTCTTAACACTACATTTAAATATATGCTTTCATATTTTATTATGAATAAAAGGCATTTTATACTTTCAACAAAAACTAACTAAATATATAGGCCCTAGAATTACGAGTAAAGTGTCATTAAAACCGATAATAGGGGATTATGACTGACGAATGGGAACTAATTATAGGCAACATACAATTTTTTCATGAAGACTTCAAGAAGTCATATAAATGTATCAATAAGAATACTTATATAAAGGATGATACCATAAAGAAACATTTGAAAACATTAATAGAAAATTATAATAACATAGCAAGACTAGTTTCAAAATATAAACTAGATTATACGAAAGAGCATTTGAAAATAGTAGTTGACATATATTGGGACGTAAGAGATAGATTAGTGAAAATATATGACAAATATGGTGGAACAATTCGTGGATACTGCGTCCAAATTCATTTCGGACTACGATGGAGACGTGAAAAACCTACAGAGCTTCATCGATGGTCTGATAATGATTGACCAACTAAAAGGAGCCCACGAAATGATAGCTATTTCACTTATTAAGACAAAGCTAAAGGGAACTGCCCGACAATTGATCACAAATGAAACAACTATAGTACAAATTAAAGAAAAATTACAAAGATCAATAAAAGGCGAACCTGTTGGTGGACTAATTGCCAAGCTTATGAACATACAGCAAAGGAATAAAACGGAGTACCACCAGCAGCAGCCAAAGAATATACCACAAAAGCAGCAGTAAATGCTATAGTGGCAAATTGTAACAATGATAATGTCAAACTCATCATGAAAGCGGGTCAGTTTTCTTCATTAGACCAAGCTATTCAAAAATTTATTGAAACATGCACCGAAACAACGGGAAGCAAAGATACTGTGTTGTACTATAGACAACAGAACAGATCATATAATGGCAATGGCAACAAAAATTTCCGAAATAATGGCAATAATTGGCACCAAAGTCGCCAAGGTACCTATAAGGGAAATAACGATTCCAGAAGTAGAAATAGACACAACTACATGAACAATGGAAATCGAAGACAACAGGAAAATACAGAACATAACTATCAATTTACGAACCACTATAGAGGTCGGGACCGTCAAGTCCGACCAATAGAGAGTACAATCAAATCGGGTTCGGAAAACCGGGAATAGCCTCTGGGGAAAAAAGAAAAATATATATGTATAAATTAAACTAAAGCTTTGGTGTGTTTGTAAAATTTTACAATTATCATACAAAACAAATTCTTGTTTTACTTGTGGACACAGGAGCAGACATATGTCTGATAAAAAAAGAAAATCTTGGAGAAAATAATTTTATCAACAAACGGGAAATAACAACGATTAGTGGCATAGGCGAAGGAACCATTAAGTCAATAGGTTCAACCTATCTGGAAATTTGCAGGGAGGATTTCATAATACCTCATGAATTTCATGTGGTACACAATGACTTCCCAATACCATGAAGCGGAATCATAGGGATGGATTATTTGAAAACTTTTAATTGTAGCATTGATTTCATGGGGAACAAAGAGTGTCTTGTTATGAGACCTAAAAATTTTCGAACCCTAACAATTCCGATACACCACACATACGATAATGATTACGTCGTTATACCAGCAAGGGCTCAGGTAATACGCAAGGTACAATTTAATACACAGCATGAGGAACTACTGGTGTTGAACCAAGAAATAAAACTAGGCGTATACATTGCAAATACGTTGGCTCAAGGCAATAACGCATATGTCAGAATTCTTAATACTAACAAAGAAAACATGTCGATAAATATTAATAACATCCAACCGAAGAATTTAAACGAGTATGATGTTATATGTCCTGTTACTGACCAAAAGAGAGACAATTTATTTATTTATTTATTTATTTATTTATTAAATTAATTTTGTAATTTCTACAACAAAACATTTGTCTTAAAAAGTAGAATTCGTATGGTGTTATAATGTGAATTAACAAAAGTAAAGTAATATAAAAGTAAAATAACAATTACATGCAAATTACAAATTACAAATTACAAATTACAATTTTTTAATTTATAAACAATAATTTATTTTAATAATAAAACAAGTTATCTATGAATAAAATTTAAATAGTTTTTTTTTAAATTCTAACGCGTTGCTGGTTTCTTTAATTGTAGGAGGAATAATATTCCAAAGACGTATTGCAGTTATAAAAAAATGCCATTCGGATATTAACGTCCGATGATTAAATTGAATTAAATTTCTATTTCTTCTGAGTTGACTAAATCTCAAACGATTAAAAAGATGACAAGGCTCTCGGGTTATTATAATTTTATGAAGAAATATTAGAGTTCTTATTTTCAGAAGGTCTTCGAACAACACACCAAATATTCTCTTAGAGTATGGAGTTATATTGAGGTAAACACCATTAGTTCTGTAATTACTGAGACCATAAATGTATCTTGCAATATTGTTGTAAGTAACATTCAATTTTGATTTGCTGGTTGCATCACAACTTGCAAAAATCTCACATCCGTAGGTTAAAGTAGGTATCAAATAAGTTTTAGCAAGCAGTAACCTTATTTTTATTGGCGTGTAGTATTGCGTAGGCCAAAGAGTCCTGAGCATCGCGTATGTTTTGCCACAGGCAGCTATGACGTGATCTGACCAGGTCAGAGTATTATTAAATGTGATACCAAGATTTTTTGCTTTGTTAACGATTTCAATCTGTTGGTTGCTAATACAAACACTAGGACTTTCAATAATTTTCCTTGTCCTTTTATGTATAACGATACATTTGGATTTTTTAGGATTCAAACTTAAACCATTCACATTCGCCCAGAGAGAAACACGCTGCAAGTCATCATTTAGTTTTGCAGTACATTGTTCAATGTTTCCTTGTTTATTACTTACGTATAATTGGACGTCATCGGCATACATTCTAATGTTGCAGTGGAGCAACTGTTCAGGAAGATCATTTGCGTAGATGGAAAAGAGGAGAGGCCCAAGAATGGAGCCCTGTGGTACACCCCTGATAACGGGAAGAAAGGTTGAGGTGGTTAAAGATTTTATTTCAACACACTGTTCTCGATCCTTTAGATATGATTCAATTAATTTAGTAGATGTAGAGGAAAAATTCATCATTTTTTCTAATTTTTGAATCAATACGGTATGGTCAACGGTATCAAAAGCCTTTGAATGATCCAACAACACCAACATTGCAACACATCCATCGTCAATTTCCTTTCTGAGATCTTCGGCTACATCGGTAAGAGCAGTAATGCAACTATGTTTGGCCCGAAATCCAGATTGTTTATCGGTCAACAAATTATGATGTTCAATGTAATTAGTTATCTGTAAATGTAAAAGTTTTTCAAATGCTTTTGACAGATATGGCAATATGGCTATAGGCCGATACTCAGTGGGTGATTTTGGAATTGGAAGAATTTTAGCCTGCTTCCATCTTAGTGGATAAGTGCTTGTCATAATAATTTTGTTAAATATATTTGTAATTATTGGTAGTAGTGTCGGGAGAATAATTTTAAAAAAAGCGGGATGAATACCATCAATGCCTATAGCGTTTGATTTTATGGATAGGCAGCTTTTGAATACATCTAATTGACTTACACTTTCGAAATTGAATAAACTTTGTGGAAGATTTGTAGCATGATAGTTAATATAATAACTATGGTCTGCTTGAGACATGGGTATATTAACAAATTTTTTATTTATATCATCTGGATCTAATGTTATATTAACATCACTGTTTTTACTATTAACTATTCCAATTTCTTTAATGGTTTTCCATTTATTTTTTGTAGAAATGGATTGTGAAAATTTGTTGGCATAGTATTTTGACTTTACGTTTCTTATGGTTTTGGTTACAATTTTTCTCGCGTTGCGATAAGTATTATACAGATCATAAGTTTTATAGCGCTTCCAGCGAGAGTAAGCATAGTCACGATCTGCTATGAGGTGCTTAATTTCAGATGTAAACCAAGGTTTCTGGCGGTAATTTACTTCTTTCGTTTGCAATGGCACTATTGTATTAAATAACGTTGTTATATTTTGTTCCACGAAAGCCAATTGATCAATTGAAGATTTTTTCTTCATTGGAGACAAAAAATAGGTCGAGCAAAGTATTATTTGATGATGTAAAATGTGTTGGCATTAGAGAATTTGCAGAAACAAGATTAAATGATTGCATATTGAGGGTTAAACATGATTCTGTTAGCAGATTAGAGTTAAAGTCTCCAGCTATTAAAACGTCACTATATAATGCAGTGATATCTTCCAAAATTTTATAAAAATGTGTGAAATCAATAGTATTCCTTGGCCTGTAGACACAACCAATAAGAAATTTTCTTCCATAACTACAAGCTTCAAGAAAAAGATATTCTACTTTGTTGTTAGGGTCTATTTTTTCATCACTTTTACTTTTCAATTTACAGCCCAGCCCTTTTTTTACATAAATTGCCACACCGCCAAAGCCGTCAGATCTATCATTTCTATATAAATTATAACCATCCAGCGATACCAGGTCATCTGTGATAGATTCATCAAACCAAGTCTCAGACACACATATAACATTAACGTTAGAAATTTGAAAAATAAATCTAAACTCGTCTATTTTGTTTCTTAGACTTTGTGCGTTAATATGACAAATTTTTAAGCCGCTTCTCTGTTTGGCTAGAATTTTTATCATGTTTGCTGTTACGTCTTGAGAATATATTGGAAGGCCTCCCATTAAAGCCATAATCTGAAAAATAAAAATAAATTGGGAAACCTACAAGCAACGCTAATTAGAAATGTAAATAATATAACACCATAGAATTTAATTATGTAAGCTATGAGTCTAACATTTTGATCAATATTAAAATAAAAGTAAACAGTTACATTTAAAATATGATTAAGAATAAAATTAATAAAATTAATAGTACAATAATCAAAAATAGTTACGATGATACAATAGTCATGAAAAAAGGCAAAGGCAAACCTGCAGAGAGGCACAACGAAAATTGGTAAAGATGTGTTATGTATCATCAAGCAAAAAACTGATTGAGTTCATCCAAAAACTCAATAAGGATTGGGTCCTCAGAATTAAGTTTCTTAACATATACCAGACCGCGATGTGTGTAGGCTGTTTTTATTGTTTGTTCTTTTTTCATTTTCAAGGCGGATTGGAGAATTTTGTGGTTTTGAGGCGTTAAATTTTCAGTTACGTAAATTGGCTCCAGACTATTAAAACCAGCGTGTTGTAGACAAAGTGTTGTCTTATTGTCTCGTCTATATTTGGCAATGGTTTTTAAGAGGAAATTTTTTTGGTATGGAGAACACAATTTCACAACTACAACTTCATCGCTCGGTGAATAAGGTTTGTTGTCCCTATATATTCTTTTCAGTCTGTAAACATTTTCAACTTGAGGCGTTGAAATGTTTAAATTTACACATATGTCGCTGAAGATTTTAGAAAGATTTTCATTTTCATAAAAGGGTATACCACGAATTCGTATACAACCGGCCACAACAGAGTTATCATGTTTTAGTTGTTTTCTTTTAAGTTCGTGTATTTCTTTTTTCATTTGTTTTGTTTCAAAGTGATCTGCCGCCAGTTTACTAACACTCTCCTTAATTTCACGAATTGTTTCTGTTTCTAAATACGACACTCTTTTATTTACTGCAGTTATTTCATTACGTATTAAGTTAAGTCTCTTATCAATTTCACTTAAGAGTTCATCTTTATATTCTCGAAATTTTGTTTGCATCATGTTCAATATTTGCTCGGAAAGTTTATCAAAACGTTTGTCCATAATAGTTATAAACTTGAGAGGTGATTCTGCGTTCGTAAGACGAGGAGTTTTTGACACATTATCTATGAAAGAGTTTTGTAATTCTCTTAAACGTTTTTGCGCGGGAGTACTTATATGTGTTGATGCTATTGGTTCTGTTGTTGTTTCTGTGTTATTGTTATCTTGCATGTTTATGATTGATGTTTTGTTTGCTTATTTATTTATGTAAGTTTGTAAGATTGTTCTATCGCTTTAGTTTCTTTTTATTTTGGTTTAATTTTTTTGTTTAGGTTTGTGTTTTTTTGTGTTTATCTATTTATTACAAGTATTAAATAGTCAGTATTTTTATTTTTAATAAACACTTATTTTTTTACAGTAGATGGTATTTAAGTATATTATTAACGTAAGCTTTAATTATTTATTAGAAAAATTGTGTTTTTTATTAGAAAAATTGTGTTTATCGAATAGAAATAAAAATAATTTGCGGAGCTTCCAAAAAAGCACGACCGTTCTTCACGAAAGTACACAATATTCCACAATAGGACGGATAAAATTCTGAAAAAATTATCGAAAAATTTACCTAAGGAATTCGAGTGTGAACTGACAACATTATGCTCGGATTATTCTGATATATTTGCTTTAGAAACAGAAATGATAACCACAAATAATTTTTACAAACAACATTTAAGACTGGGTGATAACACACCAACATATATAAAAAATTATAGAATCTCACATTCACAAAAATTAGAAGTAGAGAAACAAGTAGGAAAGTTAATAGACGATGATATTATAGAACCATCAACGTCAGAGTACAACAGCCCATTGCTAATTGTACCAAAAAAGGCACTCCCAAATTCAACGGAGAAAAGGTGGAGATTGGTCGTAGATTACCGCCAGGTAAATAAAAAATTATAAGCTGATAAATTCCCTCTCCCAAGAATAGAGGACATTCTTGACCAATTGGGTAGAGCAAAGTACTTTTCGTGCCTTGACTTTATGTCAGGCTTCCATCAAATTGAGTTACATGAGAATTCAAGATACATTATATCATTTTCAACTGAAAATGGCTCTTATCGCTTCAAACGACTTCCATACGGGCTAAATATAGCTCCAAATTCGTTTCAGCGTATGATGACTCTAGCATTCACAGGTTTAAGGCCATCCCAGGCGTTTCTATATATGGATGATTTAGTTGTGTTAGGCTGCTCTGCGAAACACAAGTTGAATAACTTAACGGACGTTTTCAATCTTTGCCGAAAACACAATCTAAAGTTGCAACCTGAAAAATGTACGTTTTTCATGCACGAGGTTACTTACCTAGGGCATAAGTGTACCAACGAGGGCATTCTACCGGATGATGGAAAGTACTCAGCAATTAAACATTACCCAGTACCATCGAATGCGGATGAAGCTAGAAGATTCATTGCTTTCTGTAACTATTACAGAAGGTTTATTAGCAATTTCGCTGATTACTCCCGTCATATAACAGGACTTACGAGAAAATGTGTAGAATTCCGTTGGACGGCCGAATGCCAACAGGCTTTTGAATATTTGAAAACCGCTCTACTAAGTCCACAGATATTACAATATCCAGACTTCACTAAGGAATTTTGTATAACAACGGATGCCAGTAAACATGCATGCGGTGCAGTTTTGACACAAGAGTATAATGGTAGACAGCTACCGATATCATATGCTTCTAAATCTTTTACAAAAGGCGAAAGCAATAAATCGACAATTGAACAGGAACTCACTGCGATTCATTGGGCAATTCAATATTTTCGACCATATATACATGGTAAGCATTTTTTGGTAAAAACATACTTGTTTTCTATGAAAAACCCCAGCTCAAAACTAACTAGAATGAGGCTAGATTTAGAGGAATACGATTTTACAGTCGAATACCTCAGAGACAAAGATAATTATGTAGCAGATGCACTATCACGAATAACGATAGATGATCTGAGAAATATAAATGTGAACAAAGCCGTTCTCAAAGTAACAACGAGATCGGCTACAGAAAAAATTAACTTAGACAAAATTAATAATGAAAATGAAAATAATCAGCAATTAACGTACAAGAAGCCCAATATATTTGAAGTAATAAGCCCATCTGACGTCAGGCGATACCATAAGCTCGAGATGACTTCCGACCATTGTTTATTGAAACATGGCAAAATGAAAATAGGAAAAATATTAATAAATAATTTATTTGCTAAAGAGAAAATTGACTTCGGACAATTATTCTCCAGGTTAGAATCACTAACCGGCAAATATAAAGTAAATAAAGTACGAATGGCACCTAATGAGAAAATTTTCGAATTTGTCTCAATGTAAGATTTTAAGGCCAAGGGCAATATATTTTTGGATAAATTAAGAGTAGCGCTACTCCCAAAGGTGACCAAGCTGAATAATAAAAATGAAATAAATAAGATATTGAAGCAATATCATGATGACCCCATACAAGGAGGTCATTCAGGCATAACAAGGACAATTGGAAAGATTAGACGATATTTCTACTGGCCGAAAATGATCAAGTCGGTTTCTGATTACATAAGATCTTGTAGGAAATGTCAAGAATCCAAAACTATTAGACATACAAAAATACCAATGACTATAACGGATACTCCGATCGATACTTTCGATACGGTCTTGGTAGATACGATTGGACCACTCCCAAGAACGGAAGACGCTTTTGAATATGCAGTCACCATTATATGTGACATGACAAAATATCTGGTAACAGTGCCAGTACGCGATAAAAGCGCGAAAACAGTATCCAAAGCTATATTTGATTCATTTATCTTGGCTTATGGCCCTATGAGGACGCTCATTACGGACATGGGTACAGAATACAAGAACAGTATTTTGAATGAGATATGCAAATATATGAAAATTAAGAAGGTAACTTCTACGGCACACCACCATCAAACGCTAGGAACGGTGGAAAGAAGCCATAGAACTTTCAACGAATATGTACGTTCCTATATATCTGTTGAAAGAGATGATTGGGATGAATGGCTAAAGTACTTTACGTACTGTTTTAACACAACACCTTCAGAGGCCCACGGATACTGCCCTTTTGAATTAGTGTTCGGAAGAATCCCATATGGATTCAATAGACTTAACAACAAAGATAGAATAGATCCTATATATAATATAGAAGACTATAGTAAGGAAATAAAATATAGGTTAGAAGTAGCACGTAAGAGAGCTAGAGATAAACTCATTAGGAATAAGCAAAACAATAAGAATTATTATGATAAGAATACAAAGGAATTAGATATAAAAATAGGAGATAAGGTATTACTTAGAAAAGAAACAGGACATAAACTAGAAAGTAAATATATAGGACCTTATACAGTAGAAAGTTTAGAAAATAATGGAAATATAATAATAAGATCACAAAAGGACAACAAAAAACAATTAGTACACAAAAACAGATTAAAAATATATTCCTAAAATAAAAAAAAAAGGAAAAAGTCATGTAATATCTAATCATTTCTAATTGTCTCCAGAATCTAATTGAACACAAAATAAAATCTCCAAATAATTAATAAAATCACATATATACGTATTATTTAATAAACTATTACAATAACATTTTTTTATATATGCGAGAATCTTATAAATATAAATAATAATAATGTTTAACAAAATTTATATAAAATATTTTAAATCTCCAAATAACAATAATGAAAATAAAAAAAAAATAATAATTTTTTATTTTTTTAATTAATTTTAACTTTTAATTTTTTTTTCTATCCAAAATCAATTTGATTAGAAGATAAAATTATTTTCTAAATAAAATATTTAATTATAATTAATAAACTCAAATATGTACGAGTATATACATATGCATCAATTACTAAATTATTATAATTTTAATTTGACAAAAAAAAAAAAAAATAATATGAAAAGTTTAAAACTGCATAATTTTAAATAATAATATCGTAAACTATGACTTTAAACAAAACTAAGTTAACTTAAATTTTTTTAAATAATGAATATTAACCATATACATGTAATTTATTAAACAGAATGACAAGATCATTCTAATTGAAAAGGGAGGTGGCATAGCCACCCCATTGAAAAATAATTAAATCATTTATTTGTAATTTTGAAATATAATATAATCAATTATTTGTAGTTTAAATAATTTCAAACATATTTTAAATAAATAATCCTGAAATATACAATAACATAAATAATAATTAAAATAACAAGCATGTAAATTTATATATCATTATCAATTTTAAAATATGTGTAACTCCGGAATGTCTTAAGTACAGAAATCCAGAAAACACGACAACTAATCTTATGAATGACAAGATCATTCAAATTGAAAAGGGAGGTGTAGCATAGTTGCATTCATAAATTGGACGATAACTTTATTGATTCACTAATAAATGTTATTGTCCAAAATATATACAATCACAAACATTCGCTGACACGATAAAAGTACATTAAAGTTCATTGGCCATACGCTGTACTATGAACTGTTAATGTATAAACAATTGTCGATACAGCGAAGGTATTGTGCAATGACAACTCATGCTATACCATGCAATTGTTGTTGCGTGCTTTCTTGATTTCTGCTGTGTTATGAATTCGGAGTATAACACACAGTAATCGTATGTATGTATGTATGCCATTTGTGTACGCTCCGTTTATACAGGTATTTTTAATATGTAAAATTAATAATAAAGGAAAGAACCAGAAAAATAAAGATTAATTAATGATTGAAACATCAAAGTGACAAGACGTGTTGTTAATTAACTTTTAAATAAATTATTTAAATAAACATTTTATAAGTGTCAGCTATACTCTGTTAGCTTTAATGCATCTCGCAATTTTCAAAAGAGTGGAGTGGAATCTCTCTACTTGGCTGTTGCTCTTACTATGCATTGGTGGGACGAAAAATTGTTCTGTGTTAAAGTGGTCCCTAAGGAAGGTACCGATTGTGTCAGCTTTACTTTTCCGAACCTATTTATTGCGATTGCGAATTTAGAAAATTTGTCTAAACAAGTTAGAAAATGCTGTTTGTTCGTGATCAAAATATCCATGTGGAGTATTTCCCCGGGATAAGTGGGAATAGGTGTCTCAGAAATTCCGACATTTTGTGGTTTTCGCTGATATTTATTTTTCTTGCATATCCTACATACAATTTGCGATAACATACTTTAGTCTCCTCTTTGTTCCCCCTATTATCTGTCCGAAGTTTTCCTGCATTGACCTGTGAGCCCGATTGTGCTCAGTAGTCACTATATCCCACTGATCATCCTCTCGGATGACGCCCATCACTTCTTTTTCGGTATGAATAAACTTGGTGGGTGGAAATTCTGTAATAAGGCGATCCTGAAACTCCGCTAGCGTTGGGAGATCGCATGAAATGGTATTTGTACCAGTCACATCCACAGTGTCTCTCAAATAGCCCAAGAGGCTATTAATGGTGTCATAGACAATTATGTCTTAAAAATCGTTGGAAGATTATCTTTCTGACCTTGGAGCAGTGGTTACCCTTTGATATCAAAAATTGATTTTTAAACTGATTAATTGGAAATTTTATAGATCTAACAACATTGGTTGATGATATTTCACTATGGACAGTCTGATCGTCGTCATCCGACATTTGATTAACATACTGTCGCGAAAGAGCATCCGCCACCACGTTTTCCCTTCCGAGTTTGTAAAAATTTTTTTTGCAAAATTCCTCTATAAACGCTCTCCATCCATTCATTTTCGAGTTCGGGTTTCTGTCTGATATAGCGAAGGTAAGTGGTTGGTGGTCGGTATAAATTTGGATACCAGAGATACAATATAGAAAGTGTCTAAGGTTCTTCAGGGCCCAGACTATCGCAAGTAATTCCCTTTCGTTCGTATCATAGTTTGCCTCAGTGGCTGAAAGTGTTCTAGATATCATGGTTATGGGTCTTCCCTTTTGTGATAGAACGGCCCCCAGAGCAACTGACGATGCGTCCGTTGTGAGCTCGAATATATCGCCATAATCAGGGTATGCCAACAAGACATCCTCTGATGCGAGTATCTTCTTTACTCTATCAAAGGCCGAGATTAATTTTAATAATCCTGGAGCTCTTAGCTGCTACGTGACCATTCTCACCCCTAAGGTACTTGGCCAAAGGTTTCGCGATTCTCGCATAATACCGTCTCTTGTCACAACAAACCCGAGGAAGCTAACTTCCGTTCTGAAGAATTTTGAAATCCCAGGCGAGATTCACATACCGGCCCTCTCGAGTTTTCCCATTATGGTGTTCACGTGCTATACTCGTCCGGTGAATGAATGATAATATCATCCCTATAAACTTGGCATGTTACGCCCACCTCCTCGCGTAGGTAGACTTGCCACCAATACGTTTTTGGAGCGTATAATACGTTTTTTCTATGAACAAAATTTGTGAACACGCTATACGTACGTTTTTTTTTTATAAATATTCAAAATTATACGTTTTTTTGGTTAAAAAAGGTTTTTTTTATATAAATATCTCTGTCTATTGCAGTTACGGTAATAAATATCCTCTTAACGTCAAATAATATTGTATAAAATAAATAAGAAACAAAACCGATCGATATTTAATCGATTATTTTTTTCCACCCCCATCTACAATATTATTTCTGTACGCAATATGTCAAATGTCATTTTATTGACAACGACAACACATTAATTGTTGTGTTGTTGTTTAACATGGTTGTGTAGTAATTATATGAACATTATTTATATTAGTAAATGATGAATTATTATTCGACCTTTGAAATTTATGACTTTTAATAAATTAGTCGAGCTCGAGGTCACGTTTTTGTTTATAAAAACTAGATTAGCAGGTCATAAATCTGATATTAAGTTAAGAAATGTAAATAATGATTGCAATAAAACAGCTCTTACTGCACATTGTAAACACAACAATCATAGCGCAGATTTAGACAATGTACGGATATTAGAAGTTGAGAGCAGGTACCGGCACCGCTATATGTTGGAAGCTCTGAACATTATGAAAGTTCCAAATGCACAACGAATGAACTTTAAATCAGATACAGAGAATATTGGAAAGAGCTTTAGATTTTTAATAAACAAACGCATATGAAAATAAATAAACAATAAACCAGTGTCTAATATAATATTGACATGAAAGGACCGCAGCGGCAATAAATTTTGTGTGTATATATTTTGTTGTTGTTGTACATGTAAGCATATTTTCGTTTAGTACCCTACAAAACTTTGATTGGTTATATTTGTTGGAAGTTATGTTTGTGTTATATGTAAATATATAATAAAATTTTATTATGTATGAATATGAATATATATGTTACTAATTTAACTAATTCAAATTATTATTGTAATTTTAAAAAAAATTTTTAGACTCCCTGAAGATGTCATTCAATGAATGACGAAATATTGGAGGAGAAAAAATAAAATAAAAAAGGATATTTTATAAACAAAAACGTGACCTCGAGCTCGACTAATTTATTAAAATTCATAAATTTCAAAGGTCGAATAATAATTCATCATTTATTAAGAATAACGGAGAGCACGCCGTAATTTACAACCAAAATGGTCTTTAGAAAATTTGGCAGTAATAATTTGATCAGAACTAACATCAACAGATATAAAACAACAAGGGATAAAATTCTAAGGATAAAATCTTCAATTACATTTCTTATACGTTGCAGAAACACAGGTATATTGCCATTATTTATAAGAAACTCTACTAAGAACATATATAACATTTTTATAACGAGACAGTATGAAAATTCTAACATACAAAAAACTCTCGACACATACTTACAAAATTTCCACAATAAAATTCTTAATTTACTAATAAGACAAAAACATGAAATACTTAAGAAAAATACGGAAGAGAACGACAAAATACGTTTGTTTATAGAAAATAATTTAACGAAGGAAGAGGCTAACAAATTTTGGTTGTATGATAAAACGCTTAAAAACTCTTTAAATGAAAACTCTAAAAATGGTTTGTCAATAAAACTAATATTAATATTCCTGAAGATATTCAGTGGCTGTTATCATTGGGACAAAAACATGCTTTGCCCACTATAAGAAAAGATTTTCCGATGCTGAAATTTATTACCGATGGAGACGATGTTATACAAACTATTGAAGACAAGGATGATAGAGAAATGGCAAGGACAAAGTTCACATCTATAATAGATAATTTCTTAAATAAGTTGAAAATGGACAATAGGGATAAATTTACATTGAATGTCGCCGAAAAAACCAAAAAGTTTTTGAAAAATAACAAGAATTTATGTATCCTTAATGCTGATAAAGGAAATGCAACGGTTGCCATAGACAAAAGTGATTATGATAATCGAATGAAAATTATTATTAATGACATGATGACGTATCAAAGGGTGACCAAAGATCCCACTAACATACTTCAAAAGAGGAACAATGAGTTTGTTGAAAGAATGCATAACTACGGCATTATTTCTGATAGGGAAAAATTAAAATTGAAAACGGAGACAGCAATAACGCCAAGAATTTATGGACTCCCAAAAATCCATAAGGAAGATTATCCATTGCGGCCAATTTGCTCATGCGTAAATGCACCTTCGAGTGAACTTTGCAAGTATGTGACAAATGTTTTAAAGAATATTACTAAGGACTCAAAATATAATATTCGGGATTCGTTGCAATTTAAAAATAAGATTAAAAATTTGAATATACATGAACATGAAAGATTAGTTTCGTTTGATGTAGTTTCGTTGTTTCCGAGTGTTCCGGTGGATTTGGCATTGACAATTATTGAAGATAGATGGGAGGAAATCGCCCGATACACACATGAAAAGATGACGAAGAGCTTATTCTTAGATATAGTTAGGTTTTGTATAAAGGATAATCGATATTTTCAATATAATAACAAGATTTATATCCAAAAGCGGGGCTTGCCAATGGGCTCTCCAGCCTCTCCGGTAGTGGCCGATATAGTATTGGAAAAACTACTTGACACCTGTATGGAAAAATTTACAAAAAAACCTAAGTTTATCACGAAATATGTAGATGACATATTTTGTGTAGTTCAGCATAGTGTAATAAATGAAATGTTGACAACTCTGAATGACTTTCATCAAATGATTAAATTTACGGTGGAATATGAGTGCAATAATAGATTACCATATTTAGATACAATAGTAATAAGAGAGCAAAACTCTCTTAAAATAGATTGGTATCAAAAACCCACGGCCTCGGGTAGAATAATTAATTACTACTCAAAACACCCGAAAAGAATTATAATTAACACAGCGACTAATTTGATTAAAAGAGTGTTAAATATCAGTGACGTGGAATTTCACAAAGAAAACCACCGTAAAATCAGATGTATTCTAACGGATAATAATTTTCCAATAAAACTAGTACAAAAACTGTTAAAAGACTATGGAAAAGAAAAGAAAAGAAATTCCATGGGGGAAAAAGAGGCAATAATCTATAAATCCATAAAATATGTACCTGAAATCTCAGAGAGATTTGAAAAATCTAAATTATTCAATGCGGAGAAATACAAAATTGCTCACAAAACCAATAATTGTTTAAGAAAATTTTATAGTAAAACCAAAGATAAAGTAGAGGATAAGGATAAATCGAATGTTATATATAGAGTTTCTTGTAATGGTAATGGTGTTTCTGAGAGTTGTGACATGGTCTACGTAGGGACCACGAAAAATAAATTAAAAACTAGATTAGCAGGTCATAAATCTGATATTAAGTTAAGAAATGTAAATAATGATTGCAATAAAACAGCTCTTACTGCACATTGTAAACACAACAATCATAGCGCAGATTTAGACAATGTACGTATATTAGAAGTTGAGAGCAGGTACCGGCACCGCTATATGTTGGAAGCTCTGAACATTATGAAAGTTCCAAATGCACAACGAATGAACTTTAAATCAGATACAGAGAATATTGGAAAGAGCTTTAGATTTTTAATAAACAAACGCATATGAAAATAAATAAACAATAAACCAGTGTCTAATATAATATTGACATGAAAGGACCGCAGCGGCAATAAATTTTGTGTGTATATATTTTGTTGTTGTTGTACATGTAAGCATATTTTCGTTTAGTACCCTACAAAACTTTGATTGGTTATATTTGTTGGAAGTTATGTTTGTGTTATATGTAAATATATAATAAAATTTTATTATGTATGAATATGAATATATATGTTACTAATTTAACTAATTCAAATTATTATTGTAATTTTAAAAAAAATTTTTAGACTCCCTGAAGATGTCATTCAATGAATGACGAAATATTGGAGGAGAAAAAATAAAATAAAAAAGGATATTTTATAAACAAAAACGTGACCTCGAGCTCGACTAATTTATTAAAAGTCATTATTTATATTAGTTTAGTTCTGTTGGGTTGGAAACGGTCGAATGATAATTTAGCATTCATTACATTTTGGGTGCGTTTTTTAAGAAAAATATCTGTTGTTAGTTACTATATTTAACCATGCGTTTAACAATATTTTTATAGATATTCCCTCTAAACATGACATTTTTCGACAAAGAAAATTATAAAAATTAATTTAAGCGTCCGTAGAAGAAGGACAGATACTGATGGCGAAAAAAAGCACACACAAAATCCAAGAGGTTAAAGTTAAGGACGAAACAGACTGCGTGCTTTGTAGAATTTGCAATATAAAATTTATAATTAAATATAGAGGTGTTTATGCAGAGTGAACGACATAAAAATCGCATGCAAAACTCTTCAACCTCCAAAGTTTTGTCAAGTTTTTTTATAAATTCCAGCGCAATCCATGATGAAGTAACTATTTCAGAGTTAATATTGACTTATCATGGTGTTAAACATTACCATAGTTATTTGTCGCAAGATTGTGGAAACAAATTACATTCGGTAGTTTATCAAGATTCAAATAATGCCAAAAAGGTTAGATGGGGACGCACAAAGGCAGAAGCTCTTTTCGAACTAGTGTAAGCACCACATTCCTTGGAACTAATTTTAAAAATGCTACAAAAAAGTACATATGCCATTTGTACTGATGCCTCCAACAAAGGCAACAGAAAGATGTTTCCGATGTCTATCAGATTCTTTGACATAGAAAAGGGAAATATAGATGCAATTTTAGATTTTTACGAAGATCCAAACGAACAATCAAGTGCTATTGCTGATAAAATTACAAAGTGTATACAAAACTCTGGAATAAGATCGAACCAATTAGTATCATACGGAGCAGATAATGCAGTCGTAAATTTTGGTAAGCACAATTCTTATTCGTTCATATAAAAATCAATTTAATTTGCCTAACATAATTGCTGGACATTGCAATGTCCACATTCTTCACAACACAGCTAAATTTGGATTCGCATTACTTAGCTACGGTGTAGAGAATTTAGTGTTAAAAGTATATGCAGTATTTACGTCATCAGCCAAGGAAGTTGAAAGAATTTTGCGAATTTGTAGATTGTGAATACTCCGCTATACTTCGTCAAGGACCGACCGGATTTTTGTCATTATATGCAGTAGTTGACAGACTTTTAAAAAACTGGAATGCCTTAAAAACTTATTTCATCAGTAAAGGTGAAGAAAATGTAAATAAGGGAATATGGAAATTTATAGTATATCATAAATATGGTATCCAAAACGATTATTCATTGGCAGAATTATACATTTTTTTCGTACATAACGTCATGCATCTTTTTCAAAATGTAATGAAAACTGTTGAAAGCAATTATATTCAATCGCCTCAAATATTTAAAAATTTTTAATGATTTAAAAAAAAAATAGTTTACCGTAAGGAAAAACTATTTTTCGGATTTGAAGTAAACCTACAAATCCAAAAAATTAAATTACTCCGATAGGCATATATTGGAACAAAAAGGGGTCCAAATATATACTAGAATGTTATCATATTTAGAAAAATGGTTCGATTTCAGCGAAACTTCATTTTATTTTATTTGTAGCTCATTTAACCTTAATGAACAAATAACTCTAGAACAAGCCTGTAGAGTAGCTAATTATTTGGAATTGTGTTTGACGGCGATCAGTTATTTTCAGGAATACGTATTCTAAATGAAGTTTTACCCTTATTAACAGGAAGTAATTGCACAGAAAAATGGATTGAATATTTTAAAATCAACACAAAAGCACCTTAATTAAGGTATGCAAATTTGTTTTTGCAGAACCAGCTAATAATTGTTTTGTTGAACGCATTTTTACCGTGATGGGAAATATATGGACTAACGAACGCAATAGGCTTCATACCGATATGGTCAAATCAGAATTATTTATTTAATTATAAGTTGAGTTGCACTGAATTTGCAAATTTTATTAAGCAAAAAAACGATTAAAACAAAAAATTGATCGAAGCAGCAAAATCTAACAAAAAATATAAATTTAAAGCTTTACATTAAGTATTTGGCTATTTCTATTTTGTTAATTTTTTTAAAAAAATTTTATTTATGTTAAGTCAATTGAAGTAAGACTTTTTTCAATTTATTTTATTTTGTTATTATTGTTATCGTTTTTCTAATTAGCTCATATAAAATGAATAAAAATATATGACTAAAAAAAAAATTTTTTTTTATTTTACTTCAAAATATATGTATACGCTTTTGGACATATTCAAAGGTGGTAAGCCTACGCGTAGGACATCATCTATGGCCCTTTGAAAGATGCTCGGTGCATTTTTCAGGCCAAATGGTAATCTACAAAATTCGTATTTACCATTTTTAACCCCGAAAGCTGTTTTCGGCCTATCCTTTTCGTCTAGCAATATCTGGTGAAACCTGACTTTAGATCCAATGTTGAAAAAAATTTTGATTTCCCTAAGTTCGACAGAATTACCGATATGTCCGGCATATCAATGATATTCTCGTTTAATTTCCTGAAGTTAATTACCAACCTGTGATTCGCGTTGCCGAGTTCGTCGGTACCCTTTTTTCCTACTACGTGTATCGGTGAGTTGTAAGGAGAGGACGATTTCCTAATAATACCATCCTTCGGAAGTGAGCCTATTTCCTTATTAACGAAATCCGATAACGATACCGGTATGGATAGGTTCGTCCGTGCTAGTTCTATATTGGCCCTCACATTCGTGTTGAACCGTAAAGATCTGTTTGGATCTGCAAATGCATTCGAATTCCATAATAAAGTTTCTTCGAACTTGCTCCTAATGTATGGCGGTAAATCGTTTCTGTCTATTGGGATAAGGTGAACATTGTCCTTTTTTCCTATATGTTAAGGGAACCTTTCCCTTTTCAAATTTTAAGACGTCAATCCCTATGTCTATATTAGCTCGAATTTCCTTGAGGAAATCGCAACCAATTATTCCGTCAAAGTGTCTTAATGTAGGTAAAATATAAAATGCGGTTATATAACCAAATATGACCATTTGGCATTTTTTTCTATGAGATTCATCCCGTTTACTGAATTCACATTAAAAGGCTGCTCCAATGAGGTGATACCAACTAAAGAATCTATCGGTTGAATAAAATTTTTCGTCGTACGTGTCCAACAAAAGTCTTAATTCCCTACCCTTAATAGTCTTTTTCAAAAAGAGCAGGAGAGGTTTTACCCTAAAAAATTAAGCTGTTCTTCTCCTACTTCGGTCTCCTCACCTTCCTGGTCGCACCTAAGTACAGAAGTTATCTCATCATATTCCTGATAATCTTCGTGAAAATCTTCTGACTCTATATAATTAACCCTTTGGGTCTTCGGGGCTTATTAAAATTGTCACGCAATGGTTGCTGGGAGTATTGCCGTGTTGCCGAAAAGGCTGTTGGTTGTGTCTGTCCGGCCAATTGGGCCGTTGGTCGTCTAAACTTTGACGATTCTGGGTCCACATCCATTGGTGTGGAATTCATAATTATAGTTTTTTCCATTCTGGAATTAGGCTCGCGTATGGGCCTATAAGCAGGGTGTGTCGGTGAGAAATTACCAATTTTCCTTTGTTGAGAATGGTTTGCTTTCGCGAAGTCCCCTGCTGCAAAAACTTTTGCAAATTCCTGACGTCGTTGGTCAGATTCCAGCTCTTGGGCAGTTGCCAAAGCTGTTCGCAAATCTGTCGGCCTGGCAGAGAATAAAATGTGGCTCAATGGCCGTCGTAACCCGGAGATGAAAATGCGCAAACCGTTGTCCCTAGCACGTTCATTAAGTGCAGCTGCTACCTCTACGTTACCGTAGTAGCTCATTCTATTCTTATTTATAATAAATGTTAAATGCTCGTCTACTGAGTTGTAGAATTCGGAAATTGATTTTACACCTTGCCTCAGTATACTGAGTTCATTTTCTAGGGCTTGTAGAGACCTCTTATCTGCGTAACATTGGTCTAACCTGGCAATAATTGCCTGAAAATTTAGAACCGTGTTGAATGATGATAGTTTGGCATTCGCCACTCCCGTAATCTTATTTCAAAAAATTACCATTGCTATATAGTAATTTTCCGTATTTTCCGGATAATAGTACATGGCGAAGTGTGCCGCATCCCTCCACGCCGGATAAATTTAAATTTCCCCCTCATATTCTGGTAAGGACTTAACGAGGTCCAAGGAATTTCGACTAACCTCACGGATTCATAGGCCTCGACTCTAGGATTCAATTGTGCAAATTATTGCGCAAGAGCGGCAACTTGCTGTTCTAAATTGTTAGTCAATGCCTCTACCGAGGCACTAACTATATCTACAACCTCTCCCTAAAAAAATTTGCAAATTCCCGCTGGCTCTAGTGGTTTTTAGTCAAAAAAAAAAAACTATCTTAAAAACGGAAAAAAATATTTCTAATGGTTTCGTACACTCTTTTATCTTTTGTTTAAATTACAAAGGGGAAAAAAATTCACGGCTTGTTATTTCCCGCACAAAAAATTATGAAAAACGCGAAAGAGAAAAAAAGCAGAATGAACTGCGCGCGAGATACAGGCGGAGAAAGGACACACACTTTTTCTTGAAAATATCAAAAAGAGTACTTACAATTCTTTCATAATTTGCATGAAGTTGGTGTTGACGTAGTTGATCTTGATTACGTTGATGGCTGTTGTTTTAATATCGAATATTGCTTCTTAATTTGGCCGTGGTTGATGTTGATGTTGATGTTGATGGATGTTTATTGTTGACACTAGCTTCTGTTTTTCTGATCGGGCTTTGGCCGCTCCGATATCTTCCTTCCTTCCTTCTCTGGTGTATCGGCCACACCAGTAACGTATTCGCAAAGGTTGAAAACAAATTTCCACTTATTTATTTGGGCGCTCTTTTTTTAAACGAATTTTTTATTTTTAATTTGAGAGTTTATTTTATTCGAATCAAAATTATTTTCTTAAGATTCTACTATGTGGAAATATAGTTTCTATTAAATTTTTATTATTGTAAGTTTCTAGTCTGTTTTTTTTAAACGTATTTTTTATTTTTAATTTCAGAGTTTATTTCATTGAAATCAAAATTATTTTCTACTACGTAGAATTACTGTTTGTATAAAATTTTTATTATTGTAAGTTTTTAGTCACTTTAATTATTTTTATTTTATTTTAATTGCTGTTTTTACAAACTCGTTGTACGAATAAAATTTTTTATGGAATTAGTATGTTTATAAATTTTTAAACACTTTTATGTACTATGTACCCGTGTTTAAATAAAACACATCTACCTTTTGTTACGATTCGGTCAAGAATGTTTTTATTTTTCTTTTCAACCTCTGAAATACTTAAAATAAATTCAGGTATAAAAAGTGCTGACTCAATGTCTGCGCTTTTTCATTTATTTGTTTCATACTTAACATACTTAAATTAGCTGACTTAATGTCTATGCTTTTTAATAAAAATAAAAATGAAAATATGCTGACCGAATGTCTGCACCTTTTTACAAAATATTCGTGATATTGACCAATAGAAATTAAAATTAAGCAGCCCGATACCTACTAAGTAAATTAATTGTTAATAGGGGTATTCGCTATTCCTAGTTAATTTATGGGCATTACCCTAGCGTTGCTAACTTGTACAAACTGAATATTTGGTGCATGAAAACTGATAATGCAAGAGAGGACAACAAGCATGTATACATGCACCTGAAAATTGAAAAGGAGGAGCGTGTTGCTGGAACAAAATCTTGTTCCATTTTTTCTTGCTCCCAAAGTTACGACCAAAAATTTACGATATTTGAAATTTATGTTATGCACGCTAACACACACATTGAAACTCATTCATACTCATAATTGCCTTCACTCATTGCGTGCTTGAAGAAAAAAGCTGATTAATAAATAAATGAAAAATTAAAATTTGATTTATGAAAAGTTAATATATAATTGTATAATTGCATAAAAATTTATGTTATTGTATTAAAAAAATAAAATATTTGTAAAAAACAACAAGAAAAAAAAATCTATTTTTGAATTTATTTGGTGGCCCTGAGAAGGGCCCTTTAATTTGATTTAATAATTTTTATACAGTATTTAACATTAAAAAATTGTCATTTTCGTTAAAAAATATACCAATAAAACATATAAAATATCAGTTGTTTATTACTACTCATTGTGATCAGACGTATTAAGCTATTGATTATTTTTTCGCGAGTATATAAAAACAAAACAAAACAACAATACTACCGTTAGGCAATTTATACTTGCTAACGATAAACAAAAAAAAAAAAAAAAAAAAAAAAAACAACAAGATAAAACGTACACGTGCGAACAATGTTACAGCCCAAACAGGGCATAACTTAGACGCAATGAAAAATAAGAGAAAAAAATTGGATAGCTCCACAAATGGAGCTGCAAGCCAGAACTACTTTCATCCTCTTCAAACATTGGATGACGAAAATCAGGATGAGTTTCTTGTGGAACAAAATCCCAAACTTCACATTCCACCTATAACTGTTATCAAATGTTCTATTGAAAAAATCCACGATCTTTGTAAATCACTAAAAATAACTGATTATGCAATAAGAAAAATCTCTATCGGATTAAAACTGTTTTGCAACAACAAAACTGATTTTGATACTATTTGCAATAATCTTGTGGCAAAAAACTATGAGCATTTTACATATGGCAGAAAAAGTGACAAGCCATACAAAGCTATCTTATTGGGACTTGATAAGGAAGATCCAGTCAAAATTAAGAATAGTCTTATTAGAAAAGGGCTACAATGCCTAGACGTTAAGTTAGTAACTAAAGTTAGAAATACTAACAACGAACAAATAATCTATGTTGTGTATTTTCAAAGGAAAACAATCACTGTCAAAGAATTGAGAAAAAACTTTTCGGTTTTCGATGTTGTTAAAGTTAAGTGGGAATTTCAACCACCGACAAGATCAAAAATAACGCAGTGTTACAACTGCCAAATGTTTGGCCATGGTTCCAGTCGCTGCAAAGTGAAAACTTTCTGTGTCAACTGCGCTGGAAACCACAAGTCTACTGAGTGTACTGAAACAGTCGAAAAATGTGCAAACTGTTTGGGGAACCACAAAGCGATGTCTCCCGATTGTCCGAACAGAGCCAGCTATTTGCAAATTAGGCAACGTACTCTTCCAAGAAATCATAATCATCGTAAAAATAACGCGCAAAAAAACAACTTTCAAAGCAACAATGCTCAATATAATGTAAGTTTCCCTAATACTTTAAATCAAAATACACAGCCTGGTGTTAGCAATTGGAATACTCAACAACAAACCAATAATATTGATAATAACCTGTTTTCAATACAGGAGATAAAAACTCTCACTATGGAGTTAATTTCAAATTTAAAAAAATGTAAATCTCGTGCAGATCAATTTGAGGTAATAACTAACCTCGCTTGTAAATTTCTATACCAATGGATAATATCAATATCGTATCATGGAACGCCAGAGGCATACGCCATAAAAAGGACGAACTTTTCAATTTTTTAATAATTAATAACATTCATGTTTGCCTATTGTCAGAGACATGGCTCAATCAAAATTTTTCAATTCGACATCAAGAATTTTACTGCTACAGATGTGATAGAGATGGTAGGAAAGGAGGAGGGGTCGCTATTCTCATCAGAAAGAATTTATCTCACACACTGTTACCTATTTTAAACACAACAATAATAGAAAACATTGGAATAAAAATAACGTTAAACAATAACGACAATATTTATATTTATTCTTGCTATTTTGCCGGAGGTAATCCTTGTCAAGATAACCGTAAGAAACAAAATTTCGTTTCAGACCTTCGAAAACTAGCTCGCTCCAATGATAAATTTATCCTCGGAGGTGATTTTAGTTGTCGTCATAATTTATGGGGTTGCCAGAGGGCAAACTGTTGGGGTAACCTGCTGCATGAACAACTAGAAACTGATTTTATACAAATTTTGTATCCACATGACCACACATACATACCTTCAAATCCGAGCAGGCAATCTTCAACATTAGATTTGTTCTTAACAAACATTACCCAGAATATGTCACCAATTCAAGTTATTAATGACCTTTCCTCTGATCATTTGCCCATAAAAACGGTTGTAAATTTTAACGTAATTCACAATTTATCTTATAATTTCAATAAAGCAAATTGGACACTGTTTTAACATTGTATAAATAGAAGTATTGATGTAGTAGAGTTAGACACAATAACAGAAACTAACCAAATTGATACATTAGTTGAAACATTCAATGAATGTATAAATACCGCTATTAATCAAAGTGTACCTAAAATAGAGTATACAACGACAATAAAATCTTTTCCCACGAGAATTACTCACCTAATCCAAATGAGAAATTTTTTTAGACGAAATTGGGTACGTTACAGAGACAATGCAGACCAAATACAGCTTAAACTTCTTAATAAATCTATTAAAGTAGAAATACAAAATTTTAGAAATAAATCATGGAATACAATGTTATCGACTTTGGATAAAGGCTCTTCTCCTTTTTGGAATGTGTCAAAAATCTTAAAGAAGAAGTCGAAAAACATACCAATGTTAAAAGATAACACTTCGGTATACACCACAAAACAACAAAAATGCGAAATATTGGCTCAACAATTTATCTTGAATCATACTTTTTCCATAAACCTCGGTGATCCTGCTACTGCTACGGCTGTAGAGAATGAAATAGCCCGTCTCAATGTAATAAATCCTAATCAGAGGGATATCCTGCTAGTATCTTTAGATAATATACACAACCATATAAAAAGACTTAAAGCTAAAAAATCTCCAGGTATTGATGGCATAAATAATAAATGTCTTAAAGCTTTACCTAAAAAAGGTATAAAATTCATTACATTACTGGTAAATGCATGTCTTCGGCTTTGCTACTTTCCCCAAATATGGAAGGAGTCCAAAATAATTCCAATATTAAAGCCGAGTAAGCCAGCCGACAGTCCTATGTCATACAGACCGATAAGCTTACTTTCATCTGTAAGCAAAATCCTAGAGAAGGTTATAAAAGACAAACTAACCGAATTTATTAACGTTAATAATATTCTACCATCATACCAATTCGGATTCAGAAAAGAACATAACACGGTTCAACCTCTATTAAGAATCAGAAACATGGTCCATTCAAATTTTGAACATGGAAAATCAACGGGAATGGTACTACTCGATATTAAGGCTGCTTTTGATTCAGTGTGGCATAACGGACTAATCTTTAAGATGTCAAACTTCAACTTTCCAATAGAAATAATTAAAATTATGCAAAGTTTTCTTAAAAACAGATCATTCTATGTTTACATAAGCTCCACCCACTCTCAGCAAAAAAGCATACCAGCAGGATGCCCACAGGGCTCTTGCTTGTCGCCAATTTTATATAATATTTATACAGCGGATTTTCCAGCATTAAATTATTGCAAAACTTCAATCTTCGCTGATGATACAGCTTTACTGTGCTCTGATGTACTTGCCACTGACGTCATCTCAAAATTGGAAGCTGCATTAAAAGAAACTTATGATTTTTTCACGAAATGGAAAATAATGGTCAATACTCAAAAGACACAAGCAATATACTTTACGAGAAGGCGAAAATCATGTTATTTACCACAAAATTCAATAAATTTCAACAACAACACAATAATTTGGGAAAGTTGTGCAAAATATTTAGGAGTCATACTTGACCGGAAACTTAAATTTAAAAACCACATCCCATATATCATTGACAAAATCAATAAGCTTACAAGAATATTATACACTCTTATAAATCGAAATTCCAAACTGAGCATTGAGAATAAAAAGTTAATATTAAAATCAGTTTTTCATGCAATCATGTTCTACGCTGCTCCAGTATGGTCATCATCTGCTCAGTGTCACATCAAAAAATTGCAAGTAGCTCAAAACAAGTTATTGAAAATGATTTACAATTTTCCATGGCACTACTCAACAAATCGACTCCATGCGCTCGCAAATATCGATCTAGTTCGAGATAAAATTGAAAGATTGACTTCAAGTTTTAACACCCGATGTCTCACATCAGAATATGCACATATTAATGAGTTGATCTCAGCGTAATTTTAAGCCTTTTATCTTATAGCTTTTATTTTTATCTTTACTAACAAAAATCAGAAAGGTTTTTTTGTTTTGCTAATTTTTCCTTCATACCAAGTGATATTATAAATAGCTTGTGTCCATATTAAAAATAGCTTATGTATAGTTAGAACAAAGCAGAAAAGATTTAATATTCCTAAACTCTTGAGATAAATTATGTTTAAGATGATATATGTATGTTATATTAAATAGTAAATAAAGAATTGAATTGAAAACATATAAAGATTAATAAATAATAATAAAAAAATAAAAATTTTATTATCAAATAATAAGTACATATATAAAAAAAATAGTTTACATAAAAATTTATGTTATTTTTCTATTATTAAATTTTACTTATTTTGGGTTGTTAATTTTTTCAATTTCCTGTTTTGCACCAACCGTTGTCTACTTTTTAAAATAAGGCTATCAACTAATGTTCTTTAGTTTTTATACAACAAAACAGTTATATGAAAATCTAAAAGCGTTCTCCGATGTAGTATGTATGGATCCTTTCCATCGAACCATGCAGATGACTCCGAAGTAGCCATATTCTGTTCGATTGTAGTAATTATTGTTAATTATTATTAAATATTATTATGTTTATTATGTGATACTTTTCGGAGAAGAACTGCATATAAATCGAAAATAATTTTTTGGAGAGATCTTCGTAATATTTGGATCCCAGTAAAATTTTCTCCTCATCATAACCCTTGTTCGGTACGAAGTTTGGCGCTAATCCTGCTGGTCCTTTTGCCATATTTAAATATTTCTCATATTTGATTTTCTCACAATTTTGATTCGCTGAGTTATAATCGTTATTATTTTCATAAAAATCAGTGATGGTTTTCTAACGCATCCTGGTTAAATTTTCCAAGCAAAATGAAATTTGTATTGGTATACTTTCTGAAGAAAGGAAACACCTTAATGTGAGAATTAACCCATTGATACATTTTGTTGAAATCTTACGAGAAAAGGTGTAGAATTCCGTTGGACTGCCGAATGCCAACAGGCTTTTGAATATTTGAAAACCGCTCTGCTAAGTCCACAGATATTACAATATCCACACTTCACTAAGGAATTTTGTATAACAACGGATGCCAGTAAACATGCATGCGGTGCAGTTTTGACACAAGAGTATAATGGTAGACAGCTACCGATATCATATGCTTCTAAATCTTTTACAAAAGGCGAAAGCAATAAATCGACAATTGAACAGGAACTCACTGCGATTCATTGGGCAATTCAATATTTTCGACCATATATACATGGTAAGCATTTTTTGGTAAAAACATACTTGTTTTCTATGAAAAACCCCAGCTCAAAACTAACTAGAATGAGGCTAGAATTAGAGGAATACGACTTTACAGTCGAATACCTCAGAGGCAAAGATAATTATGTAGCAGATGCACTATCACGAATAACGATAGATGATCTGAGAAATATAAATGTGAACAAAGCCGTTCTCAAAGTAACAACGAGATCGGCTACAGAAAAAATTAACTTAGACAAAATTAATAATGAAAATGAAAATAATCAGCAATTAACGTACAAGAAGCCCAATATATTTGAAGTAATAAGCCCATCTGACGTCAGGCGATAGCATAAGCTCGAGATGACTTCCGACCATTGTTTATTGAAACATGGCAAAATGAAAATAGGAAAAATATTAATAAATGATTTATTTGCTAAAGAGAAAATTGACATCGGACAATTATTCTCCAGGTTAGAATCACTAACCGGCAAATATAAAGTAAATAAAGTACGAATGGCACCTAATGAGAAAATTTTCGAATTTGTCTCAATGCAAGATTTTAAGGCCAAGGGCAATATATTTTTGGATATATTAAGAGTAGCGCTACTCCCAAAGGTGACCAAGCTGAACAATAAAAATGAAATAAATAAGATATTGAAGCAATATCATGATGACCCCATACAAGGAGGTCATTCAGGCATAACAAGGACAATTGGAAAGATTAGACGATATTTCTACTGGCCGAAAATGATCAAGTCGGTTTCTGATTACATAAGATCTTGTAGGAAATGTCAAGAATCCAAAACTATTAGACATACAAAAATACCAATGACTATAACGGATACTCCGATCGATACTTTCGATACGGTCTTGGTAGATACAATTGGACCACTCCCAAGAACGGAAGACGGTTTTGAATATGCAGTCACCATTATACGTGACATGACAAAATATCTGGTAACAGTGCCAGTACGCGATAAAAGCGCGAAAACAGTATCCAAAGCTATATTTGATTCATTTATCTTGGCTTATGGCCCTATGAGGACGCTCATTACGGACATGGGTACAGAATACAAGAACAGTATTTTGAATGAGATATGCAAATATATGAAAATTAAGAATGTAACTTCTACGGCACACCACCATCAAACGCTAGGAACGGTGGAAAGAAGCCATAGAACTTTCAACGAATATGTACGTTCCTATATATCTGTTGAAAGAGATGATTGGGATGAATGGCTAAAGTACTTTACGTACTGTTTTAACACAACACCTTCAGAGGCCCACGGATACTGCCCTTTTGAATTAGTGTTCGGAAGAATCCCATATGGATTCAATAGACTTAATAACAAAGATAGAATAGATCCTATATATAATATAGAAGACTATAGTAAGGAAATAAAATATAGGTTAGAAGTAGCACGTAAGAGAGCTACAGATAAACTCATTAGGAATAAGCAAAACAATAAGAATTATTATGATAAGAATACAAAGGAATTAGATATAAAAATAGGAGATAAGGTATTACTTAGAAAAGAAACAGGACATAAACTAGAAAGTAAATATATAGGACCTTATACAGTAGAAAGTTTAGAAAATAATGGAAATATAATAATAAGATCACAAAAGGACAACAAAAAACAATTAGTACACAAAAACAGATTAAAAATATATTCCTAAAATAAAAAAAAGGAAAAAGTCATGTAATATCTAATCATTTCTAATTGTCTCCAGAATCTAATTGAACACAAAATAAAATCTCCAAATAATTAATAAAATCACATATATACGTATTATTTAATAAACTATTACAATAAAATTTTTTTATATATACGAGAATCTTATAAATATAAATAATAATAATGTTTAACAAAATTTATATAAAATATTTTAAATCTCCAAATAACAATAATGTAAATAAAAAAAAAATAATAATTTTTTATTTTTTTAATTAATTTTAACTTTTAATTTTTTTTCTATCCAAAATCAATTTGATTAGAAGATAAAATTATTTTCTAAATAAAATATTTAATTATAATTAATAAACTCAAATATGTACGAGTATATACATATGCATCAATTACTAAATTATTATAATTTTAATTTGACAAAAAAAAAAAAAAATAATATGAAAAGTTTAAAACTGCATAATTTTAAATAATAATATCGTAAACTATGACTTTAAACAAAACTAAGTTAACTTAAATTTTTTTAAATAATGAATATTAACCATATACATGTAATTTATTAAACAGAATGACAAGATCATTCTAATTGAAAAGGGAGGTGGCATAGCCACCCCATTGAAAAATAATTAAATCATTTATTTGTAATTTTGAAATATAATATAATCAATTATTTGTAGTTTAAATAATTTCAAACATATTTTAAATAAATAATCCTGAAATATACAATAACATAAATAATAATTAAAATAACAAGCATGTAAATTTATATATCATTATCAATTTTAAAATATGTGTAACTCCGGAATGTCTTAAGTACAGAAATCCGGAAAACACGACAACTAATCTTATGAATGACAAGATCATTCAAATTGAAAAGGGAGGTGTAGCATGGTTGCATTCAAAAATTGGACGATAACTTTATTGATTATCGCTGACACGATAAAAGTACATTAAAGTTCATTGGCCATACGCTGTACTATGAACTGTTAATGTATAAACAATTGTCGATACAGCGAAGGTATTGTGCAATGACAACTCATGCTATACCATGCAATTGTTGTTGCGTGCTTTCTTGATTTCTGCTGTGTTATGAATTCGGAGTATAACACACAGTAATCGTATGTATGTATGTATGCCATTTGTGTACGCTCCGTTTATACAGGTATTTTTAATATGTAAAATTAATAATAAAAGAAAGAACCAGAAAAATAAAGATTAATTAATGATTGAAACATCAAAGTGACAAGACGTGTTGTTAATTAACTTTTAAATAAATTATTTAAATAAACATTTTATAAGTGTCTGCTATACTCTGTTAGCTTTAATGCATCTCGCAATTTTCAAAAGAGTGGAGTGGAATCTCTCTACTTGGCTGTTGCTCTTACTATGCATTGGTGGGACGAAAAATTGTTCTGTGTTAAAGTGGTCCCTAAGGAAGGTACCGATTGTGTCAGCTTTACTTTTCCGAACCTATTTATTGCGATTGCGAATTTAGAAAATTTGTCTAAACAAGTTAGAAAATGCTGTTTGTTCGTGATCAAAATATCCATGTGGAGTATTTCCCCGGGATAAGTGGGAATAGGTATCTCAGAAATTCCGACATTTTGTGGTTTTCGCTGATATTTATTTTTCTTGCATATCCTACATACAATTTGCGATAACATACTTTAGTCTGCTCTTTGTTCCCCCTATTATCTGTCCGAAGTTTTCCTGCATTGACCTGTGAGCCCGATTGTGCTCAGTAGTCACTATATCCCACTGATCATCCTCTCGGATGACGTCCATCACTTCTTTTTCGGTATGAATAAACTTGGTGGGTGGAAATTCTGTAATAAGGCGATCCTGAAACTCCGCTAGCGTTGGGAGATCGCATGAAATGGTATTTGTACCAGTCACATCCACAGTGTCTCTCAAATAGCCCAAGAGGCTATTAATGGTGTCATAGACAATTATGTCTTAAAAATCGTTGGAAGATTATCTTTCTGACCTTGGAGCAGTGGTTACCCTTTGATATCAAAAATTGATTTTTAAACTGATTAATTGGAAATTTTATAGATCTAACAACATTGGTTGATGATATTTCACTATGGACAGTCTGATCGTTGTCATCCGACATTTGATTAACATACTGTCGCGAAAGAGCATCCGCCACCACGTTTTCCCTTCCGAGTTTGTAAAAATTTTTTTTGCAAAATTCCTCTATAAACGCTCTCCATCCATTCATTTTCGAGTTCGGGTTTCTGTCTGATATAGCGAAGGTAAGTGGTTGGTGCTCGGTATAAATTTGGATACCAGAGATACAATATAGAAAGTGTCTAAGGTTCTTCAGGGCCCAGACTATCGCAAGTAATTCCCTTTCGTTCGTATCATAGTTTGCCTCAGTGGCTGAAAGTGTTCTAGATATCATGGTTATGGGTCTTCCCTTTTGTGATAGAACGGCCCCCAGAGCAACTGACGATGCGTCCGTTGTGAGCTCGAATATATCGCCATAATCAGGGTATGCCAACAAGACATCCTCTGATGCGAGTATCTTCTTTACTCTATCAAAGGCCGAGATTAATTTTAATAATCCTGGAGCTCTTAGCTGCTACGTGACCATTCTCACCCCTAAGGTACTTGGCCAAAGGTTTCGCGATTCTCGCATAATACCGTCTCTTGTCACAACAAACCCGAGGAAGCTAACTTCCGTTCTGAAGAATTTTGAAATCCCAGGCGAGATTCACATACCGGCCCTCTCGAGTTTTCCCATTATGGTGTTCACGTGCTATACTCGTCCGGTGAATGAATGATAATATCATCCCTATAAACTTGGCATGTTACGCCCACCTCCTCGCGTAGGTAGACTTGCCACCAATACGTTTTTGGAGCGTATAATACGTTTTTTCTATGAACAAAATTTGTGAATACGCTATACGTACGTTTTTTTTTATAAATATTCAAAATTATACGTTTTTTTGGTTAAAAAAGGTTTTTTTTATATAAATATCTCTGTCTATTGCAGTTACGGTAATAAATATCCTCTTAACGTCAAATAATATTGTATAAAATAAATAAGAAACAAAACCGATCGATATTTAATCGATTATTTTTTTCCACCCCCATCTACAATATTATTTCTGTACGCAATATGTCAAATGTCATTTTATTGACAACGACAACACATTCATTGTTGTGTTGTTGTTTAACATGGTTGTGTAGTAATTATATGAACATTATTTATATTAGTTTAGTTCTGTTGGGTTGGAAACGGTCGGATGATAATTTAGCATTCATTACATTTTGGGTGCGTTTTTTAAGAAAAATATCTGTTGTTAGTTACTATATTTAACCATGCGTTTAACAATATTTTTATAGATATTCCCTCTAAACATGACATTTTTCGACAAAGAAAATTATAAAAATTAATTTAAGCGTCCGTAGAAGAAGCACAGATACTGATGGCGAAAAAAAGCACACACAAAATCCAAGAGGTTAAAGTTAAGAACGAAACAGACTGCGTGCTTTGTAGAATTTGCAATATAAAATTTATAATTAAATATAGAGGTGTTTATGCAGAGTGAACGACATAAAAATCGTATGCAAAACTCTTCAACCTCCAAAGTTTTGTCAAGTTTTTTTTATAAATTCCAGCGCAATCCATGATGAAGTAACTATTTCAGAGTAATTATTGACTTATCATGGTGTTAAACATTACCATAGTTATTTGTCGCAAGATTGTGGAAACAAATTACATTCGGTAGTTTATCAAGATTCAAATAATGCCAAAAAGGTTAGATGGGGACGCACAAAGGCAGAAGCTCTTTTCGAACTAGTGTAAGCACCACATTCCTTGGAACTAATTTTAAAAATGCTACAAAAAAGTACATATGCCATTTGTACTGATGCCTCCAACAAAGGCAACAGAAAGATGTTTCCGATGTCTATCAGATTCTTTGACATAGAAAAGGGAAATATAGATGCAATTTTAGATTTTTACGAAGATCCAAACGAACAATCAAGTGCTATGGCTGATAAAATTACAAAGTGTATACAAAACTCTGGAATAAGATCGAACCAATTAGTATCATACGGAGCAGATAATGCAGTCGTAAATTTTGGTAAGCACAATTCTTATTCGTTCATATAAAAATCAATTTAATTTGCCTAACATAATTGCTGGACATTGCAATGTCCACATTCTTCACAACACAGCTAAATTTGGATTCGCATTACTTAGCTACGGTGTAGAGAATTTAGTGTTAAAAGTATATGCAGTATTTACGTCATCAGCCAAGGAAGTTGAAAGAATTTTGCGAATTTGTAGATTGTGAATACTCCGCTATACTTCGTCAAGGACCGACCGGATTTTTGTCATTATATGCAGTAGTTGACAGACTTTTAAAAAACTGGAATGCCTTAAAAACTTATTTCATCAGTAAAGGTGAAGAAATGTTATTAATTATTATTCATTGGCAGAATTATATATTTTTTTCGTACATAACGTCATGCATCTTTTTCAAAATGTAATGAAAACTGTTGAAAGCAATTATATTCAATCGCCTCAAATATTTAAAAATTTTTAATGATTTATAAAAAAAATAGTTTACCGTAAGAAAAAACTATTTTTCGGATTTGAAGTAAACCTACAAATCAAAAAATTAAATTACTCCGATAGGCATATATTGGAACAAGAAGGGGTCCAAATATATACTAGAATGTTATCATATTTAGAAAAATGGTTCGATTTCAGCGAAACTTCATTTTATTTTATTTGTAGCTCATTTAACCTTAATGAACAAATAACTCTAGAACAAGCCTGTAGAGTAGCTAATTATTTGGAATTGTGTTTGACGGCGATCAGTTATTTTCAGGAATACGTATTCTAAATGTAGTTTTACCCTTATTAACAGGAAGTAATTGCACAGAAAAATGGATTGAATATTTTAAAATCAACACAAACGCACTTTAATTAAGGTATGCAAATTTGTTTTTGCAGAACCAGCTAATAATTGTTTTGTTGAACGCATTTTTACCGTGATGGGAAATATATGGACTAACGAACGCAATAGGCTTCATACCGATATGGTCAAATCAGAATTATTTATTTAATTATAAGTTGAGTTGCACTGAATTTGCAAATTTTATTAAGCAAAAAAACGATTCAAACAAAAAATTGATCGAAGCAGCAAAATCTAACAAAAAATATAAATTTAAAGCTTTACATTAAGTATTTGGCTATTTCTATTTTGTTAATTTTTTTTAAAAAATTTTATTTATGTTAAGTCAATTGAAGTAAGACTTTTTTCAATTTATTTTATTTTGTTATTATTGTTATCGTTTTTCTAATTAGCACATATAAAATGAATAAAAATATATGACTAAAAAAAAAATTTTTTTTTATTTTACTTCAAAATATATGTATACGCTTTTGGACATATTCAAAGGTGGTAAGCCTACGCGTAGGACATCATCTATGGCCCTTTGAAAGATGCTCGGTGCATTTTTCAGGCCAAATGGTAATCTACAAAATTCGTATTTACCATTTTTAACCCCGAAAGCTGTTTTCGGCCTATCCTTTTCGTCTAGCAATATCTGGTGAAACCTGACTTGAGATCCAATGTCGAAAAAAATTTTGATTTCCCTAAGTTCGACAGAATTACCGATATGTCCGGCATATCAATGGTATTCTCATTTAATTTCCTGAAGTTAATTACCAATCTGTGATTCGCGTTGCCGAGTTCGTCTGTATCCTTTTTTCCTACTACGTGTATCGGTGAGTTGTAAGGAGAGGACGATTTCCTAATAATACCATCCTTCGGAAGTGAGCCTATTTCCTTATTAACGAAATCCGATATCGATACCGGTATGGATAGGTTCGTCCGTGCTAGTTCTATATTGGCCCTCACATTCGTGTTGAACGGTAAAGATCTGTTTGGATTTGCAAATGCATTCGAATTCCATAATAAAGTTTCTTCAAACTTGCTCCTAATGTATGGCGGTAAATCGTCTCTGTCTATTGGGATAAGTTGAACATTGTCCTTTTTTCCTATATGTTAAGGGAACCTTTCCCTTTTCAAATTTTAAGACGTCATTCCCTATGTCTATATTAGCTCGAATTTCCTTGAGGAAATCGCAACCAATTATTCCGTCAAAGTGTCTTAATGTAGGTAAAATATAAAATGCGGTTATATAACCAAATATGACCATTTGGCATTTTTTTCTATGAGATTCGTCCCGTTTACTGAATTCACATTAAAAGGCTGCTCCAATGAGGTGATACCAACTAAAGAATCTATCGGTTGAATAAAATTTTTCGTCGTACGTGTCCACCAAAAGTCTTAATTCCCTACCCTTAATCGTCTTTTTCAAAAAGAGCAGGAGAGGTTTTACCCTAAAAAATTAAGCTGTTCTTCTCCTACTTCGGTCTCCTCACCTTCCTGGTCGCACCTAAGTACAGAAGTTATCTCATCATATTCCTGATAATCTTCGTGAAAATCTTCTGACTCTATATAATTAACCCTTTGGGTCTTCGGGGCTTATTAAAATTGTCACGCAATGGTTGCTGGGAGTATTGCCGTGTTGCCGAAAAGGCTGTTGGTTGTGTCTGTCCGGCCAATTGGGCCGTTGGTCGTCTAAACTTTGACGATTCTGGGTCCACATCCGTTGGTGTGGAATTCATATTAATAGTTTTTTCCATTCTGGAATTAGGCTCGCGTATGGGCCTATAAGCAGGGTGTGTCGGTGAGAAATTACCAATTTTCCTTTGTTGAGAATGGTTTGCTTTCGCGAAGCCCCCTGCTGCAAAAACTTTTGCAAATTCCTGACGTCGTTGGTCAGATTCCAGCTCTTGGGCAGTTGCCAAAGCTGTTCGCAAATCTGTCGGCCTGGCAGAGAATAAAATGTGGCTCAATGGCCGTCGTAACCCGGAGATGAAAACGCGCAAACCATTGTCCCTAGCACGTTCATTAAGTGCAGCTGCTACCTCGACGTTACCGGAGTAGCTCATTCTATTCTTATTTATAATAAATGTTAAATGCTCGTCTACTGAGTTGTAGAATTCGGAAATTGATTTTACACCTTGCCTCAGTATACTGAGTTCATTTTCTAGGGCTTGTAGAGACCTCTTATCTGCGTAACATTGGTCTAACCTGGCAATAATTGCCTGAAAATTTAGAACCGTGTTGAATGATGATAGTTTGGCATTCGCCACTCCTGTAATCTTATTTCAAAAAATTACCATTGCTATATAGTAATTTTCCGTATTTTCCGGATAATAGTACATGGCGAAGTGTGCCGCATCCCTCCACGCCGGATAGGATTGAATTTCCCCCTTATATTCTGGTAAGGACTTAACGAGGTCCAAGGAATTTCGACTAACCTCACGGATTCATAGGCCTCGACTCTAGGATTCAATTGTGCAAATTGTTGCGCAAGAGCGGCAACTTGCTGTTCTAAATTGTTAGTCAATGCCTCTACGGAGGCACTAACTATATCTACAACCTCTTCCCTAAAAAAATTTGCAAATTCCCGCTGGCTCTAGTGGTTTTTAGTCAAAAAAAAAAAAAAAAACTATCTTAAAAACGGAAAAAATATTTCTAATGGTTTCGTACACTCTTTTATCTTTTGTTTAAATTACAAAGGGGAAAAAAATTCACGGCTTGTTATTTCCCGCACAAAAATTATGAAAAACGCGAAAGAGAAAAAAAGCAGAATGAACTACGCGCGAGATACAGGCTTTCTTGAAAATATCAAAAAGAGTACTTACAATTCTTTCATAATTTGCATGAAGTTGGTGTTGACGTAGTTGATCTTGATTACGTTGATGGCTGTTGTTTTAGTATCGAATATTGCTTCTTAATTTGGCCGTGGTTGATGTTGATGTTGATGGATGTTTATTGTTGACACTAGCTTCTGTTTTTCTGATCGGGCTTTGGCCGCTCCGATATCTTCCTTCCTTCCTTCTCTGGTGTATCGGCCACACCAGCAACGTATTCGCAAAGGTTGAAAACAAATTTCCACTTATTTATTTGGGCGCTCTTTTTTTTTTAACGAATTTTTTATTTTTAATTTGAGAGTTTATTTTATTCGAATCAAAATTATTTTCTTAAGATTCTACTATGTGGAAATATTAATATTAATCACGCCAAGCTGAAATTGCTAAGGCGGCTGCCCCATGGAGTGAAGACGATGGAAGAGAAAAAAATGCACCAAAAGCAAATGGTTGCTGCGCAGCGGAATATTTAGGCACTACAACTACAAGTAATGAAGCTTAAGGCGAAGCTTCTAAATGTTATCGCCAGCAAGGAAGGAATTGCATTTGCAAAAATAATTGTCCAAAACTAGCTAATTTACAGTGAGGAGGACAACGCGGTTGCTCAGAATATAGAGTATATGTCAAGCAATAATATAATTGATATCCTAAATGCCAAAAATTTGTTGTACAAAAATCCAGACAGAAGGCCATATAACAGGAATGATAGCGAAAAACTGATTTCAGTTTTGACTTTATTGAATACTTGGAAGCATTCAGATTTGGCGGCCAATCGAGGAACAATTGTGTTGAAATCTTTCTATAAATACTTGTATACTTATATAACTATAAACTACTTTACTTTTTTATATTTTATTTCATCGTTCATTCAAATTATTTTCTCTCAAATTTGTTTCAAGAAATTAATTTCATTCGATAGTTTATTTTCAAATAAATAGTTTTATTTTTTTCTTATTGAATTGTGTTTTCAATTTAAACATTTAATTTAAATAATTCTAACATTTTTTGTTCCCTGCGACTTAGTTTGTTTTGTAGTAAGGTTCAAACCGAACTGTTTTCTTTTTAAACCGTTCAGAACGACGCAATTGTAAATTGATTTCTGGCATCTCTATACCACAAGCATTGCTAGTTGTTTGACGCGAAAAACCACTTGAATCTGAGCCGGGTAATGATACTTCTGAATTCTGTACTGGATTGTTGATTGTGGGGTCCGGATTTCTTTGATCGGGAATGTTGCAGTTCTGTTCAAGGTCTATATCGATATCATCATTACCATTTACATTTGATGGCTGGAATTGACTTGATGTAGAGATCTCCATTTTAGGTCGTAGCTGATTTTGATGTCTTCGTATAATTCTATGTCCAGTTTCAATTCTATACATTAAACGACCATCTACCTGTTTGATTACTCCGCTAACCCATTTTTTGCTTCCAATATAGTTTCGAGCGAGTACATGCTGACCAACTACAAACTTTGTGTTGTGTTGTTCCTTTTGTGGTCTAGATGGAAATAATGCAGATAAAATTGTTCGAGATTGCCGACCATGTATGATTTCAGAAGGAGATTTTCCTGTCAATGGGTTTGGTGTTACTCTAAAAGTGGTTAAGTACTTATACAAAGCTCGGTGTCTATTATCGTTATCCTGTATAATTTTTTTAAAAGAATCTTTAAATGTTCTTACTGTCCTTTCAGCTAACCCATTGGATGCTGGGTGGAAAGGTGCAATTGTGAGATGTTCAATGGAGTTTAGCTTGCAAAAAATTTGGAATTCCGTTGAAGTAAATTGAGCTCCATTATCACTGACGATTGTGCTCGGAAGCCCCTCCACGGAAAATATTTCTTGTAAAGCATGGATTGTGGTTGACGAAGTTGCTGTTGACAATTCTACTACATACGTAAACTTTGAAAACGAATCCACAACAATGAGCCACATACGGGAGAAAAAGGACCAGCAAAATCAATATGGATCCTTTCCCATGGTTGTTTAGCTTCTGGCCATGTCGAGAAAATACGTTTAAGACTCCTAGCAGTTTCTTCGCATACCGAGCATGTACTGCATAACTTTTCGATCGCTTCGTCTATCTTTGGAAACCATACGTACCGACGAGCCATTTGTTTCATCCTACTTGTTCCCCAGTGACCTTCATGAAGCATTTGTAATACTTTTTCCCGAAGTTTAAACGGTATAACGACCCGTGTGTATTCGGTGTGGAGAAGAAGAACTCCGCTATGGAATGATAATGGGAGTTTTCGATTGAAATATGGTATTAAATCATCTTCAGATTTTGACATATAAACTGGCCATCCATTAACAACATTCCGAATTACCGCTTTAAGAATGTTATCTTGCATTGTGTGCTCAGCAACAATAGAAGAGTTGATTGGAAATTCAATGATGGTTGCTTGATACGTGTCTTCAATATTGAGCATATGCTGTTCCTTCTCATCGAATTCGTGATCTTCTCCAATTGGAAGTCTAGAAAGTGCATCAGTGTTAGCGTGTTGTGTAGTATTTTTATATTTTATCTTATAATCGTAAGCTTGAAGAATAATGGCCCACCGCTGTAACCGATGTAGAGTCATGACTGGTAGCTTCTTATATGGATGAAATAATGTCGTAAGAGCTTGGTGGTCAGTTACCAGTTCGAAATGTCTTCCAAAAAGATACTGGTGAAAACGTGTTACTCCAAATATGATCGATAGAGCTTCCTTTTCAATTTGCGAATAATTTACTTGACTTTCGGTAAGAGTTTTTGAAGCGAATGCGATTGGCTTTTCGGAACCATCAGGGTAGCGATGGGACAATACTGCTCCAATACCAAGCTTAGAAGCATCAGTTGCTAAGATGATTGGAAATTTGTCGTTATAATGTACAAGACGTACTACCTGTACAATGGCATCCTTCAGAGATTGAAATGCTTTTTCTTGTTGATCACCCCAATCGAAGTTAGAATTGGTTCTTCTTAGTTGATTAAGAGCTGCAGCTTTTTCTAAAAAGTTTGGTATGAACTTGTTGTAATAGTTCAACTTACCAATGAAAACTTCAAGCTCTTTGATATTTTGTGGCCTGGGCATTAGATTTATTGCATCTAGTCGTTTTTCCGATGGCATAACTCCTTTTGCGTCAATAATATGTCCGACATATTCGACACGTTTTTTCGCAAAGAAGCTTTTTTCCTTATTGCATCTAAGTCCGTGTTGTTTAAGATTTTGGAAAATTTTGCTGACATTTTGAATGTGTTCTTCGTGATTTCGTCCAGTTACAATAATATCATCTAAATAAACCGCACACCCAGGTACATCTGATACGACTGTTTCCATAAATCTTTGAAAAATACCAGGTGCACTGGAAATTCCGAACGGCATCCTTTGATATTGAAATAATCCAAAGGGGGTGTTGATAACCATTAGTTTTTTTTGAAGATTCGCATAGCTCAATTTGAAGATATGCATCACTAAGATCGATTTTTGTGAAATACTGACCGCCTTGTAGCTTATGGAACAATTCCTCTATTCGGGGAATTGGATACCTATCAATTTCTATCTGTGCATTTAGAGTTACCTTAAAATCCGCACAGATTCGCAATCTCCCATCTGGTTTCTTCACAACAACGATGGGAGCAGCCCACTCACTTGATTTTACAGCTTTAAGTACCTTCAGCGCAATCAAGCGATCGAGCTCAAATCGTACAGCGTTATATTGTGCAAATGGTATGTTATATGGTTTATAATACTTTGGGCGGGCGTCTGACTTGAGTACGATTTCTGCTTTGAAAGTTGTACAATGTCCAAGAGTAGATGAAAAAAGTGAATCGTTATTTTCACAGAGAGTCCTAAGTGAATCAGAAAGTGATTGTTGAGTTGCTGAATTTGAAGAAGATGAATGGCATTGATCAATGCCGGATTTGACAAAAGGAATATTGATTTCAAAATTTAACTTCCGGAACCAGTCTAAACCAAGGATGTTTGATGCTTTCTCGCTTTCAACGACTAGCAGCGGTAAGCTTTGTGTGTTACCATTCCATAAGACATCGACATTAGTGATTCCTTTTAATGGAAGTACGCTTCCACCATACGCTCTTAATACTTTATCAGTGGTCATGCATTCCGGTTGTCCCAGATGCTGGTATCCTGAAAGTCCAACAAGCGAGCATGTTGCACCTGTATCGACTTGGAAACTTAAGATCTGTTTGTTGATTTGCATGTCGACGAAGATTTTCTGCGCTTTGTTGATAGTGCTCGACGACTGCTCCACATTTTCAAAAAATTGTCCAACGACTTCTGCCAGTTCAATTGTCTCGAACGATTCGTCATGGACAGCGTTTACGTTACTTTGGTGATTGGGTCTTGGAGCTCCGTTCCGATGTGTAGAGTTCGAGCGGTTATGGTCAGTAGATGATAATGACTGACAAACGCTCGAAATATGACCCGGTTTCGAACAGGTGTTGCATATGGATTTATTTTTATAATGATAACATTGATTTCGCTGATGTGACTTTCCACAACCAGGACAAGATTTTCGAAATTCTTTTGATGAGCTCTGATCTTGATATCGACTTCTATGGGATGGTTGAAAATTTGACTTCTGATAAACAGCGTTTACTTCAGATGGGCTTTTTCCTTCGCCTTTTATTTCCAAACAAGTATTCGTGGTCGCTTCATAAATTGTTGCAATCTGAAGAACATCTTCCAGCGATGGATTCGATTTTTGTAGTGCTGAAGTACGCACCTTATCATGCGGGGTGTGAATTACAATCATATCACGAATTTTGTTGTCAACATAAGATTCTGCACAATCATCTTTCTCACATTGAAACATGCAGTCTTTTGCTGCGCCACGTAGTTCAGCTACCCAATCCGTATAAGAATGATCTGATTTCATAGTTGTTTTATAAAACTTGAATCTAGCAGCAAGGATGTGCTGCTTCTTAACAAAATGGTCATTGAGCGCAGAAGTCAATTCTCCAAAACATTTGATTTGAGCTTGACCATTGAAGATTTTCTGGAGGAGTTCGAGCGACTCACTGCCAATCCAACTAAGTAAGCATGCACGCTTTGTATCGTCTTCGTGAACACAGTTGGCCAAAAAATGTTGCTCTAACTGTAGAACGTATGTTGACCATTTGTCAACATCCTTATTAAAACTTCTGAATGATGATATTGCAGATGGTTGCTTAATCTGTTGAAATGCATTGGCTAACAGCTGCTGGTTCTCGTGCAGCATTTGCGCCATGAATTGTTGATTTGATACTTGCAATTGTTGCAATATTTTAGAAAACGCTTGAATATCCATTATTATAAGAAAATTTAAATTCCTCGTCGCCAAAAAATGTTAGAATTATTTAAATTAAATGTTTAAATTAAAAACACAATTCAATAAGAAAAAAATAAAACTATTTATTTGAAAATAAACTATCGAATGAAATTAATTTCTTGAAACAAATTTGAGAGAAAATAATTTGAATGAACGATGAAATAAAATATAAAAAAGTAAAGTAGTTTATAGTTATATAAGTACAAGTATTTATAGAAAGATTTCAACAAAATGTATCAATGGGTTAATTCTCACATTAAGGTGTTTCCTTTCTTCAGAAAGTATACCTATACAACTTTCATTTTGCTTGGAAAATTTAACCAGGATGCGGTAGAAAACCATCACTGATTTTTATGAAAATAATAACGATTATAACTCAGCGAATCAAAATTGTGAGAAAATCAAATATGAGAAATATTTAAATATGGCAAAAGGACCAGCAGGATTAGCGCCAAACTTCGTACCGAAAAAGGGTTATAATGAGGAGAAAATTTTACTGGGATCCAAATATTACGTAGATCTCTCCAAAAAATTAATATCGATTTATATGCAGTTATTCCCCGAAAAGTATCACATAATAAACTTAATAATAATTAATAATAATTAACAATAATTACTACAATCGAACAGAATATGGCTACTTCGGAGTCATCTGCATGGTTCGATGGAAAGGATCCATACATACTACATCGGAGAACGCTTTTAGATTTTCATATAACTGTTTTGATGTATAAAAACTAAAAAACATTAGTTGATAGCCTTATTTTAAAAAGTAGACAACGATTGGTGCAAAACAGGAAATTGAAAAAATTAACAACCCAAAATAAGTAAAATTTAATAATAGAAAAATAACATAAATTTTTATGTTAACTATTTTTTTTTTATATATGATGAATTTCATTTAAAAATCAAGATAAAACTGAAATTTTGAACCCGACTACCTCAGATATCGATGAAATTTTGTTCATAGCTAAATTTGATCAATACAAACAAACTCTTATTTTTAGAAATGACTGTTTTGCGATTTTTTGGGCGTGGCACAGTGGGAAAGTTTTCGAAAAAACGCGAAAATGGTCGAAAAGTGCTCCATTTAAAATGCAATAACTCAGAATCGGCTGAACCGATTTCCATGATCTTGGTATCATTAAAAAGATATTTTAACAGGCTTTATGACACGTTTGAAAAAAAAGAAAAAATACACTGTAAAAAATTTTATAACAAAAAGAAAATTTTAAATAACGAAAAAACCAAAAAGATCAAGGGTTTTTTTACAGTGTATTATTTTTTTAGAAAGGTTTATCCTTCACCTATACCATATCCAAAAAGTAAAATGGGTTCTTTTTTAGTTTTATTTATATAATTTTTTAAGTAGTGTCACTTCTAGTAATTGCCCTTATATTTTATATTTACAGGTAAAATAACACAGTACAACACATGATTTGCCAACTCAATTCGCTTTTATTTGCAATTGAGTAAAGGTATGAATTTCAAAAATTTGCTCTACATATGCACAACATAATTCGGAAAAACCCTCGATCATATTTTTTATGATTGTCAGAATTAACAAAACGGAATAAACAAAGGGTTATTTAATTTTTATGATTGCGTAAGCAAAGTAATTTTTAATTATTTGGGTTTTTCAGTTGGCTACCTGTATGACTTTTTTACAGAAATTCAACCAACATATAAGGGTGGTCATTATTCGTAAATAAGTGAGAACGAGGCTGCAAATATAATTGAGTATTTTCCAGCTGTCGCCAACATTCATTGTAGCCGTATTTGCGAAACTTGCCGGAATACACTGAGAAAAGCGCGCAGTCGTAATGAATCCAACGTGGAGCAGAACGAAGTTTCAAATTATTTACCAATAACGCCCAGCGATGAAATTAGCGAAGAATTGAATGAACTTCCAACTTGTACCAGCCGTAATGCAAACATCGAAAGCAACGAACTCATTGAAAATATAAATGATCACATTATTCCTCATCTACCAAACCAAATGACGCCTCTTAAAAGGAAATATATCAAACGAGATGCATACAGAAATAGAAAATCAGTGCAAATTTTGGAAAATATAGCAGATTCACTTGGAGCTGATCCATTATCTGATTTGTCAGCGCAACTTGAAAACGTCAAAGCCATTTACGAAGAAATTTTGCAAAACATCAAATATCAAATAGAGAACAGCTCAAATATTTTGGAAAAGCAAAAACTTGTATCTCTCTTACCAATCAATATGAGTCACGCAGAAATTAAAGATCGTTTTGGGGATGATATATCTCACGATTGTATCAAAAAAAGTAAAGATATCCAAAGGAATAAAACGAAGTTTGCAGATATCAATCTTTTAAAAATGAGCAGACGTAGTTTACCAACCGAAACTCTAAGCACAGTCAAATTATTTTATGAAGATGATGAAATTAGCCGAATGATGCCAGGATCGCAAGATTCAATTACTATTAAACAAGGAAACTTACGTGAAAAAGTTCAAAAAAGACTGATGTTATCTTCACTACGCGAATCTTACTACGAATTTAAAAAAAAAACATCCCTTGGCCAAAGTTGGTTTTACAAAATTTACAATGTTAAGGCCAAAAAATTGTATGAAACTTGGAGTTGGAAACCAGCAAAATATCTGTGTATGCACATTGCATCAGAATATGAAATTGATGTTTGAAAAAAGTCGCTTAAAATCATTTTGTTTTGAAGGAGAATGCACATTTACCGACTACAAAGATGTTCTCAAATTCGTTGTTTGTAATGGTGACATACAAAAAAGCGAGTCTTGCGTTTCAATGTGTGGTCACTGCTTCAAAAATTTAAATAATCTAAAAACGCATATGCTAAAACATTTTGAAAATAACCAAACTGAAGAAATAATATACAAAAAGTGGAATACAACGATTAGATGTGTTCTGGAAACGTTAACCACCAACCGAGAATCATTTGTCAGCGATTTTACTGAACACATCAAAGTTCTTATTCCGCATCATTTCATAGCAAAGCGACAATCTGAATTTATCAGCAATAAAAGAGCGGCGCTGTTATCAGGAGAAATGTTAATTCAAATGGACTTTGCTGAAAATTATGCAATTCTTGTACAAGATGCCGTGCAAGGATACCATTGGAATAATGATCAGGCTACAATACATCCGTTCGTTATTTATTACAAAGGTAATTATTTTAATATTTTGGTATTAGTAAACACATCCATCCACACTCATCAAAATATTTAATATTTTTTATTTATTTGTTTTTTTCCTTTGTTTGTTTATTTTCAGATAACGATAAATTATTTCATAAAAGCTTCGCCATAATATCTGATTGCAATACCCATGATAGTATAGCAGTTCATCTATATATTTCAAAAATGATACAGTTCGTGAAGGCCAATATAATCAACAATATTAATAAAATGGTGCAGGAGCACAATATAAAAATAAATATAACTTCATTAATTTATGCCATAACAAATCTGATTTTGGTATTGACGCTGAATGGCACTTTTATGCTACCAGTCATGGAAAATCTGCATGTGATGTAATCGGAGGAACATTGAAGAGAGGTGCTCGAAATTATAGTATTGCAAATAAAAATGAAATCCAGACAACGAGGCAACTCTATCACTGGGCATCAGAAACATATAAGACCACCATACAAGTTGCTTACGCAGATGCTGACGAATACAAAAACGTTAAAGAAAAGCTATTTTCAAGATATAAAGAAGCTCAAACTATAACAGGAACTCAAGGCTTTCATTCATTCATTCCAATAAATGAAACTTTTGTACATGTGCGCAGATATTCTGACTGTACCAAATTTGAGCAGCGCAAAATTTCATACAAATAATTAACTTAAAAAAAATGTAAATAAAATAAAACACAAATTAATAAAAACTTGGCAAATAATATAAACAATTGTTGATGGTTTTTTATTTGTAAACATTTAAAAAATGTTAGAATTGTTGAACTATTTTGTAAATGTGTAAGAATGTGACCTGATATTTTCGCTGTTATTCGAATTATTTCAAAAACTTTCGCTCCGTATTACTAGAAGTGACACTACTTAAAAAATTATATAAAAAAAACTAAAAAAGAACCCATTTTACTTTTTGGATATGGTATAGGTGAAGGATAAACCTTTCTAAAAAAATAATACACTGTAAAAAAACCCTTGATCTTTTTGGTTTTTTCGTTATTTAAAATTTTCTTTTTGTTATAAAAAGTGTATTTTTTCTTTTTTTTCAAACGTGTCATAAAGCCTGTTAAAATATCTTTTTAATGATACCAAGATCATGGAAATCGGTTCAGCCGATTCTGAGTTATTGCATTTTAAATGGAGCACTTTTCGACCATTTTCGCGTTTTTTCGAAAACTTTCCCACTGTGCCATGCCCAAAAAATCGCAAAACAGTAATTTCTAAAAATGAGGGTTTGTTTGTATTGATCAAATTTACATATGAACAAAATTTCATCGATATCTGAGGGGGTCGGGTTCAATGCATCTCGATTTTTACATGAAATTCATCATATCGTCCCCTTAGTATTAAAATAGCCTATAAATTTTTTGATGTTTTGAGAAAATGAATTTCAAACTTTTTGTCGAAAGTAGCTCTCACTCAAATCTCGTTATGTCTGTAAATATTTATTATTTTCGACGTTTTTTTTTAAGACTGTTTAAAAATGAGTCTATTTTGTTAACTGATCAATTTTTATTATTGTAATCATCCTTTTAATGAACAAAAAAGTGGTGTAAACTGCAAATACATCAGATAAGCTATTTTATTTTTTAATGTTTTCTATCAAGTTTCTGATACGTTATTTTATTTTGTATGGTATACACTATTTTATTCAAGAAATACACCAGAATAATTAGTAAATTTAATATGAATTTTTATTAGTATAAAATTATGTTTTAATTACAGTCAGATCGTAAATTATTAGCATGGTCTTTAATTATTGTCGTCTGCGTCCTCTTCTTCGAATCTGTCTGGTTCATCTAAACAATCGCGATTATTCCCTCCTTGTAAATTCAAAAAAAATGTCTGTGAGCCGGGAGGAATTACATTTTTTTTGCATAAATCTTTGAGATCCTTCAGTTTTGTGTCAGAAATTGGTAGTTCTTTTTTATATTTGTGAGTTAATGTAAAATTTGTGACCCCTTTCTTTTTCATTCTCGAGCCATCTATATCAATCACTTTGAAGTCTTCGTTCCATTTGCGATATATTTGAATCCAATGGTTCCACAGATAATCCAACAGAGTTTGGAGCAAGTTTGACACATAGGGCTCCTGTTAATTCCATCGCAAATTCTGTTGACAATTAATATACATTAATATTCCTTCCTGCAATTTAAGTTAGCAGATACTCACCAGAGCTTGATAAATCCATGATTAAATAAATGAATGATTGGGAACGAATGAACGACTAAATGATTATGAACGAGCGAATTTCAACAACGAACTGAAATCCTAAATTGTACAAATTATTTCTATTGCATTTACATACATGAAAAAACAACGTAAGCATTGCATAGCCTACTTTTGTTTTTTGTTATTTTTAAAACACATGTTAATTGTTCTGACAATATAACGGCCTATAAGATTCATACAAATGAAGAAATTGAAAATATTTGTTGAACAACAACGTATATCATTATACGTCATTTTAGGTGTTTGTGTCATGATAAAATTGATTTTTTTCCTAAAAGTTAAAATAGAGTATGTGACTGTACATTACTATTATATTGAATAAACAGAAAATTTACTTTATGTAAAATAGCGTATATGCGTTTACATGATTTTTGAGGAAAATAATTTAATACAAATTTATACTATATTTTTTTGACTGACGTTTTGACACACTTTGTGGAACTAGAATTTGACAAAATTTTGACCACATATAAAATCGACGATGGAGAATCCAAAAATTCAATAAAAAAATAATAGCCTATGAGCACATAGGCTATAGTTATACTAAGGGGACGATATGTACTTATTATTTGATAATAAAATTTTTATTTTTTTATTATTATTTATTAATCTTTATATGTTTTATTGGTATATTTTTTAACGAAAATGACAATTTTTTAATGTTAAATACTGTATAAAAATTATTAAATCAAATTAAAAGGCCCTTCTCAGGGCCACCAAATAAATTCAAAAATAGATTTTTTTTCTTGTTGTTTCTTACAAATATTTTATTTTTTTAATACAATAACATAAATTTTTATGCAATTATACAATTATATATTAACTTTTCATAAATCAAATTTTAATTTTTCATTTATTTATTAATCAGCTTTTTTCTTCAAGCACGCAATGAGTGAAGGCAATTATGAGTATGAATGAGTTTCAATGTGTGTGTTAGCGTGCATAACATAAATTTCAAATATCGTAAATTTTTGGTCGTAACTTTGGGAGCAAGAAAAAATGACCGTATTTATGGAACAAGATTTTGTTCCAGCAACACGCTCCTCCTTTTCAAATTTCAGGTGCATGTATATATGCTTGTTGTCCTCTCTTGCATTATCAGTTTTCATGCACCAAATATTCAGTTTGTACAAGTTAGCAACGCTAGGGTAATGCCCATAAATTAACTAGGAATAGCGAATACCCCTATTAACAATTAATTTACTGTGTAGGTATCGGGCTGCTTAATTTTAATTTCTATTGGTCAATATCACGAATATTTTGTAAAAAGGTGCAGACATTCCGTCAGCATATTTTCATTTTTATTTTTATTAAAAAGCATAGACATTAAGTCAGCTAATTTAAGTATGTTAAGTATGAAACAAATAAATGAAAAAGCGCAGACATTGAGTCAGCACTTTTTATACCTGAATTTATTTTAAGTATTTCAGAGGTTGAAAAGAAAAATAAAAACATTCTTGACCGAATCGTAACAAAAGGTAGATGCGTTTTATTTAAACACGGGTACATAGTACATAAAAGTGTTTAATAATTTATAAACATACTAATTCTACGTAGTAGAATCCATAAAAAATTTTATTCGTACAACGAGTTTGTAAAAACAGCAATTAAAATAAAATAAAATTAATTAAAGTGACTAAAAACTTACAATAATAAAAATTTTATACAAACAGTAATTCTACGTAGTAGAAAATAATTTTGATTTCAATGAAATAAACTCTGAAATTAAAAATAAAAAATACGTTTAAAAAAAACAGACTAGAAACTTACAATTATAAAAATTTAATAGAAACTGTATTTCCACATAGTAGAATCTTAAGAAAATAATTTTGATTCGAATAAAATAAACTCTCAAATTAAAAATAAAAAATTCGTTTAAAAAAAGAGCGCCCAAATAAATAAGTGGAAATTTGTTTTCAACCTTTGCGAATACGTTACTGGTGTGGCCGATACACCAGAGAAGGAAGGAAGGAAAATATCGGAGCGGCCAAAGCCCAATCAGAAAAACAGAAGCTAGTGTCAACAATAAACATCCATCAACATCAACATCAACCACGGCCAAATTAAGAAGCAATATTCGATATTAAAACAACAGCCATCAACGTAATCAAGATCAACTACGTCAACACCAACTTCATGCAAATGATGAAAGAATTGTAAGTACTCTTTTTGATATTTTCAAGAAAAAGTGTGTGTCCTTTCTCCGCCTGTATCTCGCGCGAGTTATTGGTTGTGTTAACACGAGTTTTAAAAAATAAAACAAAGTTGTCTGTTTTACTGTTTAATCAGAATTGCTTCTTTAAAAATAATTGTCACTAATATATATTTATGTTTTTGAAAAAAATAATGTTTACGTTAGCTTAATATAATTTAAATGGTTTTGCAATAATAAATTTATATTCGTTCCAATTTCCAAATAACCAAATACAAATAATGCAATTATGCTTATCTTAATAATTCTTAATAATCAAATACAAGTTCATTTAACTTAACTTATGATGTTTATGCTGATCTTGGTGGTTTTATTGGTGTCTGTGTTGTTGTTATTGGTAATAATAGTTTTATCGGTGGTTGTGTTGTTGTTGTTGTTATTACTGTGGTAGGTGATATAACTCCTCCCACCTTAGTATGGAGCGATGGCCAAAAGTATTGACGGTCAGGAGCGATTATATTTGGAGTGGGAATTTCATTTATAGCGATTTTAGTCTTCCGCTTGGTTATGAAGATGATAATTGCTACAACAATTATTGCAATTAAGAGGCCGTAGTTTATGTGTCTGTGTAGTTCTGTATTATTCGATAAGACTTCAATGGCTAGTTTATTTTTAAAATGGTACTCCTTAAGTTTGGGTATACTCAAGCTTTCCATTGTGGACAGAGCTTTTATGTTTACTTGTGCGGATGGGTTTAGAATAAATTCGTCCCAATATATGTTTGGGTTATCTCTGTAGGTAATTTCGTTGATGATAAGATTACAGTTTTTGAAATGTAATAATAAGTTTCCTTCAATAATATGTCTCTTTGAGTCGCATGATGTCTTCATTTCTGTTGCTGGTAAATTTCGTATTAACAAAAGTCCTTTTTCGGGTTGTGAGACTTTTGTTATCTGGCCTAAATCGTTGAGTTTACAGTTGGCTTCCAGGTTATTTATGATTTTTCCAAAGCATGACGATTTTTCTATTGTTTCTTGTTGAGAACTTTCTTTGCAGTAATACAAGTTTTCAAATTTTTTTGCATAAATTGTCGAAATATTGAATTTTCTCATTGTTATAAATTATATATGGTTGTATTATTATTTCTTTTGTTTTATTAATTGGAATGGGGATTGTGTGGGTGATTATATATTGATCATGAGGGATATGAGGAATAAGAATATTGAAAATGATATTTGTGTTATTGTAGTAAGCTTGTAACTCTAGGAGTTCATACAAATGTTCTATGGTATCGACTTTAATAGATTGGTTTCTCAGATTGTTTTCGATTTCTTTTAGTTCTTCTATATTTAAAATCATTTTTGGTATAATTTTAAGTCTGGATAAGATCATTGCTTCGGAAATACTTGCAATATGATTTGACAATAAATCGATATGATAATTGATCTGATTTAGGTATTGAATATCGTTAATAAGTTTGGAATTGGAGAGAATGCTGTTTTGTGAGTGTTGTAATGCCCGAACTATAATATCTTGTTCCTTATTTATATGATTTGTAATGTTTTCCATTCTTTCAATAATTTTGGTGTTGAGTATACTTTGTTTACTCGTTTCGGTTTGTACATTCAATGTCAAGTTATATATGACTTCATTAATACGAGAAGCATCATTGCTGTCCATATATATTTCCTGTAATTAGTTTTATTGCTGATCCTATACCATTAAATAATCCTCTTTTGTTCCGATATCTAGGTGTAATTGAATTCAGTTTATTCTTGAGATCTGTTAGCTTATATTTTGTCATTTCAAGAGAACCTTTGTTGTAATAAGAACGTGTGAAATGTTTTAATGATTCTTCAATTTTCATAACATTGTTTTATGATATGTATTACGTTGGTGTAGTCCGTTATTGTTTTGGCTGTTCCTAATTTTATTTGCAACAAACCTTGTGTATCGCTCAAGTTTTGAATGTTCAGTGTTTGTGCACTTATTGTGGTTATAAATCTAAAATGGACATAAGATAATTAATTTAGTTTTCAAAATCGTCTTTTCTTTATTTTAGATTTGTGAAGTTTTTTGTTTTGTGTAGTTTATAGTGTTGCTTTGTTGTTTTGTTTTACTTTGTGCCTAGAAAATCTTGGTGTTAATTTGTTTCTCCTACATTCTTTTCTGTATATATAGTCATTTTCCTCGTAATTTAATGGTTCTTGTCTGTCTGTATTAATTTTCTCAATGCGTTTATCCGTGTCGGTTTCTAATTTACTTCTAATAGATTCATAGAGTTGAGTTTGAAACTGATTAATTTTGGAAAGATATTCACGTTCGTTGTTGAATGTGATCTGATGGCCAAATTTGTAGGTTCTTCCGTAGAAGAGTTCGAAAGGTATTAGTTTTGTGGAAGAGTGGATTGCATTATTGTACGTTATGATTGTCTCTGTTAGAATATCATCGTGGTCCATTTCCAGCTTTTTATCTTTAATTTTCTCTACTATTAGTCTGTATGTTTCAGTTAATGTTGAGTGAAGTCTCTCTACAGGGGCATTACTGCTTGATTGTTGAAAAGATGTAAAATGCAAGTTAATTTGGTATTGTTGGCAAAAATCTTTAAATATGTTTGAATTGAATTCTGTTCCTTGATCGCAAACAATTTTGTTAGGAATTCCATGCAGGCTTAGAAAGTGTTTTAAAGATTTAATTACGCAAAGGCTATTTCTCGCTGTTAAAGTGTAAGCGGCAGCAAATTTTGAAAATTTATCTATAATTGTTAAAATGTTTTTCCCGCTAATTGTATAAATGTCTATATGTATTATGTCTAGTGGTTTAACAGGTGTTGGGGGTTTTTCAAATCGAGTTTTTGGAGGGTGTCTGTCATACTTTAATCTTTGGCATGAAACGCAATTATTTATTGTTTGAATTATCTTTGATTTCATATACGGAAAATAGTATTCGCGTTTAAGGTGATCATGTGTTTCCTGTATGCCTCTGTGATTGCTGTTCTCATGATAGTCTTGAATAATCTTATCCTGACTATCATTTTCCTTTATGTCTTTTACTATTTCAGTGCACCTAACTTATCTGAAAATTTTGCTTTGTGCAAAATGTTTTGCATATACATTCTGAATTATACGAAAAGATTCATCATCTGTGAGTATTGCGGTGGTTTTGTTGGGGGCAAGATGGTTTTTTAAAATTTCCGTATTGGGGTATGTAAAGGTTTTTCTATGTTTGTTTTTGAAAATTACCTCGAGTTTTATACGAGGATTAGAGCTTCCTTTTTTGAATAAAGCCTGCAAATTAAAGTTATTTATTGGTTTTTCTGAAATGGGTATACCATCATCACAATTTTCTTTTGCTGAGTGAATGGTGCTACCTGACGTGGCTTGATTAGATAGTGCGTCAAATGTATTCATATTTAAAGTTTCCAAAGGGTTAATTTTTATTCGGCTAAGGGCATCCGCGTTTGTATTTAGCTTCCCTTTCTTGTAAATAATTTCGTAGTCATATTCTTCTAACTTCAACCGCCATCTGACTAATTTTGAATTTGGCTCCTTGAGGCTCATAATCCATGTGAGGGGTTTATGGTCTGTTATAATTCTGAAACGGTGACCGAATAAGTATGGTCGAAAGTATTTGGTAGCCCAAACTATGGCTAAGAGTTCTTTCTCTATTGTGGAGTAATTTATTTCCGATGTTGTGAGTGTGCGACTTGCGTAGCAGATCGGTTTATCGTTTCCGATGGGACCTTGTGACAGGATGGCTCCTATCGCGAAATTACTTGCATCCGTTGTAAGATTGAATGGCTTCGAAAAATCTGGGTATTGTAAGATTGGGTCGTTGGTCAGGAGGCTCTTACAAATTTCAAAAGTTCTCTTATATTTGTCGTCGACTATAACAGTTTTATCCTTTTTTAAACATGTTGTAAACGGTTTTGTTATTTTGGCAAAGTCTTTTATAAATTTGCGGTAATAACCTAATAGACCCAGAAATAATTTTATTTCTTTCTGATTTGTAGGAATTGGAAAATTTTGAATGGCTGATATTTTATCAGGGTTTGGTTTTACACCTTCAGTAGTCACTAAATGACACAAAAATGCGCACTCTTTGTGCAAGAATTCTGATTTATCTAGTTGAATTTAAAGGTTGGCTTCTCTAAGGGCTCCAAAAACTTTTCCCAAGTTATCTGTATGTTCTTGGAGTGAGGTGGAATACACAATAATGTCATCTAAGTAAACCAAACATATGGTTCCTATCAAATCTCTAAGGACGCAATCCATTACTCTCTGAAATGTAGATGGTGCGTTTTTAAGCCCGAAAGGCATTCTTACGAACTCGTAGTGCCCACCTTCTACTGTAAATGCAGTCTTAGAAACATCTTTTGGATTCATTTCTATTTGATGAAATCCGCTAGCTAAATCCAATGTAGTGAAATACATGCATTTACCTAGTTTGTCTAATATTTCATTTATATTTGGTATCGGGTACCTATCCGAGACTGTTTTCTCGTTAAGTTTCCTATAATCGATAACTAGACGCCATTTTCTCTTCCCGCCAGCGTCCGCTTTTTTTTGGGACTATCCATACTGGTGCACTCCAAGGTGAGTAGCTTTCCTGTATGATACCCTGATTCAACATGTCTGCAATTTGTCTTTGTACCTCCGCTTTATGGACATGGGGGTACCTGTATGACTTGGTATAAATGGGAATGTCATCTTTCGTAATAATGTCGTGTTTAATTTTATTAGTAAAGGTTAGAGATTGATTTTCTTGAAGGAAAACATCTTCAAATTCTTTACATAGTTTTGTGATAACTTTACGTTCCTCTAAATTTAAGTGGTCAATTCTAAGATTTTCCAGCAAATTAGGGTTTTGATATTCAGGAGAATGCTCGAAGTTAATATTGTTAATTTCTCTGTAGTGTGAATCTGTGATTGGATCTACTTTAATCGGGCTTTCAATTAAAATTATTTTATCTGTATTTGATTTATTGTTCACTTCATCAAACTGTACCAGTTTTTTGCTCTATACATGCCGGGAGAAATAGTTACTTCGGGGTTAATTGTAATAGTAGGGATTAAGAAATCGCCATTTTCTAAATCCACAGGAATCTTAATAATAGCTTTCGTTGTCGGTGTTATTAGAAATTTATCTGAGGTTAGGTTTGGTTTAAAGGACAAGGGAATGCAGGAATTCTTCGTGATTAATTGTTTTCTCTCGAGGTCTATCTTCGGTTATCGGAGTAATGCAATATAAGATTATTTTTAATACTTTGCCAGCTCAAATCCGTGCTGTACATGTTTAGTATTTCATTTGCTTCTCCTTCGATTTTGTTACGTATGGATCTTAAGATCATTTTGGCAAAAGGAGTGCCATCGATAGGTGACAATATCGAAAGTATTTCCTCCACATTGTTTACAAAGTCGAATAACAATCTAGGATTCCCGTCAAATTTCGGAAGATCCTTGACAGCATCTGGAATTCTTAAAGATTCTAGAATATTTTTTACTGTCGAGGGTGTATTATCTGTGGAATTCATTGTAGTATTACTTTGACTATCTTGATTTACACTCATATCAATTTCAGATTCCGGAATAGGAATAAGGGTTCTTGGAATAAAGTAGGGACGAAATTTAGGCATATAAAGTGTTATTTGTATTTAAACAAGGACATATATTTAAAAAGATTTACAGGAGGGTCTCTTGAGAATCGCTGGTCCTTAAAAATATATGAATTTGTTTATTTCGTATATAAAATAATTAATCTTCGAAAGGTAAATTATTTTATATTTATCGAAGTGTATGTTTCTTTTCTATGTAATTATTAAACTAGTATTTATCACTTTTCTATTAAATAATAATTTTTTTTTTTGTTTATTTCTCACTTATTAATTTTAATTGATTCTTTTTCTTATTTATTAATTATTCAATATTCGACTTACACAAAAATAATTGTAGCCTGCATTATTGTTGATGGTTCTGTTCCAATTTACGATGATCCTTCGTAATGTTGCTCCTTATACAATTTGTGTAGTGATGATCCGTCACTTGAATATTCAGCAATAATCCGTCGCCTTTATTCTTTAATTTGTACAGGAACCACTGGAACTACCCGACTGCGCCAGTTATTGGTTGTGTTAACACGAGTTTTAAAAAATAAAACACAGTTGTCTGTTTTACTGTTTAATCAGAATTGCTTCTTTAATAATAATTGTCACTAATATATATTTATGTTTTTGAAAAAAATAATATATGAAAAAATTAATATAATTTAAATGGTTTTGCAATAATAAATTTATATTCGTTCCAATTTCCAAATAACCAAATACAAATAATGCAATTATGCTTATCTTAATAATTCTTAATAATCAAATACAAATTCATTTAACTTAACTTATGATGTTTATGCTGATCTTGGTGGTTTTATTGGTGTCTGTGTTGTTGTTGTTGGTAATAATAGTTTTATCGGTGGTTGTGTTGTTGTTGTTGTTATTACTGTGGTAGGTGATATAACTCGCGCAGTTCATTCTGCTTTTTTTCTCTTTCGCGTTTTTCATAATTTTTGTGCGGGAAATAACAAGCCGTGAATTTTTTTCCCCTTTGTAATTTAAACAAAAGATAAAAGAGTGTACGAAACCATTAGAAATATTTTGTTCCGTTTTTAAGATAGTTTTTTTTTTTTTACTAAAAACCACTAGAGCCAGCGGGAATTTGCAAATTTTTTTAGGGAAGAGGTTGTAGATATAGTTAGTGCATCCGTAGAGGCATTGACTAACAATTTAGAACAGCAAGTTGCCGCTCTTGCGCAACAATTTGCACAATTGAATCCTAGAGTCGAGGCCTATGAATCCGTGAGGTTAGTCGAAATTCCTTGGACCTCGTTAAGTCCTTACCAGAATATAAGGGGGAAATTCAATCCTATCCGGCGTGGAGGGATGCGGCACACTTCGCCATGTACTATTATCCGGAAAATACGGAAAATTACTATATAGCAATGGTAATTTTTTGAAATAAGATTACGGGAGTGGCGAATGCCAAACTATCATCATTCAACACGGTTCTAAATTTTCAGGCAATTATTGCCAGGTTAGACCAATGTTACGCAGATAAGAGGTCTCTACAAGCCCTAGAAAATGAACTCAGTATACTGAGGCAAGGTGTAAAATCAATTTCCGAATTCTACAACTCAGTAGACGAGCATTTAACATTTATTATAAATAAGAATAGAATGAGCTACTCCGGTAACGTCGAGGTAGCAGCTGCACTTAATGAACGTGCTAGGGACAACGGTTTGCGCGTTTTCATCTCCGGGTTACGACGGCCATTGAGCCACATTTTATTCTCTGCCAGGCCGACAGATTTGCGAACAGCTTTGGCAACTGCCCAAGAGCTGGAATCTGACCAACGACGTCAGGAATTTGCAAAAGTTTTTGCAGCAGGGGACTTCGCGAAAGCAAACCATTCTCAACAAAGGAAAATTGGTAATTTCTCACCGACACACCCTGCTTATAGGCCCATACGCGAGCCTAATTCCAGAATGGAAAAAACTATTAATATGAATTCCACACCAACGGATGTGGACCCAGAATCGTCAAAGTTTAGACGACCAACGGCCCAATTGGCCGGACAGACACAACCAACAGCCTTTTCGGCAACACGGCAATACTCCCAGCAACCATTGCGTGACAATTTTAATAAGCCCCGAAGACCCAAAGGGTTAATTATATAGAGTCAGAAGATTTTCACGAAGATTATCAGGAATATGATGAGATAACTTCTGTACTTAGGTGCGACCAGGAAGGTGAGGAGACCGAAGTAGGAGAAGAACAGCTTAATTTTTTAGGGTAAAACCTCTCCTGCTCTTTTTGAAAAAGACGATTAAGGGTAGGGAATTAAGACTTTTGGTGGACACGTACGACGAAAAATTTTATTCAACCGATAGATTCTTTAGTTGGTATCACCTCATTGGAGCAGCCTTTTAATGTGAATTCAGTAAACGGGACGAATCTCATAGAAAAAATGCCAAATGGTCATATTTGGTTATATAACCGCATTTTATATTTTACCTACATTAAGACACTTTGACGGAATAATTGGTTGCGATTTCCTCAAGGAAATTCGAGCTAATATAGACATAGGGAATGACGTCTTAAAATTTGAAAAGGGAAAGGTTCCCTTAACATATAGGAAAAAAGGACAATGTTCACCTTATCCCAATAGACAGAAACGATTTACCGCTATACATTAGGAGCAAGTTCGAAGAAACTTTATTATGGAATTCGAATGCATTTGCAGATCCAAACAGATCTTTACCGTTCAACACGAATGTGAGGGCCAATATAGAACTAGCACGGACGAACCTATCCATACCGGTATCGATATCGGATTTCGTTAATAAGGAAATAGGCTCACTTCCGAAGGATGGTATTATTAGGAAATCGTCCTCTCCTTACAACTCACCGATACACGTAGTAGGAAAAAAGGGTACCGACGAACTCGGCAACGCGAATCACAGGTTGGTAATTAACTTCAGGAAATTAAACGAGAATACCATTGATATGCAGGACATATCGGTAATTCTGTCGAACTTAGGGAAATCAAAATTTTTTTCGACATTGGATCTCAAGTCAGGTTTCACCAGATATTGCTAGACGAAAAGGGTAGGCCGAAAACAGCTTTCGGGGTTAAAAATGGTAAATACGAATTTTGTAGATTACCATTTGGCCTGAAAAATGCACCGAGCATCTTTCAAAGGGCCATAGATGATGTCATACGCGTAGGCTTACCACCTTTGAATATGTCCAAAAGCGTATACAACATATATTTTGAAGTAAAATAAAAAAAAAAATTTTTTTTTAGTCATATATTTTTATTCATTTTATATGAGCTAATTAGAAAAACGATAACAATAATAACAAAATAAAATAAATTGAAAAAAGTCTTACTTCAATTGACTTAACATAAATAAAATTTTTTAAAAAAAATTCACAAAATAGAAATAGCCAAATACTTAATGTAAAGCTTTAAATTTATATTTTTTGTTAGATTTTGCTGCTTCGATCAATTTTTTGTTTGAATCGTTTTTTTGCTTAATAAAATTTGCAAATTCAGTGCAACTCAACTTATAATTAAATAAATAATTCTGATTTGACCATATCGGTATGAAGCCTATTGCGTTCGTTAGTCCATATATTTCCCATCACGGTAAAAATGCGTTCAACAAAACAATTATTAGCTGGTTCTGCAAAAACAAATTTGCATAGCTTAATTAAGGTGCGTTTGTGTTGATTTTAAAATATTCAATCCATTTTTCTGTGCAATTACTTCCTGTTAATAAGGGTAAAACTTCATTTAGGATACGTATTCCTGAAAATAACTGATCGCCGTCAAACACAATTCCAAATAATTAGCTACTCTACAGGCTTGTTCTAGAGTTATTTGTTCATTAAGGTTAAATGAGCTACAAATAAAATAAAATGAAGTTTCGCTGAAATCGAACCACTTTTCTAAATACGATAACATTCTAGTACAGATTTGGACCCCTTCTTGTTCTAATATATGTCTATCGTAATTAAATTTAATTGTGTTAACATTTTTTTTAATTCACCTTAATTTGGTTTTTAAATTTTTCTTAATATTTTAACAACTTTTTTTTTATACAGTTTCCGCACAATGAAATAATTTTGATAAAAATTTTTTGCTAAAATTTTTCAAACAAGTTAAATTTGTAGTAATATTTTTTTTAAATTAATTTTCATACACTTCCCGTACAACGAAATAATTTTACTTAATTTTTAAAAAATTAAAAATTTTGTTTTCTTTATTTATATTTAAAATTTTTATTCTTTTTCATATCTTTATTTGCAGTATCTTGACAAATTTCATTTAACAAAAGAGAATATCATATGAAATTTGGCAAATAAACTTGAATTGATAAAAATTGTACATTTTAATTTTTGCTCTCTACCAATATGTACTTATGTATGTATGTGTGCTTTGTTCTTGCTTCATAAAAATGTGTTTGTGTATATATTTTGTTTCTTGCTGGGCACCAATGTGAGAGCATACAAGAGAGAAGGTGCATATTGTTAATATCGTACATATTGTGAATATCGTACGATACTAAAATTATCGTAGAATAAAATGATTCGACAACATTCTGCATTGGCCGGATCCATGGAACACCGTTTATCAACATTTTTTTTTTTGTTGCTGGACCATCCATTTTGTATATATGCTTGTTGTCCTCTCTTGCCAAGCAGTTCCATTTTCAGTTTGCACATCCTTATTATATATGGTCCTTGGCAAGAGTGGATGAGATGGGAATCAACATCGGACAGAGAGTCCGACATAGAATAATGAAGGACAGAATGTGACACAAAATATATACGCGTTGTTATTTCGCACAAGAGACATATTGTAATACAGCAATAATCAAAAAACCCAGTGAGCAAATTATGAAATTATAACACGCTTTTATGACTCGCTTTACAAATCTGATTTTTGAAGCACGTTTGAAAATGCTAACTGGGTATACACACAACAAACCAAGAAATCAACAAACCACACATATGTAGTTTTTATTTTATTTTTAAGATTTCATATTTAACTCTGAAAAAGAATTTTATATTCATTGCAATATAATGCTGAGTACACACGATGGAACATTAAGTGGAACATTCGTAAAAAACATGTTTCCATTTTTTAATTCAAACGATGCAACCAAAAACGAAACATCACTTCTGCGTGTTTGTTGATTATGCTGCTACTAAACAAATATACGCGGAAGAAATTTTTTAATAAGAGACGCACAGAGTGAGACGACAGCTATTGTTATTATTAATAACAATTGATGCACTGTTGTACGAAAATGAAGAAGAGATACAATTAATTAATAATTAAAGAACTTCAATAACTATTTTATATAAAATGCACTTAATTGATAATTAAAGACTTTAATAAACATTTCATATAAAATTAAATTTTATATGCACTTCTTTTATTATTATGAAACTACGATCCTTTTTTAATTTTTATGTGAATTTATTATTTTTTTTTTTATTATAAAACTAAAATTAAATTCATTCATTGTCTTCAAATTTCGCCATCTTCGTCTCTCTTTTATTTTCTTTACTTCGATAGACAACACATTACAGCATGACTGCTCTCAATGAAATAAGAGTAAACATCGATACAGACAGTAAACATCGATACAGACAATGGATCCTTAAGTTTGGAAACATAAAATATCAAAATAATTTCATATTTGAGGAACCAAAATTGAAACATTAATTTTGAGATGAAGCATTGCTACACACGATGGAACATTAAGTGGAACATGACGATGTTCCTTTTAATGTTCCATCGTGTATATTCAGCATAAGGGTGGACAATTGTGTTAATGCATACAAAAGATCATGAATTGATTTTTGTAATTCAAAAATTAAATTCTATATGGGAAAAAATTTTAAAGTTTCAAAATCTCAATTAGAATAACAATTTCAAATACAAAAAAAAAATTAGAACGCTCTGCTATGGAATAACTTCCTCCCAGACGTTACCATCGTTCTGAAAAGCTAAAAAAAAGTTAAAAATTCAATTAGTTTTAGTTAAATTATGTTTCGCTTTATTATAATTCTTAATTGCTTCTTCCTGCCCGTCTATTTCCTCTATAAACCCGAAGCAATCTTCCGATTTCATCGCCATCGCAAGTTGGCTTGTGGCGAAGTAGACGGCATATCATCTTCCTTGCACTTTTTGTTTGTGCCGAGCCGCACGGCATATCATGTTGCGTCTTGTTTTCTGGAAATAAGAAATAGCTTCGTTTCTGCTTGTCGATACGCGATCTGATTCCTGAGTTAATTTTTGCTCTCTGAAGTATGATTTCCGAAAGGCGGCTATTTTTGACTTTACGTCTTTAATGGTTGCGCCTGATTTTACCTGTTGTAACTTTGCAAGTAATACTTCGTATGCTTCATTCCTTTTCGGTTTTTTAGTATAGTCTTCGTGGGTAGAGCTCCACAAACAATCAGTTTTTTCCCGAGCTTTGATGAAATCCAGAGCCCATCTTTGATACTCCGCCGAATTATATTTAGTGGCAATTTTAGGTTGTTGATGTTTATTGGTTGACATTTCGATGATTTGGTATTTATAGCAAAATGCATTGTGTTAATACATGCAAAAAAAGAACCATCTGGATATTATTTCTATTGATCTTTTATGATGTAAATCATAAATAATGGGCAATAAAAATGGGAAAATACCCTTAAATTTAAAAAAGGATTGCGAATATTATTCATATACGCGCTCATTGCTCAACAATGTAAGAGTGGGTAATTTCGCTAATTCATGGAAAAAAAAACACAACAATAAAAAACAATACGTAATTTTATGAAAGGATTGTGAATAATATTGTAAAAGCCTTCATAAAAATAGTTTTCTTAAGAAAATTACTCAAGTGTTTTTTTTTTATGATGCAAAAAGGTGTTTGTATATAAAAAATAGCCAATGAAATTGGAAAATACCTCGAAGCCTAACTTTAAAAAAGGATTGTGAAAAAAAGTCAAATATTTTCAAATTTTGTTATGATTTATTAATTTATTAGAATTATAAGATACAAACACCATTTAGCATCATAAAAGTTACACTTGTTGTTTGTGAGGATGTTTTGATTACCCACCCTTATTCTGCGCAATTTTATTTAATCCCTCACAAAAGTCGAGGGTCAAATTACAGCACCTGTTTTTTGTATTTCCATACATTCTATAATATGTATAAGTTAACACGAGTCAAGCGAGTGTTCACAAGAATACAAAAAACCAACAACAAGAATCTGCTTCTACAGCTGTATACCCATGCATTGCGAAATAATAACAATAAATGAATTATGTTGAAAAATACAAGCCAGACGCTGACACTGTATAAATCGGGTGTATGGCTGTTCATTATAATAAGTTGGTTTTGGTTTTGGGTAGTTAGTTGTGATTAAGACGTAAGATTAACAAAATGTTATTTTTGTAAGAAAAGACAAATAAATAAATTTCAATAATACCATTAATGAGACGTCGTGTGTGTAATAGTTAATTCTGAGATCCTGAATTAGTTAGATACTTATAACTGGCGCCCAACAAACAATCGAACCACCAATTAACTACAACTCAAGGTTACAAAGGAAAACCCAACAAATTTGTAGCTGTAGGAGACCACTGGCAACTGCAACCTAAAGGGAAAAACTAAAGGAGCAACGACACCAACGGATATTAGATAAGAACTTAACATTGATAACATGTAAGTAGAGTGCTTATTATCGATGGTTTTATGAACAGTGAAATCGATATTTTGTTGAAAGAATTTGTGTTTTGTGTTTGGTGTAAAATAAAAGTAAAATAGAATAATAAAAAACTGGCAATCTTTGTGTGATTATCGATAGTTTTATGAACAGTGAAATCGATATTTTGTTGAAAGAATTTGAAGGATTAGTCGTTTCAGAGGACTTAGATTTAGAAATGGCTATAACACCTGATCAATTAAAAACCATTGTAGAAAGCGCTGTTAGCAGTGCTCTTGTATTGCAGGAGAGACAGTTTGATATTAGGTTAGAGGAAATAAAACAGAGAATAACCAGTCTGACTGTTAGTGCACCTGAAATAGAAACATATGAAGAAGCGCAAATCAGGGAGGGGGCGGTTTGCAAAGAGAACCTAGATATTGTGAAATCTTTACCAGATTTCGAAGGTAAACATGAAACATACGTTTCATAGAGGAAGGCGGCTCACACCGCATACAAAGTATATGAAAATCATGTAGGTAGTTCTACTCATTACCAAGCCCTTGGCATTATAAGAAATAATATAAGAGGACCGGCTGACATGGTATTGGCTTCCGTCGATACCCCTTTAAATTTTAAAGCTATTATAAATAGGCTAGATTTCACTTACGCTGACAAGCGACCTATATATTTGATAGAACAAGAATTGCCCACCCTTCGACAGGGAAATATGACACTTCTCCAATATTATGATGAAGTGGAAAGAAAGCTCACGCTTCTTATCAATAAAACGATAATGTCATATGATAATACTTTGGCAGCATCTCTGAATGAGAAATATAAGATGGACGCTTTACGGGTGTTTATATCGGGTACAAAAAAATCTTTGAGTGATGTGCTTTTCTCGGCAAGACCGAAAGACCTTCCATCTGCCTTGGCATTGGCTCAAGAAGTTGAGTCAAATCATGAGCGTTATATCTTTGCTAATAATTATGCTAGGAGTTTGGAAGATAGGGCTCAACAAAAACACCAAATAAATAACAAAAATTTTAATAGGGATAAGAATAATACCCAACAGGAAAAAAATCCTTATTTTAACTTGCGCCAGGAACCTGGTACTAAACATCAACAAAAACAAGAGGCGGAACCCATGGATGTTGACTCATCATCGGGGGCAACCCCAACCACAAAATAACGTGAATCAGGCAGCAAAAAGGCCAAATAGTGGCACATCAAGATTTACAGGGCCAAAACACCAAAGAATTAACCACTTGGTGCAAAATGAAAATACATTTGATTGGGGGGATTCTGACTATCAGACTGAAGCAGATGAAGTTGAGAACATTGAATGTGAATTTTCGGAATGTTATTTTGTCGAACATGGGGAAAGCTAGATACTTTACCTCATTAGACCTCAAGTCGGGATTCTACCAGATTTTACTGGCGGAAAGGGATCGTGAAAAAAACCGCTTTTTCGGTCGGAAATGGCAAATACGAGTTTTGCAGACTACCTTTCGGACTCAAAAATGCTCCAAGCATTTTTCAAAGGGCCATCGACGATGTGCTTAGGGAACGAATAGGAAAGTTCTGTTATGTTTACGTCGATGACGTAATTATTTTTTCAGAACATATGAAAGACCATGTTGACCACATCGCTTGGGTCTTGGATAGGCTGTACGATGCCAATATGCGAGTTTCTCGCGAAAAATCGAATTTCTTTAAAGAAAGGGTGGAGTTTTTGGGCTTTGTGGTATCTCGACGGGGAATCACAACAAGCTCTAGTAAAATAGAGGCAATACGGAACTATGAACAACCCACTACGCTTTTCAATGTCAGATCTTTTCTGGGACTGGCAAGTTACTATAGGTGTTTTATTAGGGACTTTGCTTCAATAGCAAGACCTTTGACGGACATTCTGAAGGGTGATAATGGCAAAATTGGTTCCGGTCAGTCCAAAAAAATTAATATAAAGTTTAACGAAAACCAACTTCAGGCTTTTAATAAGCTTAAGGAAGTTTTAGCATCCGAAGATGTTATGTTACTTTACCCCGACTTTAAAAAAAAACGTTTGACTTAACAACTGATGCTTCGGCTTACGGCCGGGGAGCAGTTTTGTCTCAAAACGGGAAACCAATAACCATGATTTCAAGGACTCTTAAAGAAAAGGAACAAAATTTCGCGACCAATGAGCGCGAATTGCTCGCAATTGTCTGGGCTCTAAAGGCGCTTAGAAATTATCTCTATGGGGCAAAGGATTTAAATATTTTTACCGACCACCAACCGCTTACGTTTGCGGTTTCAGACCGAAATCCGAACGCAAAAATAAAAAGGTGGAAAGCCTTTATTGATGAGCACAATGCTCAAATTTTTTATAAACCTGGGAAAGAAAACCACGTTGCTGACGCGCTGTCACGGCAAAATATTCATGCCTTGCAAAATACCCATGCTTTGCAAAGCAACCACAACTTAGAAGAAGATGCAAATTCTGACATTGCTACAATTCATAGCGAAATTTCTCTGTCTTATACTATTGAATCTACTGACAAACCTCTCAACTGCTTTCGGAATCAAATAGTAATTGAGGAGGGCACAGAATCACTAACACGAACGTTCATTATTTTCGGAAAAAAACTAGACACTTCATTACTTTTTCAGACAGAACAACGCTAATGAAGAGGGTATTTGATGTTGTAAAGGAGGACGTAGTAAACGCAATCCATTGCGATCTCCCAATTTTGGCATTCATACAACATAGATTAGTAGAAGCGTTTCCCTCAACAGCATTTCGTTTTGCGAAACATATGGTAACAGATGTTACTAACAAAGATGAACAAAGGGAAATTGTTGTAACGGAACATAACAAATTCTAAAATTTGCAAAAAGGCAAAATACAACCGCCATCCACAAAAGCAAATAATCGGTGAAACACCTATTCCCTCATGTGTTGGGGAAATTCTGCATGTAGATATATTTTCCACAGATAAAGTATATTTTTTAACATGTGTAGACAAACTGTCTAAGTTTGCAATTGTTCAGCCTATAGCCTCGAGGACTATAGTGGATGTAAAATTACCGATTCTACAACTTATGAATTTTTATCATCGCACAAATACAATATTCTGTGAAAATGAGCTTTCTCTTAGTTCGGAAACAATAAAGTCACTCTTAGCCAATAGTTTTAACGTTCAAACATCAAAGCACCACCACTCCACAGTACTTCAAATGGACAGGTGGAAAGAATACATAGTACCCTTTTAGAAATTGCCCGGTGTCTTAGGCTTGAAAAATCTATCAATGACACAGTACAATTAATACTTCTGGCAACCATCGAGTATAACAAAACAATTCATAGTGTTACGAATAAACGACCTATTGACGTAATTCACTCAATTCCTCCTGAAATTGAAATCGAAAAATAGATTACAAAGAGCGCAAGAAGTTCAAATGCAGCGACTTAACGAAACAAGAAAGAATCGAGCATTTGAAATGGGCGAAAAAGTTCTCGTGAAAACAAATCGGAGATTGGGCAATAAGCTTACACCATTATATGTTGAAGAAACTGTTGAAGCCGACCTGGGGACAACGGTTCTCATTAAAGGGAGGGTGGTCCATAAGGACAATTTAAGATAGTATAGTTTTATTCATTTTTCTTTTTATTTAACCTAGGGTTCTTATGGTGCTGCTTCTTGTCATGCCAGCGACGGCAAAATTGACTGACTATTCCGGTTCGGACTACATTCCCGTGTCGGACGGCTATGCTATAATTTGGCAAAATTTTGAATACTTACGGCATACGACGAATCTTACAATGTATTCGGAGATGCTTGAGGATCCAGAAAATCTTAGGAAACATTTCCTCAGTCGCATATGAAGAAGATACTAGACGCGGACATACGGCACATAAGGACATTGCTGGCCACAATAAACGTTCACCACAGGCACGCAAGAAGCATAAAACTTTTAGGTACGGCCCTTAAGGTGGTCGCTGGGACACCGGACTATGATGATTTTGAAAATTTAAAATTCAAACAGAGGGAGCTCATTGACGGCGAAAATAGGCAGATTCTCATAAATACAAGAACACAACAACAAATAAACAACCTTACGGACATTGTTAATTTCGTTGTTAAAAGCACAAAAGCTAACGTAATTGATAGTGACCGTTTGTATGAGACTCTGCTTGCAAGAGGTAGAATTTTGATTTCGGAGCTGGAAAGCTTAATGCTATCGATTACCCTCGCAAAGATTGGTATAGTTAACCCACAGATTTTAGACTCTAATGATTTGAATACACTAATAAATGAGCACTCTACAAATATCACCGTAGCGGATTTAATGGTAGTTGCTAACATAAGAGTTCTATTTGATAATAAGTTTTTACATTTCTTAATTAAGTATCCAAAACCAGATTTGTTTTACAAAAAGGTGGCCTTATACCCGGTTCAGCATAATAATACAATTCTTCATTTTGGTGGTGAAAACAATGTGGCAGACTGTGGAGATCAACTGGTAGCAATCGGAAATTGCAGCACTACACTAACAACATCATTTTGTAAAAAGTTGGCTTATGCAACATGCGCACTGCAGCTTCATTCTGGTGGTCACGCATACTGCACTACTCGGCCTTCTCATCTCGAACCTATTACAATAATTGACGAGGGTGTTATCATTATCAACGACGACACTGTTACCATTAAGACAAATGATGGTATCGAGAAGACTGTCACTGGCACCTTTCTTCTTACTTTCGATAATGAAGCAAAAATTAATGAGACCCTATACAGAAACCAAAGGAATATCGTAAAGAAGTTACCGGGACCGCCATCATCCGCTCTTCTCAACATAACGAGTCATCAAACAATATTGAGTTTGCCATATCTCAAAAGATTAAATGCAGAAAACTTGCGACATATTGAAAAGATTAAAGATAAGCTTATAATTGGATATAGCTATAGGCTTTGTTTGCTTTAAATTGTATCAGAGGTTTAAGAAGACCCGTCAGCAGCACGCTATTCAATCTGCTATTGAAGATCTAAGGAAGTCCGGGGACACCCTTCACTTGAGTGAGGGAGGAGTTAACAGAGTCAAGCGAGTGTTCACAAGAATACAAAAAACCAACAACAAGAATCTGCTTCTACAGCAGTATACTCATGCATTGCGAAATAATAACAATAAATGAATTATGTTGAAAAATACAAGCCAGACGCTGACACTGCATAAATCGGGTGTATGGCTTTTCATTATAAGTTGGTTTTGGTTTTGGGTAGTTAGTTGTGATTAAGACGTAAGATTAACAAAAAGTTATTTTTGTAAGAAAAAACAAATAAATAAATTTCACTAATACCATTAATGAGACGTCGTGTGTGTAATAGTTAATTCTGAGATCCTGAATTAGTTAGATACTTATAATTTATATAAGAATTATTTCTTTCAAATTTTCGGCATTACTAATCTAACAGCCTAACTGAGATAAGTCTATATGAAAAAAATCTATAAAAGAGAAAGAAAGTGTGTATAAAGGAAAAAACGGAAAATTTTTTAAATCGTTATAACGAAATAGCCTTTAATTAAAATTTTTTGTATTGTGCGGAAAGTTTGTGTGAAAATATTACGAAAAATGCAAAGTGTGGAGTGCTTTAACGAAGTATTTAAAAATTGAAAAAAATAAATGAAAAACATTTATTTGTTTTAAAATATTTATTTGTGTTAAAAAAAGAAATTATTATTTATTTGTAAATATTAAAAAAAAAATTATAAAATATTTGTGATTCTTTAAATAGAAAGTAATATTGTGAAATAGTGTCATTTTCCGAAGGAGAACTGAAGAAACTTTTCAGCAGAAAATAAACTTATATTTGGAAAAGGTGAGTTGAAAAATTTCTTTCTAAATTTAGTTTTATTCGAAAAAGGGGAAATTTTAAATTAAAAATATGCCTAAATGCGTTAAGAATTATGCCGTTTCCGAAAACACAACTTTATTTTCGTTTCTTTCGAGCCCAGCATAACGTACCGCGTGTGTAACTTACATTTCGATCCGGAATGTATCGGATTGAAAAAGCTAAAGAAAGGAGCAGCACCCATTGGCGAAATATACGAGGAGGGAACACAGGTGGTTAAAAGTATGAAGAGAAAATGCGCTTATTTGGAATGCGATAACAAGGATGAGAGTATGCGCTTATTTGCTTTTCCTAAAAACGACGATTTGCACAAAGTATGGAAAAGAACTTGCAATTTGGAGAATGTGGACTGCGGCAAGCTGTTAATATGTTTGAATCATTTTGACAAGAATGATGTTGGAACTAAACGGCTGAAACAAAATGCTGTTCCAATGAGGAAATCCCCTGAAATAGAAACGTTAGCAAATTCTCACAACGCACCGGCACAGTAGGTATATGGTAAACGTAAAATGCAAGATATTGATATAACTCTTAACGAATTTGAATTCTGCTCACGCCAAGATGAAATAGCTAAGGCATCTGCCCCACGAAGTGAATGGAGAAGAAACATAGGTTGGGAGCAGAAGTATGCAGAGATGGAAAAAATGTACCAAAAGCGATTGGCTGCTGCACAACGGAATGTATAAGCTAAGGAATTGCATGTAATAAAGCTTAAGGCTAAGCTTAGAAATGCAATTATACCGAGCGAAAGTGCCAGCAAGGAAGGCATTCTATTTGCAAGGATGATTGCACAAAAAAAAAACAAATATACAGCGATGATGATAAAGTGATTGCTCAAAATATAGAGTACACCTCGAGCAAAGCGTATACTTTTATGAGAGAATCGCTTAAATTCAAACTGCTGTCTAAGTCGTCGTTAAGGTACTGGAGGCCAATTAAATACGTAAAATCTGTAACGGACAACGATGTACTGGAAAACTTAAGGAAGATGACAACAAACTTGGAACCTAAAGAAAAGGAATGCGTTATGCTGCTCGACGAGGTTTCCATAAGAAGGGACTTGGTATACAACAAATCGAATGACCGGATTGATGGTGTTGTAGATATGTCTAACGATGAAAGATCAAAGGAAGTAGCGACGAAAGCATTGTTTTTCATGCTTAAAGGGATTTTCAGTAATTGGAAATATGTGATAAGCTGTTACGCAACCTCCGACGTGCTTAGAAGCGACAAATTGAAGGAAATTGTATTGGAAAACGCTCAAAAAGTGACTAAATGTAGCATGTATTGTTATGGACCAGGGGCAGACGAACCAAGGATTGGTCAATCAGCTAGGAGTTACATCTGAGGCTACTTATTTCGAAAATATGCCGGAGAAGAAAGTATTTGCGATGTACGACTATTGTCATTTGTTTAAATCAATGAGGAACACATTGTTAAGCCATTGACATAGCGAAAAATAATGGTCCCGCAAGCATAGATGTTTTAATAGCGGTTTACGAATCAGACAAGCAAAGTGTGTTCATGCGGATGCTGCCGAAACTGAAGGATTCGCATTTATATCCCAATAGATTCGAAAGGATTAAAGTTTCGAGAGCTGCTCAAGTGCTCAGTCACAGGCAGCTATTAAAACAAAAATGGATGGTGGGGTTTTCAACGCTTTTCTTCGTAGAACAGTTTAACAAAATATTCGATATCCTAAATGCGAAGAACGCTGGGGACAGAAATCCCAACAGGAGGCCATATTATAGGAACGAAGACGAAACAACGGAATTAATTGTGGAATTTATAGAATACTTGGAGACATTTAATTTTACAGGTTTATCGAGAAATATATGTATCAATGGTTTCATCCTTACATTAAGGTGTTTCCTTGACTTAAGCCAACATTTGTTCTATAAATATAAAAAGGAAGTAAATTTCATTCTTTTTGGCAAATTTAATCAGGACGCGCTTGAAAATTTGTTTTTCAAGATACGATAGAAGGGTGGTTCAAACGATCATCCTTCGATCAATGAACTACAATATATTCTAGCGCGGCTGATATCAATGAAAATAATAACTTTCAAATATAATTCTGACAATAACAACTGTGGAGACGACGAAGAGTTAATGCTGGAATGGGGAACAGCGAATGAAGAATCAAAGAATATATCTCACCAAAAGTCAATATTAAGAAACAATCATTATATTTCAATATCAACGGATGAAGTGGATATAGACAATGGTAGAGTTGCTATTCATCAGGATGTTGAGATGAGTAGCAATGAATTGGAAATACTAGAATATTACACAGGATATGTAATTTTTTCAATTTTGTGAAGAAAATCCAATGCGGTAGATATTTAGGAATTGCAAAAGGACCATCAGCAGCACCGACAACATTCGTACAGAACAAGGCCCATAATGTGGATAAAATTGTAGTAGCATCTAAGTATTATTCAAAAAGTATTATTCTAAGTATTATTCAAAAAAAAGTTATTCTCTATTTACACAAACTTCTTCATGAAAAATTACCACAACATAAACTTACGACATAGCATAATAAATAAAATCCATCGGCTTCTGGCTACATCGAAGGAATTCTCTGGATGGTTCGATGAAACCGATCCCTGCAGATTACATCGGAAAGCAGTTTTAGATTTTTATATAACTGTTTTGTTTTATAAAAACTCGAAAACATTAGTAAATACCTTGATTGTTAATAAGAGGCAACAAATGAAGGAAAATAAAAAATTAAAAAAATTAACAAGTTAAAATAAGTTTTTTTTCACGACAATAACATACATTTTTATGTTAACTAATGTATTATTAAATTACTAAATGAAAGACAATAAAATTTTAAATTAAAAACAAATTTAAATATATGTATTTGTTTTAAAGACAATAACATAAATTTTTATGTTAACTTATTTTATTTAACAATTAACAATTATATTATTTTTAACCAGGGACGTAACAGTTATACGAGTAATGACGAAAAAGTCTTATTTAACCATTAAGAATGATGAAATCAAATAATGGTTATAATTAATAATTACCGTAAGATATATAGTATTTTGGTTACTTTAACCAATTGAAGTGAGAAATTTTTTTTTTTGGTTATGAATAACTATTATAGCAACCAAAAAATTTTTTGGTTACCAATAACAATTATCGAAAATAATTTTTTTTTTGGTTATTCCTACCTGGATACATGTCGTATTTTTGATGTAATGTATGATTTTCGCAAATTAAAATACTTTAATTAAAATGTACAAATTATTATTTGCTTTTAACTTTAAGTCAAATGAGAAAAATGTATAAAATAAATTTTCATTATATATATAACTGCTAACAAAAAGAGTTGTTTTTACTTAAATTAATAATAAAAAATAAACAAAATAAAACAAATAAAAATAATATGGGTAGAAAACGCGACGTTATTATTCGCGATTTTTTCAATTACAATGAAAAGACAAACGAATCGACTTGCAAGAACTGCATCATGATATTTGTAGGAAATCATGTAACGAATTTAAGGAGGCATATTATGGTTAAACCTAATGAAATTTATCAACAGTCCATTGAGGAATACGAAGACACTGAGGCTCTAGTGATTGACAGAGAAGTAAAATTTTCTGTGAAATACTCAAAAAAATAATAAATAATGCTTGTCTCGAATTTGTCACGCAGGAGTCACAACCGCTATCGATATTCAATTCAAATAGTTTCAAAAGTCTTACTGAGCAAATATTTAAAGGTCTTAATATGACTCGCATTACATCGCACAATATCATGGCAATAGTATATGAAGAAGAAATAAGAATGAAAGAACTTATCACGAAAAAACTTTAATCCCTTGCCCTATATACGCCTTAGAAATGCATACATTACATCAAAAATACAATATGTATCTGGGTAGGAGTAACCAAAAAAAAATTTTTTTCGATAATGGTTATTGGTAACCAAAAAATTTTTTTGGTTGCTATAATAGTTATTCATAACCAAAAATAAATATTTCTCACTTCAATTGGTTAAAGTAACCAAAATACTATATATCTTACGATAATTGTTAAAATTTCCCTAAAAAATATAAATCGAATTTAAGCATAACCTTTTCTTCAAAAAAAAAAAAAAAAAAAAAATAACAATTATTTTCCGTCCCTGTTTTTAACAATTGTATTATAAAAACAAATTCTGCGATAATAGAAAAATATCCGGATTACGTGGCAAATCATTAATGAAATAACTGGCAAAAAAAACAAACAATATTGATGATACGGTACTAAAAAATTTCAAAAACTTATATATATCAGAAATCTGTAATAGCTTTGAAACAAACTTTAAAAAAATTTGATAAATATTTTACACAACTGTAATATAAAATGTATTAATTACTCACCAAGAATAATACAAAAATCTTTTTACATGTCATATGCCGATGAAATGGAAATTTTTAACATTTTAAGAAATCTTGGGTATTGACAGTATCAGACCAATAGATCTTAAAAACAACACAAATGTGATGACTCCAATTATAACAAAACTAAGAAATACGATAATAAATACTGGCTCTATACCAGATATATTCAAAATATCCGTGGTTCGATCTATATACAAAAATGGTACGAAAAACGATTTTAATAACTACCGCCCAATTTCGATATTACCTGTAATCGAGAAAATTATGGAGGAAATCGTATGTAAAAGACTCACAAACTTCCTACAAAAAAATAAAATTATAAGCGTCAATCAATTTGGATTCCAGCAAGGAAAGAATATCAATCAACTTCTCGGAAACTTTGCGAATTTCATTAACCAACAGCTCAGTAAAAGCAATCACTGCCTTACGTTATTCATAGACTTTAGTAAGGCTTTTGACACCTTATATCACGACAAAATAATCCATATGTTAGAGCGTGTTGGAGTTTGAGGAATATGCAATGAATGGTTTAAGAATTATTTATCGCTAATAAGGTATCGGGTTAAAGTACCGAATGAGGTAAGCGAAGAAATTACAACAATTTGTGGAACTTCTCAAGGATCTAAATTAGGACCAATACTTTACCTTATATATGCAAATGATTTAATCAAAGTATTAACGAGTAGCGAAACGTTTGCCTATGCAGACGATACAGCGATTGTTGTAGCACAGAAAAATTTAGGTGATGCAATAACAATAATGCAGAATCAGTTAGATATAGCAATAAAATGGTGTCATGATCATGATCTAATAATAAATCCATCGAAAACGAAGCTGATGATCAAGACTCCAAAATACTTATACTCAGACATAAAGTTAAAATATCACAGCATATGTAGATTGCGTACACAACAAAAAAATTGATGACTTTAATTACGATGACGACATGTTTTCAACTACTATTGAGTTAGTGAACTCGTATAAATATCTTGGAGTGCTGGTTGACCATAACTGACCTAATGGAACCTACATATCGACGACGTTCTAAAAAAATTGAGAAAAGCGTCTTATATGCTAAATCATCTCACCTTTTGTTCCAACAATATGGTAGTAAGACAAGCATACTTCTCGTTAGTAGAATCGAATATTCGTCATGGTATAGCGGCGTGGGGACACTCAACTTTTTGCAACAAGCTTCAGAAGTCACAGAATCAGATACTAAAAATTTTACAAAATAAAGATATATTACAGCAACGCGTAGCAATATATTAACAATCAATAATACAACAAACAATAATAATGAACCAACTAACGCATCTAATCACAATGCAATTCCAAACAGCATTAGTAATCAACAAATACCCATCAGGAAGCAGTAGCAGCATATGAAAAATAACAGAAGACCACATCACTAGAAATCAACATATACTCAACATCAAAAACATCTATTATACCACCATTGCCATCGAGTTCTATATGGACTCCAGATTTTTTCACCCGATAAACCACAACTACCAAACAAGAATGAACACAGAAGGAAGATACAAAGTTCCAAAATTTAACAATGAGTACGGGGAGAATACTCTTGCAGTTACATTGCCAACAATTTTTAATAGAATGCAAACCGAAATCATAAACCTAACAAATATCATAAATAGAAGAAGGAAAATATTAAAGAATTATTATATTAACCAGCAATGAATACATCAAATTATATTAATTTAAATACTTTTTGAAGAATTTTAAACCAGCAGACATGCATTAAATGGCTTCGCAAGGGTTTCAAAATTTTAATGAATTATTATTTTAAAGAAAAATCAAATAAATATATTAAAGGGGAACACCTATTCGTCCCGTCGTATCACAATGGACCCCATAGTCTAAGTGTGCTTTCCCTTTGGTTTAGCAGCCACTTTCAACCTAACCTAACCTAACCTATTAAAAAAAAACTATTTATTAATAAAATTTTTAGTTTTCTTTTTTTCATTTATTAGCTCCTTTGGATAAGCAGGATGTGACTGAAGGCTGATTCGATGCGAAATTCAGTATATAAAAGGCCCTTTTCAGGGCCACAAAATATAAAAAAAGGCCCTTTTCAGGGCCACAAGATATAAAAAAGGAAAAGAGATTTTTTTGTTACTGCTTCTTTATTTTTTAATATAAAATCAAACAAATTCAAAATAAAATACCCTTAACACCATACTTTTTTTTAATATAAAATCAGTTATGATTATTATAAATCAAATTTATCAAAAAACATCAAATTGAATATATATTGCATATATTGCAACAATTAGTTTTGGCAACTGGCGATCCTGCATCAAAAGTGGAAGTCGCAAAAACCCTAATAATAGAAGTATGCCCAATAGATGCTGCCGAAGAAGTACGCCCAACAGATACTCCAAGCAAGGTTGAGATGAAACTAGAAAAAAATACCGTGTTAAGTCGACACACGAAAGGAAGGGGTGAGCGAATGGACGATTTTGATGTCTACGGGGTCACCGTAGCATCTAAGCTACGGAAAATGACACCAGAACAAAGTCTGCTTCCGGAGAAGCGGATGAACGAAATCGTGTTCGATGGACTGATGGGGAAATTAACCCATTAAATGTTATTTTTGTTAGTTTTTAATTTTTTTTTCAAATTTTGTTTTATATATTTTTTATTTAAGCAAATTAATAATTTTTTATTACTTTTTTTAAATGGATTTAATATGTTAAATGTTTTTATTTTCAATTTTTTTTAAATTTAATTTTTTCTATTTTTTACTTTAAACTAATTTTTTATTATTTTTTTAATGAATTGTTTTTTTGAATTATTTATTTTAATTTTTTTTTTGTTAAATAAAACTTTTTGGAAATAAATATAAATTTTTGTTTCTTTATTTGTATTTGAAATTGATATTCTAATTGAGATTTTGAAACTTTAAAATTTTTTCCCATATAGAATTTAAATTTAGAATCTAGAATTCATGATCTTTTGTATGAATTAACACAATTGTCCACCCTTATATTGGAATGAATATAAAATTATTTTTCAGAGTTAAAAATATTATAAAAACTGTGTGTGTTTGTTGTTTTCTTGGTTTGTTGTGTGTATACCCAGTTAGCATTTTCAAGCGTGCTACAAAAATCAAATTTGTAAAGCGAGTCATAAAAGCGTGTTATAATTTCATAAAATGATCACTGGGTTTTTTGATTATTGCTGTCTTACAATATGTCTCTTGTGTGAAATAACAACGGAGGCTTAAATAGTATAACTCTTTGCTTGAATTCTCATTTAGTTGTTTTCAGCAAATGTATATGAATTTAACTTTTTACCAAACAAACTATCTACTGCTTTTGGTTACTGATGAGGGTTGGTGACTCTTCTCGAAACAGCTGTATAACCTGTCATGCAGAATATAGATCAATTTTTGAAACAAATGTGCTAATGCTTTTACTTTATTTAAAGTAAAAACATCTGATCTTGAGCCTGAACAATTTCAAACTCAATCATTAAATTGATAAAGATCGTAAATAAGATTTTTTATTTTTATAAAAAATAATAAAATTAAAATTACGGACGGCACGCCGTTAACGCTAAATGTAAGTTTAGCAAAACAAATTCTTTTTCTTGTTTTTTCAGGACAAAAACAAACATGTATATTGCAGTGCGTAATGTGTACTCATATACAAATATATTTGTTTCAAAGTTGTTTTATATTTTAGTTTGTTATATTGGAGGAGGCTTTAATGGTATAACTCTTTGCTTGAATTCTCATTTAGTTGTTTTCAGCAAATGTGTATGAATTTAACTTTTTACCAAACAAACTATTTACTGCTTTTGGTTGCTGATGAGGGTTGGTGACTATTCCCGAAATAGCTGTATAACCTGTCATGCAGAATATAGATAAATTTTTGAAACTAATGTGCTAATGCTTTTGCTTTATTTAAAGTAAAAAAACATTTGATCTTGGGCCTGAACAATTTCAAATTCAATCATTAAATTGAGAAAGATCGAAAATAAGATTTTTTTATTTTTATAAAATTAAAAATTTTTTTTTTTGCTTGGTATTCACCACTTCTCAGGATTTGCTCATATACATATCATTAAATTGATAAAGATCGAAAAAAAGATTTTTTTTTTTTATAAAAAAAAATAAAATAAAATTTTTTTTTGCTTGGTATTCACCACTTCTCAGAATTTGCTCATATACATATCAACATGGTAGCTCTGTTCGTTTACTTTCCCAGTAAAAGCCACTAAAAACCGAAATTTCAGAGAGTAAGAAAAATTAGTTCTCAAAAACAAATATCCAAAATAGTAAAGGAACAGCTATTTGTAAGAAATCGCAAGTTCACAGAAACAGCTGATTGTAAACACATTTGAAAGTGAAGAAGTGAAACTCTAAATTAAGCAAAAATATACCTTAATTAGAAGAATTTTTTTTATGTGTAAAAATACATGTAAAAATATTCATTGAAACTAATATCATTACCTATTTTTTGAAAATAAACATTTATTATTAAAGAAATTGGCAGATACACATATTTTTTTTTGGCAGGAACCTGTTTTAAAAGATTAAAATTAATGAAACCTGGTTATTTGAATATTTCTTTTATCGGTAATTTCCTCAGAATTATTATTTAAAATTTTTGCACTGTAGTAGCAGCCCTTGGTTACTGAACTCTATATGTAACAGCCTTCAGCTGATACTTTGAAGTGCAACTCTGTCGGTAACAGCCTTCAGCTGATACCGATATAAAATACAACCATGATCTTCGCCGTGATGTCAGATTTCACATATGACAAATATTTCCACTTCCGTTTTGACATCCAGAAGAAAGACAGATACACCTTGTAAATTGAGAACTTTTGTTTTAATAAAATCAACATTTTCAAGCTTTCATAAGTGGCTATAGCACAAAAATAGAATTGTAGTATTTTTGCTTTATTTACAACAAAACTCAATCATATGTTTTTCAAACATATGTTTTTTCTTGCTTGCTAATTCTTACTGGCAAAAATATATCCAGTAAAAAGTAGCAAGTTTTCAAAAAACGAACTGTCACTTTACGCTCTAATTTGTTCTCTTTTACTGGGGTTTTGAAGTAAACGAACAGGATCCAGTAAATTTTGTGATAATTTGTATAAATTAGTACAAATTATCACGTAAACGAACAGAGCTAGTATAAAAACTTATTAATCATTTGTTTTGTTACTTTGTAGTATTTTTGTTTGTGCTGCTATAGCTGCAGTCACTTTTTTTAAAGCCACAGTCCTTTTCGTCATTTCCTCTGTCTGTATTTCTATTTACTTTATCATTTTATTTATTTCTTTGTCTTTTGTTTCCAAGCCTCGTTTTCTTGACCAAGCTGACTTCTTTGACGTGTTTGCATTGTCTAAATTTGTTGTTATCTTTGATGCAAAGGGTGCTTCCACTTCAAATACAATATTGTGTAATTTAAAAGATGACGATATTTAAATCGGTGGGGAACATGAAACTCCAGCTGATACTTCGTCCAATGGAGATGAGGGAACTTCGGCCTGTGGTGATGACTCAGTCGGTGCATTCTGGGATATGTTTAACCCAAAAACATAACCACTCGGATTGAAGACTACACTGGTATTTATAATACTGTCAACTGAATTTGCTAAAGCCGTAAGCTCGTAGAATTCGGATGGTCCCCACGGTTTGTCGAAATATGACAGCAAACATTTCTCCACTTTTTGTTTGTCCTAGGTGGTGGCCTTATTGTGTTTAGTTTTTTTTTTTGTGTTAGCATCCCAAACACTAACTGTATTTGATTTAGATCTACCAAAGCTAATAACTCCTCTTGCAACATCGGGATGCCTCTCCATTTCTGCCACAAGTATTTTAAAGTGTGCTGATGTGGTAGTTTCTTTTTAGCCCTAAAATTAAAAATTGCATTTTAAAATTTAATACTATAATAACTATGTACTTACATATTTATTTTGTCATTTTTGTGCAACAACACCAACTTCTTTTTTTTATTTAAATAATATTTGGCACTTCAAGTGATAAAAAATGCTATTTATTTTTAATTTAATTTATTTATTTGATGACCTAGCACAACAAGACAAAAATCTTATAAATTATTGTGCAAGCGTCCTACGACGGAATTAATATGGTTAGACCAAGTTAATTCATTATTGAATATCACTCCCAGATGAATCTACGAATTCAATAGTTTTGTTGTTTATATAAGGTTGAATATCATCATTTAAAGATATTTTACTTTTTGAGAGAAAAATACATTTGGACTTTAAAGGATTTATGCATAATCCATTGGCTGAAGCCCAGTTGTATATGTTGGCTAAACCGTAATTGATATTATTCACACACGAATGAATGTTGTTCAAAGCTGCACTGTTATAAATTTGAACGTCATCAGCATACATTTACTGTGAGTTATTATATCTGGTAAGTCATTAATATACAAATAGAATAAAAGAGGTCGTAGTACGGTTCCTTGCGGAACTCCCTTGTTTACATTAAGGGCATTTGAATTTTTACCATTCAAACTTACAACTTGTGATCTCCCAGTGAGATATGAATTGACAAGCTTGCACGCTAAATATGGAATGGTCTGCTGTATCGAAAGCTTTACTATGATCCAGTAGTATTAAGAATGAAACCATATTGTTATCAAGTTCAGCTCTTAAATCTTCAATCACGTCTGTTAGCGCTGTAATACAGCTTCATCCCTTCACAAATCCAGACTGGAAATCGGACAAAATATTATTCTGATAAAAAGGAGAGATAAAAAGGACAGAATTGCAATAGGCCGGAAATCATTGTTTTGTTTAGGATTAGGGATAATTTTTGAGAGTTTCCATGCTTCAGGAAATACGGATTTTGTAAAGATAGTGTTGAATAGATGAGTAAGAAAAGGCAAGAGCTTTGGGATTAGGGCTTTTAAAAATAAAGGATTCATTTCATCTAAACCAAGACACTTTTTAGAACTTCACCTTGGGTTAGACAACGGAAACTAAACGATTTTCAATGGGAACAATGCATAAATCATTATAAATATTGGATACGGGCGATTGCTCATTATTATATACAAACTTATCATTTAGATAGTTTACATCAATATCAGCGTTACAAGGTGAGGTGTTTTTATGTCTTATACCAATCTTGCGAATTTCTTTCCATTTGGATCGATTTTCAACAGCTGATGAAAATTTTCTTTGATAAAATAAGGATTTCGCCAACTGAATTCTTTTTACAGCATCTTTCCTAGCAGATTTGAATATAAGTTGAAGTTCTGGTGTTTTGTATTTTTTCCACCTGCCATGTGCAACATTACGTTTAGTTTTATTTCCTGATTAAACCATGGATGTTGATTTGCTTTCCTAAATTTGGTTTTTATAGGAACACATATATCAAATAAATTTTTAGCATTATCCTGAATGAAACACAACTGGTCATTAACAACATGAAAACTGTAAATCTGCTGCCAACAGATGTTATCTACATGTTAATGTAACGTAGTGTAATTAATATTACGGAAGTCACGATAAGTTATAGAGGTATTATCTTTGATTACACAGGAAGCATATATAAAGTATAAAATATCATGGCTTGAAAATGCGGATGCGGAGAGCTGTTGATATAGTAGAAGTTTTAATAAAAATAAAAAGCAATATTTAAATATTGAGACTAAAAGTTTATAATTAAGATAAACAAGATCAAAATGTATATTAAAAAATTTAAACATTTGAAATAGCAACACGGTTTGCAACAAGTGCATCATCGAGGGCCTCAGAATCGGTAAATAACTGATTTAAACACCCGATCTCATCTATCAAGGCCCCTTTTTTATGTTGCGTTTTATAAAATTTACTTTTTACAACATTTGTATTGAAAAAAAAAACACAAGCATCAGCTGTTACAACTCGAGCAGTCACTTGCATTTAAATCAGTTAAATTGCAGAATCTTTGCCAGTTTCTGCGAAAAGTATTTCTTTGTTGAATTAATGTTTTCAAATAAGAAGATAGGGGTTTTGTATGCGAAGATTGGGTTTTCCTTGAAACGCTTATCTCAATTGCCGTATTAATGAGATTCTTAAATTTCATAACTGCCAGATCTATCTGTTCTTCGGAAGCAATGTTCCCCAAATTGGGAATCTTGGTATTCGAAAACTAGTCTTCGATATTTGATCCGAGAGTTTTACCTGGACCGATAGGTGATCAGAATTGAGATCATTAATCACAGTTGCGGGAGAAATAATTTCCGGTATATTTGTTAAGAAAAAATCAAGAGTAGAACCTTGTCCATAGGAACTGCTGGGCACATATGAATTATTAAATAGATAAACCATGTCAATACTACATATATGATACAAGCTTCTCATTTAGGGTGTTGTAGCAGTATATTTACAGTGTATGATTATATAATTTATGCACAGTGTACCTGTCATTATTGTGAATTTCTCTAAATATTATTTAAAATTCCAGGATAACGGTTTTATAATTTCCATGTTTTCTAGAATATTCTTCTTAACTATATATGTCTCTTTCTTACTTATGTTATCCCTATTATGCTAATAAAATAAGTTCTAGTTGCTAAGCTTTGAATTGTAAAATGGTGAGGCATTAATAAACTAACGCTGAAGGCGAACAGACGCAGTTGATTTGTTCAATTTATTTAAAGCCTATAATCTCAGAAGTGGGATCGAGAAAAAAAAAATAAAAAAATATATAGAAATTTTTTTATAAACGGTAAAAAGAATAATTTAAAAAAAAAAATAAAATTTAAGAAAAAAAAGAAAAAGTGATCGGTAATTATGGAAGGTGCTAGTGGTACTTATACGGCTGCCCAGTTGCGTCATTGGCTGCAGCATCTGGGCTTGCCATCAACAGGTACAAAAAACGCGCTTCTTCTAAGACTGAACCAGTTACCGGATAATGAAAGAGGTGCATACCCAATTATGGAAACAGGTGAAAATGCTGATGAAATAACGAGTGTGGAGAATGAAAATTTTGAAAATGATTGTGGAGACAAAGAAAATGATTGTGGTGTTAAACGGAAAGAAAATGATTGTTTGGCTCAACAGGCGGAAAATGATTGTTTGGCTCAACAGGAGGAAAATGATTGTTTGGCTCAACAGGAGGAAAATGATATTGCAGTACAACAAGAGGGTGCAGTCTCCCAGCAACGCAGCAAATTCAATAAGGGTGGAAATGCATTTTTAAATGAGTTATTGAGCAAAGAGTTGGAACTCATAAAACGTGAAAGAGAGTTGCTTCGCAAAGAAAATGATTTATTAAAAATCATTGCAGAAAATGAAAGGCGTCAAAGCGAGTCGGTTGAAAAAGATTTTTCTTCCGAAAGGGTTTCGAACGAAGTGGAAAAATTGTGCTTGGGCCCTGATGACAAAATAAATGTATCTTTTAACACCCTTAAGGATATGATTTCGGATTATGATGGTGGACTGTTTCCTGAAATATGGATAACCCAGTTTAGAAGCATAAGTGGTGTATATAATGTAGGGGAAAATACAGCAAAGGCCCTACTAATGTGTAAGTTGAAGGGAAAAGCTCAGATGTGGTTACACTCAAAACCAAATTTCATTCACGAAAGCACAGATAAAATTTTGAACGAGATGAAAGAAATTTTCTGTACAAAGGAAAATAAAATGATGATGCGTCGCAATTTTGAGAACCGAAAGTGGAGATATGGTGAATCATTTGTAGATTACTATAATGAAAAAGTAATTTTATCAAATAAAATTGGTATTGATGACGATGAGCTGATTGACCAAATAATTGAAGGCATTCCTGATAACCAATTGAAAGTGCAGGCTAGTTTGCAATGTTATACAAACAAAACCCAGCTATTACAATCATTTTCGAGAATTGAATTGAAGCAACCAAAACAATTTCAACAGAAAAAAGGTGACCAGTCAAATTCGGAAAGTAAATTCAGATGTTACAACTGTAATTCGTTCGGGCACTTTGCAGCTGAATGTCAAAAGCCAAAGAGACAAATGGGAGCTTGCTATGGATGTGGAAGTGTATCTCATCGTGTTGCAGCTTGTCCGGAAAGAAAGGTAGCGGTCCAACTGGTTGATGGTAATGAATATGTAAGGTATTTTAAGTTTTGTTTATATTCTAGTTTTAATTATGATTTTTCTTTAGAATGCCTAATCGATTCGGGTAGTGCGGCCAGCTTTGTGAGAAGATCAAGTATTGTAGGATTAGTGAATTTTGATGATCTTTTATGTTCCAATATTGAATTTTTTGGTATTAATAAATCTAAGTTAAATGTTTATGGAAAGTTTAGTTGTTTCACAAAGGTAAATGATAGGGTTTTAAGTTTGGAAATGTTGGTCGTACCGGACGAATCGATGGCATATGAATGTGTATTGGGTAGGGATTTTTTGCGTAGTGCGGGATTTAAGTTCATATCTTGCACAGGGGTTAGTGAAGAGAAAGATGAATTAGATTTCGGAAGGGCTATTTTATCTATTGATGTTGAGGATAATGATCGTTTTGATTTTGTTGTAGAGAATGGAATTGAATATAAGGATAGAATTAGATTAGGTGAATTGTATAATAATTATTATGTACGACCTGAGCGTCCTTCTAAACCAAAGATATATAGTGAAATTAAATTGAGATTGAATGACGAGAAATGTTTTAGTTGCAGTCCTAGAAGACTGTCGTACGCGGAGAGAACTGAATTGCAAAGTCTATTGGACGAATATTTGGATAAAGGATACATACGGCCGAGTGAATCAGAGTTTGTATCACCGATTGTGTTGGTAAGAAAGAAAACAGGGGATTTAAGGATGTGTGTAGACTACCGCGTTTTGAACAAGGTTACTATTAAGGACAGTTATCCTATTCCTTTGATTGATGATTTGTTAGATAGGCTCTCTGGGAAAAAGTTCTTTACGAAATTAGATTTGAAAAACGGATTTTTTCATGTTTTTGTTCACAAAGATTCGGTTAAATATACATCCTTCGTAACACCTTTGGGTCAGTTTGAATTTTTGAGAATGCCATTTGGCTTGAAAAACGCACCATCTATTTTTCAGAGATTTGTGAATAAGGTTTTTGCTGATATGGTGAAGGATGATAAAATCATTATTTATTTAGACGACATCATGATTGCAACGGTTAATATGGATGATCATTTTAGAATATTAAAGGAAGTCTTCGAACGATTGGTTGAGAATAACTTAGAGCTGAGGCATGATAAATGCGAATTTTTACTGACATCGGTGAAATATTTAGGATACACCATTGATGGTGATGGAATTAGAGCCGATGAGAAGGGACTGCAGGCTATAAGGGATTTTCCTATACCTGACAAACAGCATGCAGTACAGAGTTTTTTAGGTTTGTGCTCGTATTTTCGTAGGTTTGTCAAGGACTTTTCGCTCATTGCAAAACCGTTGTATGATTTGACGAAGAAGGATAGAAAATTTGTTTTTGGTGATATTGAGTTAAATGCTTTTGAGTTACTTAAGGAAAAGTTAATGGAGTCGCCAATATTAGCGTTATACGATCCCAATGATGAAACTGAACTTCACTGTGATGCTAGTTCTGTTGGTTTTGGAGCTGTATTACTGCAGAAAAAAGAAGATGGTAAGTTCCATCCGATTTTTTATTTTTCGAAAAGGACGACAGAAGCGGAATCAAAATATCACAGCTTTGAACTTGAAACATTGGCTATAATTTACGCATTGAGGCGTTTTCGGATATATTTACAGGGACGTAAGTTTAAAATTGTAACCGATTGCAATTCTTTGACATTGACACTCAACAAAAGAGAACTAAATCCAAGAATTTCGCGGTGGGCTCTGGAACTCCAGAATTATGAGTATGTGCTGGAACATCGATCGGGTAAACGGATGCAGCATGTTGATGCATTAAGTAGGAGCACTAATATAATGATAATTGAATCAAATACATTTGAAGAGAACTTGGTTATTTGTCAGAATAGGGATCAGAAGTTGGAAGATATAAAGAGCAGGCTTCAGGGAAGCGAACATGGGTTGTATGAGATGAGAAATGGTGTGCTGTATAGGAAAACGAAGAGTGGTGGATTGTTGTTTTGTGTCCCTGAGGATATGGAGGATCATATTTTATATAAGTATCACGATGAAATGGGTCATGTTGGTATTGATAAGATGACTGAGCTCATACTGAAAGGTTATTGGTTTTCGAAAGTCAGGGCGAAGGCATCGAGACATATAGAAAATTGCTTGAATTGTATTGTATACTCTTCTAAGCATGGTAAGGAAGAAGGTTTTTTGCACAGTATTCCGAAATCGAATGGACCATTTGACGTGATACACATAGACCATTTTGGTCCGGTAGACAATGGTAGGGTGGTGAAACATATTCTTGTCGTCATTGATGCATGTACTAAGTTTGTTAGGTTGTATCCGACGAAGACTACTAATTCGAAAGAGGCTATCTTGGCATTGAAGAACTATTTTAGATCTTATAGTCGCCCCAGGTGTGTGATAAGTGATAGAGGAGCTTGTTTTACGTCTGGGGATTTCGCAGATTTCTTGAAGGAAAACAATGTTGCTCATGTGTTGATAGCTACCGGTTCACCTCAGGCTAATGGCCAAGTTGAAAGAGTTAATAGGTCGATAGGTCCAATGTTAGCGAAGTTAGTGGATCCTGAAGGGGGAGTCTATTGGGACACAGTACTTGAGCAGGTAGAATATACCTTGAATAACACGGTACATAGGTCGGTAGGAGAGCATCCTAGTGTAATGTTGTTTGGTAAGGGGCAAAAAGGAAAGGTTGCTGATTTGTTGAGGGAAACTCTTTGTAATGGGGAAACTTTTCAGGATGATCGTGGTGCGATCAGGGATAGGGCAGCCGAAAAACAGAAGAGACTGCAAGACTACAATGCGCGATATGTTGACAGGCGGAGAAAGCCGCCGACTGAATATAAGGATGGTAACTACGTAATGGTGAAGAACTTTGATTCTACAACTGGTGTATCCCGAAAGTTAATACCAAAGTATAAAGGTCCATATAGAATATCGAAGGTATTACGGAATGATCGTTACTTGATCGAAGACGTAAAAGGGTTCCAACAGTCGCGTACGCCCTATAGGGGCGTTTGGGCGGCATCTAATATGAGACCTTGGTTTAGAGGACGTGAAGTGTCATGTAAATAGTATGAGATCGGGGGATCTCATGGTCAGGACGGCCGAATTGTAGCAGTATATTTACAGTGTATGATTATATAATTTATGCACAGTGTACCTGTCATTATTGTGAATTTCTCTAAATATTATTTAAAATTCCAGGATAACGGTTTTATAATTTCCATGTTTTCTAGAATATTCTTCTTAACTATATATGTCTCTTTCTTACTTATGTTATCCCTATTATGCTAATAAAATAAGTTCTAGTTGCTAAGCTTTGAATTGTAAAATGGTGAGGCATTAATAAACTAACGCTGAAGGCGAACAGACGCAGTTGATTTGTTCAATTTATTTAAAGCCTATAGTGTTTCCCCATCAGTTTGCCCTTAAACATCCCCAATTTTGATGTCTACTATTGAAATCACCACCGAGAATTAATCTATTGCTAACACTACAAAGCCTACATATATCCGAAGGATAAAGTTGCTTCCTATTGCCATCGGTACCTGCTGAACTGCCCGGAAAATAATATGAAAAAATATCTACGCTCCCAAAATCAGTAAAAATTTTGACTCCAATATTTTCAATAAAATGAGTATAAACAATAGGTAATAAAAGAAGAAACTCTATCGTTTCTGTAGACAACGAAGTTTTTGTGTTTTATAGAAATATTTGAGTTCAGCCCTGTTTCCGATACTAAACATATGTCCACTTTGTGGTTAGTTAAGATATGAAATAGTTCCAAACCTTTCTTGCGAATGCCTCTAGCATTCCATGTAATAATATTAAGTTCATTTGCCATTATACGAGAGATTTGTGATAACCTCAAATTGATCGGCCTTATTCCGACAGTTGCGAAAGTTGGTAATTAGCTCTAGTGTTAAGCTTTTAATTTCTTGTGATGTGAACAAGTCATTGTTATTATTGTTGATTTCATTATTGTTGTCGTTGTGATGCCATATCCCTGCAGATTCGGAAGTATTCTGGCGAAGAGTATTGGGAAAATTTGTTTTGTAGTTGACAGGATCCAAAGTATTCTGAGTACGAGAAATATAACGCCTTTGTGCTGGTTTTGAACGATTTCTGGTTTATATATACGTAGCCCTACTGGGACAGACTTCGAAAGAAGATTTATGATTTCCACTGCAATTAGCACATTTTAAAATCGATTCTTTACAATCGTCAGTTTTGTGTGAACCGGCACATATTGCACAGAATGTTTTTTACCTTGCATCTGTTAGAACCATGGCCAAACATCTGACAGTTGTAACATTGGGTTATTTTGTTTTTTCTGGCTTGTTGAAACTCCCATTTGATTTTGACATGATCTAATACGGAGTAATTTTGCCATAAATCTTTCATTTTTATAGACTGTCGCTCAAAATATATAACGTAAATAAAATACTCAATTGCTATAGTTATTCTTTTTAACTACTAGCTTTACGTCTAAACACTTTAGGCCCATGTTTAAGAGTTTTTTCTTTATTACAGTGGGGTCATGCTTATCAAGACCAAAAATTAGAGCTTTATAGGGTTTTTCACCTTTGGTTGCATATGTGAAGAACTCATATGAGTCAGTAAGTGCAGAGCATGATTTGTCAAAATTTTCTTTAGAACGAAAGAATACTTACAAACCAATAGACATTTTTCTGATAGAGTAATCAGTAATTTTATTTATATTTATCACAGTGATTGGAGATATAATAACTTTTGTTGGGTTGGGTACACAAATTTCAGCTTCACTTTTATCATCGACAGCTTATAACGGAAAGTAATAATGTGTTGCTTATTTTGACGGACTCGCTTTAGTCGAGTTGTTATTGGATTTTGATTTTTTGTCCATTGTGTTAACGTTATCATTCGATAATGCACGCTTAATGTTTTATTTTTTTTTTTTTAATATTTGAGTTTATTAACAAATTGTTATTATATAAAGGAATCTATAGTTTTGTTGTAAAATTCTTTTTTACTCTTTATTTTTATGTTCTTTTAGTAACGAGAATACACACGTCTTTATACTTCGAAAGCATTAGCTGAACTGATTATACTATAATTCTACTATTATTTATCCGTCCTATTAAGAAAATTTTCGCCTGTGGCGTTTTATTTTAATAACATTTCAAATCTCTCATTATTGCAATATTTTATTACAATTTACTATACTATTATTTATTCGTCCTACTATGAAACTTTTTTAAAAAAATCGCGCGATTTTTCGCCTACGCCTATGGCGCATCATTTGAACAGTTAAATTTCCAATCTCATATTATTGCGATATAATAATATTCTGCTGTTATGTCTACTTGAGTTCATTTTTCTTTTGGTAACAATAACAAAAAACAAAATTATATTCAATTGATCTTCTGTCAAATTTAAATCACTCCCTTCCGGTGACGAGTGAAAACTATAAATAAGAAAAATTGTTACAAATATTAATTTCAAAATTGCTCGATTTTTTCTAAAAAAAAACCACCGACAAATAATAGTATAATAAATTCTGGGTTAATTTCCCAAAAAAAAATTAGAGCGAAATTGAAATAAGAACAGTTTTGTAAAAAAGTTAAGTTTAAGTAAAATCCCTAATATATCCGGCCCTGAAAGGGTTAAGGGGTCGAAATACACATCGAAATGAAGTTAGTGGACCCAGATTTCATTCAGTTGTTGTAAATACTACCATTATATACATCATTTTATGAGATAATGCCACGTTTTTCAAAAAAAACTTAAAAAAGAACAAAAACTGAAATAGGTTCATAACGGGTTAATGAAAAAAAATTATATCTCCCAAATCACCCCAAAAGCCCCTAACCATCCAAATTTAAAAAATCAGGGTATCGCCCGTAAACTAGACTTCTTCCACATAAACTATACATGGGCTATGGGAATTTATAAATTTTTTCATCAATGATATTTAGGATATTCACAAGGGTGACCTAACTGTTGTATGTGCTAAAATTATACAACAGTTGTATAATTGTAGTTGATGTTTTCCATACAAAAAAATGTTACGACAATCAACGTTTGCAGGTATGTTTTTGCGGTGTACTACGTGATCAGCTATTCATTCATTACTATTTAATTAGCTTTTGTAGTTTATTCCAAATATTTTTTGTACGTTCCTTGTAACTATTGTACGTTCATTGTTACTATTGGCAACCCTGGTAATTAATAACAAGCAAAACTATCAAAGCTCTGATTAAATAAATAAAATAATAATAATAATAAAGTGCTCGAAAAATAGATAGTGACTATTTCAAAACATAAACATTATATATTCATAAGGTGGCAAATAAAATATTAACAAAAAGTAGAATTTTCTTTTCGGAAGCAACAAAAAGATAAATGTTTGATAAAGAATTAATAGAAAAATTAAAAAAAACAGAACGAAATACTTAAAAATAGCAAGATAGACGTTATTAAAATATATGAAACAAAAAGATATAATAGAACAATATTCAATGCAAAATTGAAAATAGACAATGAATCATATCCGAAAATAATAACAGGTCAAAAGCTTAATTTAGGATGGGACAGATGTAGGGTTTTTGATGGTACGGACATTATGTAATGCTTCAAATGCCAAGGATATAACCATAAAGCGACGGACTGTAAGAATGAAATTGTATGCTACAAATGCCATGGAAACCACAGAGGTAAAGAATGTAATATAGAAATAATCATGAAATGTATTAATTGCATGAAAGATAATAAAAGACTAAATCTAGGACTTGATGAGAATCATGTCATCAATAACCGGGAGCGTCCGGTGTATCAAAATAAATTGAACCTTCGAAAGAGAAGGATGGGTTTATCAATCTAGCAACCAAACCAGATTCATGGTATATACGCAAACATTCAAGGCTTGATTAATAACTTCAACATATTTCAAATAATAGCAGCAATTAATAAACCTGAGTTCATAATTTTAACAGAAACGCATCAAACTGATGAAATAGATGAAAGTGAAATTGAAGTGGACCAATACGAGCATTATAGCACCTTATCGAATTCATCTAGAACTGGGGGAGTAATAGTTTATTTAAAAAAACATTGGCAATATAAATAATATCAAAAATAATATTAAAGACACAAAACACTGGATTAGTGCGTATATGGCGAAATATGAAAAAACATCAATAATAACACTGCGGAACAAAAAAAATAAAAAAAATCTGCGGTATTTATTTTGTTAATGGTTTTTGTAAACACTTTATTAGACATATACAGTATGCATTTACTTTTTTTGGATTGACTCTGGTTCTCGCGATAAACCGCTATTTAAAAAATGAAGGAGGCTTCACCACATATTTTAGCATAACTCAAGAACGGTTTGTCCGATTTGGTTAAATAAAAAATATGAAAATCCACAGCTAAACTACCTCCAAGTTATATCCACACTATTTTTTAATTAGGGCAATAGTTTCGGAAATATTCATTAAGTTTTTCCGAATAAATAATTTTTTTGATGTAAAATTTAAATATTTTTGTATAATTTTTGTATATTAACAAATTTAATAAACACACACATATCATATTGTATAATTTTATGTATGTGTTAGTAGCAAATTTAAATACAATTTACTCAAAATAAAGGAAAAAAAATTAAAAATCTGTAAATCTGCAAAACGGCTAAAAAGAAATACCTTTCAAATAATATACGTTTGGTCAAAACCAGGATAAAACGGTAGAACAAAACATCGGTCACAAGAAATCGGCTATAATAACAAATAATGAAACTATTACGGCAAAAAATAATATAAATAATAAAATAACTGATCATGAATTCATTGACATCTTTATCGAGAGTGAAAGTATGAAGCAAGATAATAATATTATTATTTATTATTTATTAATAGATATAAGAAAATTATACATAAATATGTATATAATTCACAATAATTATCTATATTAGGCATAACATATTTGTTGTGAGCCTGATTGGCAATGTACTAAATATTTTTCATTAAATTAATTCAATATTTTTAATTTTTACACATTTACAAATTTAAGTATATTACAAAGAAATATTTGCTAATAATCAAATTCATTCATTATTAGATTTCTATAATTTGAACACACTTCAATATATTTATACAAATAGAAGAAATTATAGCCATTTAAAATATTAATTACTTCACTTATATCAAGTTGGGTTTTACCAAAATAATTCCGCCTAAATGCATTAAATATTGGACAAACTCCAATAAAGTGGAATGTATTCTCAGCTTCTTGCAAGTTACAGATTGAACATAGTCCAGTTGAGTTGCTTCTAAAAGACCTGGCATTTAAATTAAGCAATCCACCTCTCACTAATTATTAAACTGGTGATTCGTGATGATAAATTAGCAGAAGGCAGAGGCATAACGTTGAAATTAAGTTGTGAATAAAGGTCATGATGTTGGGAATTGGCAGCGTTTAGCTTATAATTTTCACATTCTTTTGCTTTTAGTAAGTTTAAGATTGATTTCCAATGGACGCATAAAGGTGAGTTAGTATCAGTTGGCGAAAATTGAAGAAGTCTACACTCTTTCGCCCATAATACATTTTGAGCTATAATACTCTCTGTTAGTATATGAGGTAAACGCTGGTTATTCATATTCAATATTTTGTTTATGTAATTAAAGTGCAGTTTCAGCGTAGAAAGATACATAGAGTCATATCCGGTTTCCAGATGTAACATATAATTGGGTGTTGTCGTTGGGAGATATAGTATCTTCTTAATAAAAAATCGAAACAGCTTCTCTACATCATCAAATTTTTCATATCCCCAGATTTGGGCCGCGTAGAACATAATGGATCTGGAGGCAGCGTTAAATTTTTTTTAGTTTGTTGCTATTCGATATTTTTGGATGACTTATGTATTTAGACCACGTCGCGTTTATTGCTAATTCTGAGGCAGTCAATTTGTTGTTTAAATGTGAAGTATTTTTATATTTGCGTTGGCGACATTTACACCATTTGGTAACACATCGACTAGGTCGGAAATGATTCTGAAAAAGTGCTACCATCCTAAATTTGGCATTCAGTTTTCTCATACATACATTGCAATATTCTTATAATTTTGGATGATAAGCCGAGGCACGAAAGTTTATAAAACAAGCAATTTCGTGGTATCAAATCAAAAGCACAAGAGAAATCCACAAAGAATGCATAAGTTTTTATGCCATTCAATTTATTTAATCTTACAATGTTTACCAGATTGAAGATATGTCCACAGTAGAGTATTTTTTCCTAAACCCAGCTTGGTATTCATTTAGTATATTGTTGTTTTCTAGCCACTCGGTAATTCTGTTTAGTAAAATAGTATTAAAAATTTTGCATATTGTATTAATCAACGACAATCCACGGTAATTTGTCGGCAGGTTTGCATCACCTTTCCTAAAGAGTTGTACGAAAATTTGATGGTATTTATTCATGTAAAAATATTTTGTTGAAAACAGATAATATCTCATTGATAAAACAATCAGGAGCGTATTTGTAATATTCATAGCTAATACCATCTTGCCCTGGAGCTTTATTTTGTTTTAAAGATTTTATTACCGAAGAAATTTCACAAAATTCAATGGGAGAGTCTAGCAACGTATCGGTAATAAAAATAAAAATCATCTGCATTTAAGATACCTTTAATCATATGGGTGCGTGTTTTCAACGACTTCCACAGCTTCCACCATTCACTAGAGCATTTTACCGTATTTAATTGCTATAAATTTTTGTTATATAATTCTAATTTTTTTGTATTACACAGTTTCAAATATTTAGTTTTAGCTGAAAAATATCGCAATTGGTTCACCTCTGTGTGTGTTTTTCTATACAATCTAAGTTTTTCCAACATATTATTACGAGAACGCCAGCACATCCAATCAAACCATTTTTGCTTGGGCTCAAAAAATATTTTATTTTCTTTTTTCACAGCCGCTTGTTTAACTTTATTCGTTACTGCTGCAACTAATTCATCTACTGAGATATCTGCTTGTATATCGATTTGAGTAGTAAGTGAACTGAGGTTTTCCGCGTACTTAGCAGCATGTTTATTGTTCCAACATAGTCTTTGAAGCGAAGATTCATCAGTTGTATTATATTCAGAGTTTATCATTTTTATTTTTAAACACAATGGCATATGGTCGGAGTAGGGCTTGGAAGCTACAGCGAAATCCACAACATATTGCAGGAAACTTTGCGAACAGATACAGTAATCGATTACAGAACTACCCATAACCCCACAAAAACTGTATTCTCCCTGAGCATCACTTATAGTCCTCCCATTTAGCACAATACCGCCAACATTTTCTATTGCATCCATTAGTTTTCTACCTTGAGCATTATATATTTTATCTTTTGAACATCTAACTTTTCGTATATGAGGTAAATATTGTAGAAAGTTGGTATCCAAAACCTGTTCATTGCAGTAGTTTATAGGACTTAGTTCCTGCAGAAATTCGTCAAATTTTTCCATCTCCGAGTACCAATTTGTGCAATTTAAATATCTGGGGATTAGATTGAAAACGTTTCCATCTAATTTAGCAGTTAAAATTGTATTATTGTTTTCAGTTAAAAATTTAAAACCATATATTTTTTTCAGCTTCTTTTTAAAACCGTACACGCGCCACCGCTTGCCCGTCCAGCTCTATGTATTTTTTTCGCTGCAATCCAGTGTACAGTGTAGTTTGTGAAATATGATGAAAATAGATGTTGTTTGTCAGCTACTACGTGTGTTTCAAATAAAAAAATACGTCGAACTGATTTAAATATGTTATGAAATTTCCAAAGTTTATTGTTTCTTCTAAATTTGATACATTATAAGATAATATATTGGAAATGTTGAATTGCTACTGGGTTGAAGACGTTTCCATAGTAGTTATATTGTTTCCTTGGCCGTCTCTAACGCATACATCGATAGCATAATTGCACTCTGCTAATATATTATTCAAAAACTCTGCATCATTAATATAATTAGCCATAACTTTGTCTTTTGACCATGTGTATTTGATATTATTTATGAAAATACAAAATTCACCCAGCCTTACCTTTATATTTTTATTTTTCTTGGTAATACTTTTACTTATTTGCCGTAGATTGTAACGCACATTTTGTTCGTATTCCGTATAATCTTTTTGTATGTAAACTGTTTTACCCTTCAGTATCTTTTTGGCAGATGTAATGTTGAAAGCCTGCGTACACGACTCTAAGGTGAAACATGTTTTACCTCTAGATAGCATTCGTGTTGACATTACATTTATATTTAGTTTTAGTACGTCTGAACATAAATTAGTAAATTCATGTTTGGCAGCACTTTCACTTTCTAGCCCAGAAACAACTACATTAGAAGATCTTGATTTGCGATCTATGAATTCAAGACGTGAAGTTAATTTTTTAGCTGTAAATTTTCTTTCTTTAATTCCTCCATGTCAGCTTTGAGATCAACTAAATCTGACTTTCTAGTGACATCTTGAAGTTTAACGTCTAAAATGTTACACAATTTTTCCCATGAAAAAGCGTCCTGAGAAGTATTTTGTTCTGCCATGTTTTGATAGAATAAGGGTTTTTGCAATTGGTTTTGTCAGTGAACTCTGGTGATGTTAGATATAATGGTCGTTTATTATTCATCTGCTTTTTATAGCATAGCTTAAGGCCGAATTATGATACGGTGGGACTTGGTAGCACTTTTTACTTTATTGAAAGTAAAGAGCTGATTTTGATGCAATTAAGGCGCCAGATGACAGTACAAAAACAAATACAACCAACAGGTGCAATATCAAATTTAATAATTATAAAATTAAACAACCTCTCACCGCAAGACAACGACAGGAACCAATGATGCAATTAACGATAGCCGTTAGTACACACTCAGAGCTGAGTTTAAGCTCATCCGCTTTAGAATTTACCAATAGTTGACGTGAGACACCAACCGCCAAAAACAAAAACAAGCAACAGAAAGGTCCACAACGTAAGTTCAGCAAAACTCCTACAACAGCGACTCTCCAGCAAAACCTCCAGCAAATTTACCTTTCGTATGAAGTATAGGAGGCTATTTAAAAAAAAATTTTTTATTTGATAACTGCCCTGAAAAAACAATAAAAAAATTTACCATTAAGAAAAAATAACTGAAAAAAGTAAAAAACAAGTGGTTTAACAACGAACTCATATCATTAAAAAGAGAAAAAGTCTTTAAATATCAAAATGCAATTACAGTAAATACAAACGACGCTTGGAATAGTTATAAAATAATAAGAAATATCTATAAAGTAAAAATTTAACATGAAAAAAATAAATATATTAATAATAAAATAAATAGTGCAAATAACCAAAAAGAAATGTGGAGTAAAATTGAAGAACTAGTCCTAAAAAAACCCAAATCTGTGATAAAAACTGTGATATATAAACAAATAGAATATAAAGACAATTTCCAAATAGCCAAAAATTTTAATAATTATTTTGTAACTAGTATTAAGGATATTCCATTGAAAATGTGCAGTATGAAAATCAAATACCTGTGATAAACTTTAAATTTAAATTCCGTGCAAAATACATTTACAAGAACTAAAAATTATATTTAAAAGCATTAACAAAAAACCTGATTATATCAAACTATCAAGTGACATAATCCTAGATAATTGGGACAGAACAGGCAATATTATATTAAATATTATAAATAAATCACTAGAGACTGGCGTATTCCCAAATAATCGGAAAGAATCGATGATTTTTCCTATTGAAAAAGTAAAAAATACAGTAAAATATGAAGAATATCCACCAATTAACACCTTAAAAACATGTGAAAAGGTTATTGAAAAAATAGTACAAAATGAATTGGAAGACTACATGGAACAACACAGGTTATTATCAAAATATCAATCAGGCTTTAGAAGAAATTATTCATGTGAAACTGCAGTAAATTATGTCATAAACAGATGGAAGTGTAAAAAGAGAAAAAATAAAATATTAGCGATTTTCCTTGATTTTAAAAGAGCTTTTGAAACGATAGATAGGGCATCCTATTGAAGAAATTAGCTAAATACGGTGTTGAAGATACAGAGCTAAAATGGTTTCAGTCATATTTAACAAATCGTAGACAATTAACAAAAGTTAATAATGAAAATCCAATTCAGTAGAAAATGATTTTGGAGTACCACAAGGCTCAATTTTAGGAGCTCTTCTATTTGTTATATATATAAACGATATTGAAAATACATTAGAGAAATGCGAAGCTGTACTATATGCGGACGATACTTTCATTTTCACAGAAGCAGCAACGGAGGAAATATGTCATGAAAATTTAAAGGATGATATAGATAATATTAAAAAATGAATAAATTTTTTTTTTTTTTTTTTTAATTAATCAACACTCAGGGGATGCCCCCTACAGATGCAGTGCATTGTGTTGATCTCAGGAAAATAGGTTAAGGAGGAAAGAGGGAGTAGTGTGTTCATTTTTTTTTTATTTTTTTTTTTTTTTTTTTTTGCAGCGACGGACCAAAGCCTCTGGTGGGAATCGAACCCACGACCCCTCGCATGATAGGCGAGCACGCTACCTACTCACCTACCGGGGCGCTTTAAAAACTTAACGAAAACAAAGCTAAATTAATGGAAATCAATATGAACACAAACATAACATTCAAAATAAATAATGTAATAATAAAGGGTCCGCCAAATAACTTTTTTTTTTTTTTGAAAATGCTATAAAAAAAAACTACTGAATATTATCTCAAATTTCTTTTTTCATTTGAAAGTACAATCCTTCCGGTTAATAATGGAAAATAATTTCATTCAAATGGCTGCCTCGGCTGGCCATGCAGTAGCCTACACGATCGGTCCAATTTTTAAGCACATTATCGATTGTGTGCAGCTGTATTTCACCAATGGCTTCACGAATATTGTCCTTTAAAGCGTCAATCTCTGGCTTATTGGCGTAACACTTATCTTTGAGGGCACCCCACAAATAATAGTCCAACGGTGTCAAATCGCAGCTCCGAGGTGGCCAAACGACATCAGCTCTGCGGCTGATAATGCGATCTTCAAAAACAGGGCGCAAAACATCGAGTGTAGCTTCGGCTGTGTGGCACGTAGCGCCGTCCTGTTGAAACCAAATGTTGCCAGCCAATATCCTCCTCTTCAATTTTTGTGAACAAAAATTCGTTCAACATGGCCCATAACGATCGCCATTGACTGTAACGGCCACTCCTTGCTCATTTTCGAAGAAAAATTGCCCAATTATGCCTCTGGACCAAAATCCGCACCAAACAGTGACTCGTTTTGGGTGTATCAGCTTTTCAATGTATGCGTGCGGGTTTTCTGTGCCCCAAATGCGACAATTTTGCTTGTTTACATACCCGCCAAGATCAAAATGAGCTTCATCTGAAAAGATGATTTTTTTTGGCAAAATCGGCATCTTCTGTAAGTCGATCGCAGGCCCACTTAGCAAAGCGAAAACGCATTGGATGGTCAGTTGGCTTCAACTCTTGAACCAATTGGACTTTGTATGGCGTCATACCAAGGTCTTTATGCAAAATTCGTCTCAATGATGCCTCCGAAATGTTCAATTCTTGAGAACGACGGTGAATTGATGTTGATGGCGCTTCACGCACACTTTCTGCCACAGCAGCAATATTCTCGGGTGTACGCACTGTTTTTGGCTTTTCACGCTTTAGTTTATCGATGAGGATGCCAGTTTCTTTCACTTTTTTCACAAGATAACGAACATACGGAGCTGACGGTGCTTCTCTTCTTCCAAAATCCGTACGCAATTTTCGCACACATTCTGCAACATTACCATGATTTTCAAAGTAATGTCGCAATATTTCCCAGCGTTGTTCAAGCGTATACACAACCATATTCGTTCAGCGGAAGGATAAAACTAATTATCTGTCAAATCAGACATGAGCTAAGTGTTACCATTCACGAAATAAGCACTAGTTGAAAAAAAAAAACGTTAGATGGCGGACCCTTTAGAAAAATTGACTATATAAAATATCTGGGTTTCTTGATTGACAAATATTTAAACTTTAAAGATCATGTCGAACACATATGTAAAAACATTGGCAAGAAAATCGGGTTTTTTTTAACGTTTAAGAAACAGGGTGACAATATTAATCGCAATTAATATCTATAACACTAAGATAAAACTTCATTTTGAGTATGGGTCAACCATATTATTTACATGCTGTTCAGACCAACAAATAACGAGGCTGCAAAAACTACAAAATAAGGCTATGCGCTCAATTTTAAAATGCAATCGGTTAACGTCAATAAGATATATGTATGTTAGACGCACTGCAATGGCTAAACATCCAACAAAGGCTGCAACTTAATACAACATTCTTCTTCCAAAAAATGAAGATGGGAAGAGCACCAGATTACTTGGTCGAATATATTAGATATGTTGCAGATGTTCAACCTTGTAACCTTAGGAATGCCTTAGACTTTAGACCACAGAGAGCAGATACAACAGCAATACAAAAATCTTTATTTTACAAAGGATTAAATCTTTACAACATGATGCTGAATGATGTCAAGAACGAAATTAATATAAATCTTTTTAGAAAGAAAACAGCAAATTTTATTAAAAATGTTAACTTTTAATCAGAATATATGATAATATTTGTTCATTAATATGAAATGTCATTTTAAAGTATTTAAATACTACTAATAATAATAAATTATTCCAAAACCATAGTTCATACAGCTTATGCTGCAACAGAGCTTATACCGTGGTTCGACCAGGGATGAGTAATCTCTAGCATATGCGGACCTATGCAGGGATGGATGTATTTTAATAAGTCTAGTTTAGTGGCTATACCCCGATTTTTTAATTTTTTTGGAGGGGATAGGGGCTTTGGGTGTGATTTAGGAGAAATAGTTTTTTTTCGGTCGGACCTATTTTCGGAGTTATGGACCGACAAACTTTGACCTTGATTTGTACATAACTTTGTTAATTAAGCTTACTTGAGTGCCTCTCATTTGGTATTTCAAAATTTTAAATCCATTAACCCGTTATGAACCTATTGATTTTGTTGTATTTTTTTACAATTTTTTTTCGGAAACGTCCCATTATCTCATAAAATGATCGATATAATGTTGGTATTTACACCAACTGAGTGATAGGTGGGTCCACTAGCTTCATTTCGATATATGTTTTGACCTCTTAGCCCTCTTAGGACCGGAGATATTAGGGATTTTACCTACACTTTTTAATTTTTTTTTTTTGCGAAATTAACCCACAACATATTATACTATTATTCCACTCTTATTTATTCGGCCTGTTATGAAAATTTTTGCAAATAAAACATTTTTCCTTTTTGTTGGAATTATAACATTATATTTGTATTTTTCTCCGCCAGCGGTACTTTTTTCACACAATAAAAAAAACACAAATTTCAATTTATCTATTATAAAGTATTAAGTAAGTTGTAGATTTTTCAAATATTAAATACTGAAAAGTGACCGGCGTTTCAAACGCCACTGGTTCTTTTTGGAAAATTTTGTCGGCACTAAAAAGTTGCCAAAGGCAGGAGCACTTTCTATTAGTGCTGGTTTTAAATAAATTTAAAATTAGCCAATTGCTCGGCTGAGTTGAGTTTCATAATTGATTTTATTTACAAACTTAGTCCTACTTATAAATAAAACTAACGGGACTTAAAGCTATTTTATTATTTACATTTTTAAACCTAAACTTAATCCTAATCATATGTTATAAATTATGCTTTAAATAACAGCTGTTTACATAGTATAACACTTTACTTAAGCTAACAGCTGTGTAATACTAGGGATGGTATTGTGGTACATTACACCCTTACCCTTTAAAAAAAAATTATTTTTGTATCTCTAAATACAAAAATTATTTTTGTACACAATTAAAAATTTAGATTTATAATGATACATATTTTTTTTAACATGTTGTTGTGATATTTTTTTATATTGCCATTTATATCTAGAACAGAATTGACTCCCTGTCTTTCTACTATTTTATATGGCCATGATACGGTGCCTGATATTTTTTTCTATTTATTTTTCTAATGAGTACTAAATCTCCTATTTCTAAGTTCAATGTATTTGTATAATTATCATTCCTTACTCTATTATTTTTGGCTATTTCTAGATATGCTTTTGTTTTTTGTAAGGAGAATTTCAACCTTTGTTTCAATTCTTTAGCATAATTTTCTAGGCCATAAAATGGTTCTTCTTTTCTTATTTGATCATTCGGTAGGTATGGTAGCTTTCCAAAAACTAATTCATATGGTGTGTAACCAGTATCTACGTGTGGGGTTGTATTGTAGGCGAATGTAAAATAAGGGATCCAAAAGTCCCATTCAATATCTTTACAGAAATTTAGTATGAAATCATTAAGTACCCTATGATTTCCTTCTATTGAACCTAACGTTTCATGATGGTACGGTACACTGAAAACTTGTTTAATGTCCAATAAACTGCATACTTCTGACATCAATTGGTTAATAAATTCTGTGCCTTTATCTGATTTTATTATTTTGAAATTTCCGTACTTTAAGATAAATTGCTCTACTAATGTTTTTGCAACAGTTTTCGCTTCTTTTGTTTCCATCGGATATGCTACTACATATTTTATTAGTTCGCATTGTATGGTTAAAATGTGTCTGTTATGGTTGGATAATCTTAATGGTCCCACTGTATCAATTGATAATTGATATTGTTTTATCTGTTTGCTCATATTTTTCCATATGTAGCGTTGTTTTAATTTTAAAGTAGTTTTTCTGACACCTAAATGTCCCCCATGTTTTGAGTTGTGATATTCTTCTATTAGTTCCATTTGCTTTTCTTTGCAAAGTACTCTTTTTGGTTCATTATATAATAATATTTACAAATTAGTTTTTCTTTTTAATTGTAAATTGTTGTATAAATTTTGAAATTCTTCTATGGCCATAGTATCAAATATTTGGCTACTTTTGCTTAAAACTAGCTCATTTATTCTTAAATCATGCATTTTTGATATCAGTTTCTCCAAATTCAGCTTTGTAATCGATGGATTATCGCTGCATCTTGCAATAATTTCATTATTTGTTATTTTAATTGAATTTCTTTTAAAATCTTTATTTATTTCAAACTTAAGTTTTTTTGTTTTACGTATATCTAATATTGATGTACAGTTCCATATAAAAAGTTGATCAGACTTCTGCTCGGACATGCACTTCGTATTTTCTGTAGTATCAGGGTTATTTGTATTAATTATCTGTTTTTTCAAATTTTTTGTTATGGCAAATATTTTCTCATCTGATTCATTTCTGGTGGGAATCATTGCTTTCAGTGTGTCACTGTTTAAAATTATCCGTGATAATGCATCTGCATTCGTGTTCATTTTTCCTTTTTTGTATTTAATTTCAAAATCGTAGTCAGATAAATCCATTCTTATTCGTGTCATTTTAGACGATGGGTTTTTGTGTGAAAACAAAGAAATTAAGGGCCTGTGGTCTGTTATCACTAAAAATTTTCTTCCATACAGGTAAGGCCTAAAAAAATTTATGGGTTTCTTTATGTCGTGTTTCGATAATTATTTGCTAGCACATGATATTGGTAAGTCAGATCCAATTTCACCTTGCAATAAGACTGCACCAATTGCAAAATTTGACGCATCTGTGGTTAAAATAAAGGGTTTGTTAAAATCTGGGTATTGAAGAATTGGTGGGTTAATAAGTTTATCTTTTAATTCTTCAAATGAATTTTGACATTCTTCATCCCATGTGAATGGTTTGTTTTTCTTTAGTAGTGAATTTAAACTTTTTGCAGTGTCAGCCAATTTTGGTATAAACCGTCGATAGTAGTTGCAGAAGGCTACAAATCTTCGTACTTCATCTGCATTTTTAGGAACTGGATAATTTTTTATAACATTATCTTTGGCTGGGTCTGTTTTTATACCTTTATCTGTTATGAGGTGCCCAAGATATACCACTTCTGGTTTTAGAAAACTGCATTTTGTTGCATTTAGTTTGAGATTGTATTTTCTCAATCTGTTGAATACTTTTATGAGATTATCATTATGGTGCTTTAAACTACATCCAAAAATAATGATGTCGTCCACATATAGAAAAGCTTCGGCATCTAAACCACTTAGTGCGGTTGTGAACATTCTTTGGAAACTATTTGATGATATTTTTAATCCGAAAGGTAGCCGTTTAAATTGATAGTGTCCGTTTCCTGTAGAAAAAGATGTCAGCGGACGTGAATTTTCATGTGGCGGTATTTGATAGAAAGAGCTTGTCATATCAAGCGTTGAGAAATATCTAGCCATTCCAAGTTTATCAAGAACATCTTCAAGCCTTGTTAATGGGAATTTGTCGTTAACTATTTTTTCATTTAATTTTCGGAAGTCTACTACAAGACGCCATTTTTTTGTATCGTTTGCTGATTTTTCAGGTACCACCAATAATGGTGAATTGTATGGGCTAATTGAATGCTCGATTATGTTATCGGCTAATAATTGGTCAACTTGATTATTGATCTCTTCCATTTGAGTTTGTGGTAGCCTGTAATTCTTTATATAAACTGGTGTTGAATCTTTAGTTTGTATTTGTTGTGTGTAGAAATTGTTTACACTTAGTTCTTCTCCAGGGAGATGAAAAATATCTTGAAAATCTTTGAAAATGTCAATTAGTGTTTCTTTTGCATATTGGTCATTTCCACCAATATCAACGTTGCTTAAAAGTGTATTCAATCTACTATAATTCTCTTTATTTCCGCTTTTGGCAGAATATATACTATAATGTTTTAATGGTTTTAATTTGTAGTTCAAACTCTTCAATACTATTTCTTTTTCATTTGTATTTAATATTTTAACATGTGCTACTTTTCGTGCAGGTATCAAGCTATTTGCCAGATATACACCTTCAGTTATTTCTTGGCTCAGTATAATGCTCTCTTCGTCTACCTTTGTATTAAGAGGAATTATCGCCTCTGACCTTGCTGGTATGACAATGTTTGTCTGATGTATTGTTTTTGGGTTCATTGGTAGCGTTATTTCGTGTTCGTTTATGTTAAAAGTAATTGTAAACGTTTCGAAATCAATTTTACACATATACTTCGTTAGCATATCTCGTCCGATTATTCCATCGGTTTAAATTGGAAAATCATTATCTACTATATGAAAATTGTGTTCCACAGTTTCTGTCGAAATAGTTAAATTCAAATTTTTCGTACCTATACAATCTATGGCTTCGTTTGTTATGCCAGACAATCTAACTGTATCTGATGTATTAATACTTGAGAGATTTTTAATTTTGCATATAGAAATATCTGCACCTGTATCTACGAGAAATTTTAAATTTTTGTTTACATTATTGCATTTTATAATTATGAATGTATTAATATTGTTCGATATTTTGAATATTCGTGATTTTTGGCTCTCTGGGCAACGATTTGTGTCACCCGGCCATCTTAGTTTCCCTCATCGGTTGTGTAGAGGAAAGATCTATGTATGTTTTTGTAATTTTTGTTATTTATTCTACTTCTACCATTATCGTTTCTGTTATTGTGATTTGTATTGAAGTTGTTGTTTCTGTTGAAACTTCTATTTACATTGTGGGTATTATTGTTGTATTTATTGTTATAATTGTTGAAATTGTTTCTATGATTATTAACATTATTATTTCTGGAGTTACCAAAACTATTATTGCCGTTTCTGGTGTTGTTTCTCACTATGTAATTGTTATTATTATAATTGTTATTATTATTGTAATTATTTCTATTTTTATAATTATTGTTATTTGTGTTGTGATTTGAATTGAAAAATTTTTCTTTACAGTTGTTGTCGAATCTACTGGTTATATGCAACAAATTTTCATGTCGTAACCCTAAATTAGTTTCTGCTGTTATGCATTTCCCAAACGCCTCATTGAATGTCTTCGGCATATTTGCTAATAAAATTTGTTGATACTTCATGTGTACTCCTTTCATAAAAACATTAAGTGCGACGCTATCGCTCATTTTATATATCGCGTCTTTACTGTCTTGTGTGACATTTCGTAAATTTTTAATTTAAAAATTGCTCAATTGGTCTGAGAGTTCGGCTATTTCTTCTCTAAATTCAGATATGGTCTTGTTATTTTGTTTTATTGTTCCCAAATCCGTCAGAACATGTTGTAGTGTTTTTGGATTAGGAAACGCGTTTTCCAGTGCATTTTTTGATGGTCGATTAGCACGGCCTAGAATGCTTCGCACTTGAGTCGTTAGAAATTATAGACGTATTTAATGAATATTTCTTTATCTTCTTCTTTTAATAATTCATGCAGTAGTTCTGTCTGTGCAATGAAATCTTCTAAATATTTATAGTTACCCTTAAATACTTGTAGATTTTTACCCACCATTGAAATATCGAAATTAGCCATTTTCGTAAAAGTACCTTCCTGACAATCTTGATCACTATCTTTGTTGTTTATGTTTATGTTTTCTATTATTATTTTCAATTCTTTATGTAAAATTTCAAATTCTAACTTAAGGTTGCTGTATTCTTTATTTTCATTCGCTTTGAAAAAGTTTTCTACGCTCTTTTCTAAATATAATAGTCTTTCTAATTTATTTTCTTTATATTTTTGTTCATAAATCCTATTTTTGCTCTTTTTTATATTTAATTTGAGCTTTTCTAACTCATCTATAAATTCTTTTATAAAATTCATTTGCCGTATATAATAATTTTCAAATTAAAAATATTAAGTTAATTAAATTTTAAATGATAATCTTTTTTTATTGCAATAATAAAGAATTTTTCTCTTTTTAATGTATTTCATTTTCAAATATAAAGAATATTAAATTAATTTAATCATAAAATTGTTAAAAAAAAAATGTTTAATTTCATTTATAAATTTTTCAAGTGTATTTATTAAACTTGGCATCACTGTGCGCTTTTTGGTTATCATAAAAAAATTCTATGTATTCTGTTTTTACCATCTCTTAAGGTGCTATTACACGATGTATTTTTTACATATGTACTGTCAAATTTTCCCACAACAAAAGTTATACACATCGTGTGATACATACGAAACATTGTTTATGTACATTACACGAGGAAAGTCACATGTACATTTTTCAATTAGAACAGGTTCTGTTTGGGCACGACAAACATATGAAAATACAACACTGCTTGTGGCGAAAGAAAAACAGAGTAAATTATAAAGATTAATATTGAAAGAAAAATAAATTGTTTAATATTAATTAACAATTAAAATATATATAACTTTTTTTTTAATAATAAATTTTTGTAAATTCACAAATTAAATCAGCTGTTGTTTACATTTAGAGGTTATGTCATATGCAAATACATATGCACGTGTGAGAGCAAAAATTATGAATCGTATGTAAACGATAATTTTGACAAACGTGCGGAATTTCATATGGATAAAAAAAGTGACAGTACATATGTAAAAAACACATCGTGTAATAGCACCTTTATATGTCATCTGTTTTAGTTTTCTGTAATTATTAAATGTGTTTGTTAATTTGTTGTACAAAGTATTCAATGTTTAATTATAATATTATGTTGAAGTGTATAATATAAAATAAAATAAAGTGTTATAGTGTTTATTTCCTATTTGCAATTAAATATATATATATTGTTTTTTGAATTTATCTTGCAATAAAATTAAAAATTTGTTTTTGTAAAACAAATGCAAAAAGAACATGCAAAAACAATAGAACAAAAAAAACCAAACACAGCTTTGGCACAACACATGATAGATAAAAACCACACAGCTGACCTTACAACAACAAAAATTTTAGACAAAGAAACTAAACAAAACAAACGATTGACATTAGAAAGCCTCTACATCAAAATGTACCAAAGCAAAACAGTAAACAAAAAAGAAGATTTTGACAATATAAGCGCGGCTTACAACGCCTTATTAGAACCTTAGAATTGACGTAGAAAAATAGTTTAATGTAAAATATCTTTAATTGTGTAAATTTCTATTGTTTTACTTATTGTATATTTGTATTATATTTAATATAAAAAATTAGCCCTGAAGATGTCAACAACTGTTTGACGAAACGTTGGCGAAAATATAAAACTGTGTTTTAATAAACTATGACCAAGCAGCTTATATAAAAAAATACTAAAAAATTTGTTTTATTTTCTTCCTGAATTTTAAGTGTTTAATTTCAAGTTAGTTTTAGTATGATTCTCTGTTTGTTTTTGTTTTGTTTAATGAATGTGTTTTTTGTGTTTAAATAAGTGTACAGTTTTTTTTTTTTTTTTTTGAAATATATATTAATATATGAAATATATGTATGTTTAGTTTTGACTTTTTTTTTTGTTTTGCAATTCATGCTATTTGTAATGTAAAAAGTGATTTCATTTTTTTTTTTTGTAATAAAGATATCAAAAATAAAGATATATATGTGTTTTATTTTAGTTTTTGTAGTTTTAATACAATCATGTAAAAATGTTTTTATTTTAAATTCATTATTTTATTAATATAAGTAAAGTTTTGACTTTTCGTTAAAAGCAGTAGAAAATTTTTTTTTTTATCATAATGTTTTATTTTTTCTGTTTTTTTGTCAGCAATTCTTCTTCTATGCTGTCAATATTCTTCCAAATCTCCGACGCTATGCTCCATGGTGGAGGGTTCTCAGCATTAACGCGTCGCTTGAGGTCAGCTAATTTTTTGCGCAGTTTCACCAGCTTGCCAGCCCTTTGTCTTTTGGGTTTCTGCGTCACTGGTATTGTTGTCAGCTTCTTTTCAGCCCTTTGTTGTTGTCGTCTCAAGTATTCTTCTATTGATATAGGCTGCGGCTGTTGTGCTGTCCAATGTGTTAACCGTGTTGTTGGCTGCATCAGTTTCGTCTATGCCCAGCACAGAAATTTTGGCCAAACTAGGCAGGATCGCCATATAAAGTATTTAGTAAGTTGTAGGTTTTTCAAATATTAAATACTGAAAAGTGACCGGCGTTTCAAACGCCACTGGTTCTTTTTGGAAAATTTTGCCGACACTAAAAAGTTGCCAAAGGCAGGAGCACTTTCTATTAGTGCTGGTTTTAAATAAATTTAAAATTAGCCAATTGCTCGGCTGAATTGAGTTTCATAATAGATTTCATTTACAAACTTAAGCCTACTTATAAATAAAACTAACGGAACTTAAAGCTATTTTATTATTTACATTTTTAATCCTAAACTTAATCCTAATCATATGTTATAAATTATGCTTTAAATAACAGCTGTTTACATAGTATAACACTTTACTTAAGCTAACAGCTGTGTAATACTAGGGATGGTATTGTGGTACATTACACTATTCATTTGTAACATTTTTTTCACTTCCTGTGACGAGTCTGAACTATTTTCGGAATCCAAAATTTCATAATAGCAGGGATACATAAGAGTAGAATAATGGTATAATATATTATGGGTTGAGTTGGGCATAAAAATAGAAAATGTATTTGCAAAATTTTTGTTCGAAAAGCGCCGCAGTCGAAAAATTTGTTCATTTTTCATAGTACGACGGATAAATAAGAGTAGAATAATAGTAGATACTAGTACAAATAAATAAGAGTAGAATAATAGTATAATATATTAAGGGTTAATTTCGGGGGAAAAAAAATTAAAAAGTGTAGGGAAAATCCCAATATCTCCGGTCCTAAACATACATCGAAATGAAGCTAGTGGACCCACTTATCACTCAGTTGGTGTAAATACCAACATTATATCGATCATTTTATGAGATAATGGGACGTTACCGAAAAAAAAATCGTGAAAAAAATCAATAGGTTCATAATGGGTTAATGTATTTAAAATTCTGAAATACCAAATGAAAGGCACTCAAGAAAGCTTTCCAATGATACATATGTTGCTGAAATCCGATAATAATTACCAAAGTTATGTACAAATCAAGGTCAAACTTTGGCAAAATTGCACTTTATGGGGCGCACCGCCAAAAAAAAATGGAAAATGACCCCCTCCTGGAATTAATCCGGAGATTACGAAAATCGATACCAGAAGGGGTACTCAAACTTCCGGAAATTTTATGGAGATAAAAAAAAAAGAAAAAAATTTGGGGCGTGGTCCCAAGTGTCCCCAGCCCCCTCTAACATTAGGGGCCTGATCCATTTTATAAGTGTGGGTATTCAAATGAAAGGGAAATCGGAGAGCATTAAGAAAATAGAATAATTTTTGGATACTGTTGTTTTTTTTTGTAATTTATTCGAAAATGAAAAAAAAATTTTTTTTTTTTAAAAATTTTATCGATGCAGGTTTGACAGATTATACGCTTTAATACCATGTGAGATAAGGCCATGATGGCTTTATCTCTCATTCAATAGGGAGATAGTCATTTTTTTTCATCATGGCCTTAGCTGACATTAGCAATATTAGAAACTGGCTTTATCTCTCATTTCAGTTTTCTTATTTTTATAATTAAGAGGTAATGGTTTTCCCTTTTAGAAAATGTTTAAATTAGATGTAAACATTCCGTAAAAGGGAAAATCAATAGTTTTCTTATTTTTATTATTAAGTATTGAAATCTGGCTTCGCATACTAAAGTTTTCCTGCGTGGCGGCCTGCGGCCGCTCTTAAGGGTTTTCTCCTCCAGTAGGAAAAATAAAAAAATGTGTTTTATAAACAAGATTTATACCTAATACCGTTAATAGTTTTCATTTTACTACATTTATACCTATTACCATTAATAGTTTTCATTTTTAATAGAATCGCGCGATTTTTTCGAAATAATTTTTTATTTATCTTTTATTAACATTTTCAAACTGTAATATCCCCTGTCTTTCAAATTTGAAACAAATGGGAGCACTGCACCTAAACAAGATTTATACCTAATACCGTTAATAATTTTCATTTTTAATCGAATTGCTGATGTTTCTCATTCATGATTTGACTGTTGACACAACCACATCGCTATGAATTTTATTATACCGTCAGACATAGTTAAGTGGGAGATGGAGGATGAGGGTGGCCTCTCACTAATAAAAAAAAATGGAATTTCAAATAATACTTGATTTTTTCGCAACCTTGGGTCCCTTTTTGGGGCCTCCTGGGCCCGCCCAGGGGCAATTTCCTCCCTTCTGGTATCGATTTTCGTAATCAGCGAGTGATTTTGATTAGGATAGGATCAGCCCAAACTTTTGTCGGTCCATAACTCCGAAAATAGGTCCGACCGAAAAAAAACTATTTAACCTAAATCGCACCAACAGCCCCTAACACCTCCAAAAAAGTAAAGAAATTGGGGAGTAGGCACTTAACTAGACTTAAGCCGGAAATAATTATATTCAGGTAGGTTTTTGTGTAAAAGAACAAATATTTTACTTTTATTTGAATTTTTTCAGATTGTTGTATATATGTTCACATATACATATACTATTTGACGTCTTGTATTTCTTTACAACTTACAACTTTAGTACACCTTATAAATTCCCTAATAATATTTATTTTACAAATGTTAACTTCAGTTTTTTGCTTTTATGTAAACAACTACGTAAGATAATTTATCACTAGTTTTGTTTGCGTGTACGTATTTTAACTGAGAAATGTGGACATTTTTAAGTAATCGATACCCGAAAAAAGAGGGTACCCGCTTTTTAAATAATGAATTTCTACTAATCTCACAACATACGTGTGTTAATTTAATTTTAATATCAAATTTTAAAGCAGTTTCTAAAACTGAAGAAAATCGAATCAAATTAAAAAGCGGTTCTTGGAAATGTTAATAGTCCCGCTGCATAGAATTGCAGAGGTTTTTAAAAATTTTCTTTGTGTTAAATTATATTCAACAACAAATTACCTAACATCCTCAATACGTGGAAGGAAATCCACAAAAACGAAGTCGGCAATTAAAATGCAGCGACAATGGCAAAAAGAGCTTTCAAAATTGAAAATGCTATATGACAACAAACCCACTCAATACAGACTCTTGTCACACAACATATTAGCACAAGATTTACTAGTGGAACATATCCATCTTTATTACAATATTGACAATATGTTTTTGCGTTGGGAGAATCGACTTACCAGGCTTAAGGAAGAAGTTGCTCAACTGCAACCAGATATAATGTGTTTACAAGAAATGCAATACGATCATCTTAAAAATTTGGTAGACCAGTTCAGCATTGTCAGTGGGGACGGTAAAGGAAGAAAACGTCAATTGGAGTATGTTTTTAAAAAGAAGACTGGAACACGCAGTGATGGATGCGCTATAATTTACGATAGAAGCAAATTTAAATTAATCTCAGAACAATGTGTGGAATATTACACGGATGAAGTTCCCACACTTAATCGTGAAAATATTGCTATAATGGCTAAATTTCAAATACTCGATGATCCCGCAGTCACACAGTTCATAGTTGCGACGACGCATTTGTTGTACAATCCAAAACGAGAAGATGTGCGTATTTCACAAGTAAATAAGTTATTGAATGCAATTATTGAATTCTGCATCGTTCCTCCTTTTGATTCGCGTAGTTCCAGCCAAATCCGGTTGCCGGTCATATTGTCAGGCGATTTTAATTTTACGCCAAATAGTCATCCCTTCGAGATATTAACCGCTCTGCTTAAACCTGCCTTAAATACTGTAGAAAGAGAAGGTGATCAATGTAAAATGGAGTTCTTTCAATTGGAAGCTATTGATTTTGGACCAGAATGTGTTTCAACTTATCAAACTCAATGGATTACAGTGGATCACATTTTAAAATCACGATCGATGAGAAAGGAAGAAAAGTCTATACAGGTCACTAGTACATATAAATTACCCTCTGAAGAGTTTTGTTCTATACACGGAAAAATTCCAAACGAATTTGTTGGCTCTGATCATTTTTCTCTAGCAATTCAATTCTTTATTTCTTAGTTATGTTCATATTAACGTGTAAATGAATGGTTGGTTCGTCTTGTAATACTAAAAAATTAAATACCTCATTTCAAGTACATAAATAAGAAATAATTTACAAGATTGAGTAATATTTTTAAACGGATTGTAAGTATCTTTAATATTGGAAATGTTATTATCACATGATCTCATAGAAAGAGCCCCCTAATGAATTTAAACAACCCATTGAATAAATTCCTGAGAACCCAAACACCATATATTTTCTTGATCCTTATAACAAGGGAAGTTGAATTTGCGAAGACTATCGGTCTGTGGAGATCACGATCACACCGTCAATAACTAATCTAGACTCTTCGCTTTTGCATAAAATCGTTTATTAACATTCCGAAGGAGTTGCTATTTGAAATCATCAAAATCGGTCCTAAGGGTCACGAGATATGATTAAAAATGTGAAAAACTAGAAAAAAAAAATGTTTAATGTATTTGTTGTTTTTCTTAACATATGTACGTACATTAGGGTGACAGCGGTTTGTGTGATAAAAATTATTGGTCGATTATTGTGACACTGGATCTAAAACTTTAGTGCGCAAAATTTGAGCAAAATCGGACAACGCTTATCAAAAAAATCATTTTTCATAAAAATGTTGATATTAATGATTGCGCTTCAATTTAATTAATAAGCTATAATCTAGAGTAAATTATCTTTCTAATAAAAAAACAAATTCTATTATCGGTTCAAAAACATCCAAGTTATATCAAGTTCCCCAGTCAATAAATGCATCGCAGACCACTTGATTAATAAAATCGAGCTCACATTTTTAAAGACATTGAAATAATTTACAACAACAACATTTTTGCATTCCCTGATCCCAAAATGATCTCATGTTAAGTATTTTGCATCTCGTCTATTGTTATGCCGTTCTAAATTAATGTCAAAACGGTAATTTACTTTTTAAAAAATTTTGTTCAAGAAATTTACCGAAATCAACGATTGGACTTTAAGGTCTTATTAACAAAATATATGTGATTACAAATGCAAATACAAAGTTGGCGGGGCAGCGTTTTTATTTCAGCGGATTTGAAGAGAAATGTGATTTTTCATACTTTTTCTACTTTAAGGCTACATTTTTTTGGTGTTTTCATATTTCAAATATTTTTTGTCAAAATATTATACTACTTGATATAAGTTCTCAATCTTATAAATTAATGCTAAATTGAAACACTATAAACAGTCTCTCTTTAAGGTCAAAAGTCAAATTTAAGGAGATTTACATTTTTTTTAAACAAAATTTGGAAATATATATTTGTGGAAGGATTTCGATAAAACTTGTTGATAATATTTTAATAATTCAAAAAATAATATTCTGGACTTATTTTCTGAAATTAACGTGGGGTACTCTTGATGTCAAATTGACTTTTATGAAAATCTATAAATATGTTCTTCATCAGGATTTCTTTTAAAGAAAACAAATTTAATGTATTCATAAAATTCCTCAAATCTATTCATTATTTTATGAAAATATGTAGATTAATTAGTTTTTATATTTAATACAGTATAAACAAATTTGATACCGAGAGCGTTTTGATGCTTCCTGCATCAATAATTATTTTAAAGAGAGCGTGTAAAACCAATTTATTAATAAGATCTGAAAGTATTTGCCGATCAATTTGCTACAATATCTATTAAGAAATAGTCGTACTAATCTGTATATCAAAATTAATATTATATTTAGCAGTTATATCAAAGAACAGTTTGAAATTAAAAATTAATATTGCAATTTCAATGTTTTCAATTATATATTCTTCCTTTATTTACATATTTTAACAAAATTGATATTCACATATGAGATCTTATCTTTACATATAGATATTGCAACAAATAATATATAGGATCTAAAGATATTAAATAGTTTTTATTTTATTTTTAAATGATTTTTAAAGGAAAATGGGAAGAAAAAATCTTTATATGATTTAAAAAATTCAAATACTATCTGAAAATATTTATGTGCTTATAGAAGTTTTATTGGAAATAATAGACCTTTATAAGCATATAATTTTGAATTTAGTCATTTCTTTTTAATCTTACGTTATTTCTCTACATTCTCTTATCAGTGGGTAAGAGGAATTTTCAATTTTGGCAAAGTAATTGTTATTAATCCTTGTTATGAAATCGATAATTTTTTCATAACCTGTTTCTTCATGAAGAAGATTTGTAGAATACCTCCAGGGCTTTTTATTTATCATTTTAAGACATTTGTTTTGTATAATTTGTAAGCATTTTAGGTGGCAGTTGGCAGCGTCACTCCAAAGAGGACACGCGTATGTTAATATTGGCCTTATAACACTTTTGAAGAGGAGATTTTTGTTTTTGGGGGTTTAGAAATGACCTTCTATTTAGTAGTGGCCATAATGCTTTAAATGATTTTATAGCTTTTTGGCACGTAGCCATAATATGTTGTTTAAAAGTAAGCTTTTTGTCCAAGACAACTCCATTATTAAGTACATTTATGGTATTATTTCCAAATGAAGATGACGTCCTGGCAGTCTTTTGGGAGATTTGTTGAACGGAAAAATTATTGCTTGGGTCTTGTTTGGATTAACTTAGATTTTCCATTTGTGAAAATATTTACTGCAATTTACAAGTCCCTTTTCCATTTTCTTCAGGAGTGCACTTGTAAGTTTGTTTGAAGAAATTAACGCAGTATCATCTGCGTAGTAAGCAATTTTCATATATTTCGAGACTTTGAAATCGGATGTATATATTGAGTAAAGCAATGGCGACAAGACTGATCCTTGAGGTAACCCTGTGGTAATGGTTTTTGGAGATGATGTTTCATTATTAATCGCAACTTTAAAGCTTCTGCCGTGAATGAAATCTGAAATAAGTTTGCATAAATATTTTGGTATATTTTCATCAAGAAGTTTAAATACTAGGCCATTATGCCAAACGGTGTCAAACGCTTTTTCGATATCTAACAATATTAGACCCGTTGAACGTTTATTGTTTTTATTGGTGATTATTTGATTTTTAATCCTGTTTATTTGGTAAGTAGTGCTATGCCCTTTTTTAAATCCAAATGGTTCTTTAGCAACAATAGAATTGGTCGTTACAAATTCACTAAGACGAGAATGTAGTATTTTTCAAATATTTTACCTAAGTTACTTAATAGACTAATAGGTCTGTAGCTATTTGGGTTATTTTTTGGCTTACTTGGTTTGTTGATAGCTATAACCTTAGCGTTTTTGAAATGGTTTGGGAAATAGTTGAGTTTGATGCATCTGTTAAATATTATAACCAGTAATTTTAGAGCTTTGAGTGGTAGTTTCTTTAAGAGCAGTTTGGGAACGTTGTCCAAACCAGGAATTTTGAGGGTTTTATTGGTGAGACAATATTCATTACTTCTTCTAGAGATGTATTAATTATTGATTCAGAACAAGGACTTTCGTTCTTAAAATTATTTACTGTTGTATTTATTACTATATCCGCTTAGTGGTTGTAATTCGAAGTGAGGTTATTTGCTTTGACAAATGTATTTGCTAGGACTTCAGCCTTGTCCTTATCAGATGTTATCCTTGTATTTCCAACATCAAACTGAGAGATTTGATTTTTTCCTTTTCCTCGCAAGTTCCTGCTTATTCTCCAAATTATTTATCACCTGGTTTTAAATTGGATAATAATTGACACCATTTCTTATTGTGTTCCGAATTAATAGTTTTATCAATCATGTTACTTAGAAACTTAGTACATTGATTATAAAAAGTTTGCTCGGCTATATTTGAAGATCGTTGGCTTTTTCTTTTAAACTGCTTCTTAGTTTCATATATTTCACAGTACTACCTTGGTATTGTACTACCAAGGTAGTAATTGATCAGGAAATACAAAAATTTATAAATGTAGTTTTCGAAGCAAGGGATGCGTCTACACCTAAAATAACTCAACAAAATAATTACACATTACCAGAAAGTACTGTGAAATATATGAAACTAAGAAGCAGTTTAACGTGATTTTATTGTCTAAAAAAATCATATAAATGTTCCAGTTGGTTGCACTGTAATCATAATAATTGAGGTCAACCTGCAAGGCCATTGATCTTTTAAGTGTACATATAATGGGGGCGATGGTCTGATGGTATTTCGTAATCCATTGTTTTTACGTCTATATTTAAAGCGGAATTGCTTAAAATAATATCGACTGTGGATGCTTCGCGATTGTGTTGATGGGGGAATAGGGTTGGACTATTAGGATAGTGAATGAAATAATTTCTTGATTGCTGTAGGTTGTTGAGTGCGATTCCTGCAGTATTATTTGAACGGCAATTCCAAGAACAATGTTCGGCATTTAGGTCACCAAAAACTATATATTCTTTGGTGGAAGGTGTTAGGTTCAAGATATCAGCACAGAAGTTATGGGTATATATTGGTGAACATAACGAAGATACAACAATAGGTCAATTATTTATAATAACTTCAATTGAGATGTTTTCGATTGATGAAGTGTTTGATATAAAGAGGTTTTTATGAGCGACAGATTTATGAATTAACAGAGCTACTCCTCCTCCTCTAGCATCTGTTCTGTCACTTCTATATAAATAATAATTTTTAAAATATGGTCTATGATTTTCTGAAAAAAATGTTTCATTCAAAGACACTATTTTAATATTTTCTCGTTCAATTAGTATCTCAAATTGTTTTAATTTAGTAAAGTGAAATGCCATTAGCATTCAAGTGAAGCATTTTGAATTCGTTTAAATTAGTATAATCCATAGGCGTATTTCACCATTGACATTACAACTTTGATTTGTTGTACTTTTGAAGTGCACCTATGCAAATCATCCATAGCTGTAGTGAAAATATCAAAAAGCTCATCGATGCTAAATAAATCGTTGTTTGTTTTCAGCTGGTTAGCATATGTGGCTTTGCTGTTATTATTGATGTTATTGTTACAATTTGTGTTGTTACTTAAATTTGGGAAATCATCTTTTGATTGAAATGAAATATTTTGTTGTCGCCTGCTGTTATTATGGCTTTTAGAAGTTACTCTTGTTCTAGTTTCCAAATAGAGAGAACGTAACGGACAGTTGATGTCCTTTGCAGAGTGATCAGTTCTCTCTTTTCCATGTTTTTTGCAATTAAAGCATGTAAAAACAGCTGGTCTTTCTTCATTTGTGTTAAACGGACACACACTTGTATGATGTTGTTCAGCACATATCATACACGCAGCGCTTCGATGACAATGTTCACCGCCATGGTCATACATTAAGCAGTTCCAGCATAGAGTTGGTTTGTTCCCGGATCTAGATTTGTATTTTTTCCAAGAAATTATAATATTGAAAATTGTCCTTACATTTTTTAAGGCAGTTGGATTAAAATTTTTACGAACAAATTGAACTTTGTAAACTGCATTGTTGTTCGAACTGAATTTGGTGACTATTTCAGCCACGGAAGAAGGGGATAGGTTGTAGTTTTTTAGCTCTTCGGTGATGTCCTCAGAGTTAATGCGGGGTAAACCATGTAAAAAGGTTGTGTATAACCTATTATCTTTGGAGCCATATGAATGAAACTCCATTTTGCTCTCTTTAAGAATTTGCTTGTAGCATTCGTACAATTCTTTACTTGGAGCAAAAATGTTGGTACCAATTGAAGTACGTTTGAAAATACAATCCAAGTAGTTTTCGTATTTCTGCAAATGAGAGGTTTGTGTTGTTTAATATCGTTAAGATTTGATGATGGAGTTACGTCCATATCATTGAGGCCAGCAAGCAGGCTAAATCTGTTGCTGGAAGTTGACGCGATGTTCGTGTTAACAAAACCCGGAGGAAGTTTTGGCATCTTGTTAGCAATGAGCTTTCTTTTAGATGAAGATTTGGCCCCTCGGGCCATCGCTAAATTTTTATTCCTGTTTTAAGCTGAATTGACTACCACGTGAGTTCAAATGAGATCAAGAATAGGCAATTGCAAAAACAAAAATATACACTTGTTTCAAATTGTTATTAAAACAATCTGAAAGTGAATTACAATTGAAATTATACTGAAGGAAGAGAACCCTGCCCACGCTTGGCAGCAACAACTCGGTACCAAGTGGAGCCGGTACAGCTTTAAGAACTATCATTAAAAAAGACATCTATAGATAAATTTGGAACCACAATAACAATACAAGAGAAGGATTAACTAAGTAAAAATGAAATAAAATTTATGTAAAAAATTAATTTTTTAACACTTAAAATAATTTAGAAATTTATCAATTAAAATTATAAATTTTTATCAATTTCTAGTCATTAATTTTTATCACTTAAAAATTTTTTACCAATCCAAATTATCAATTAAAATCATAAATTTTTATCACTTAAAAATTATGAATTTAATCAATTAAATAATAAATTTTTACCAATCCAAATTATAAATTAAATCAGGGAATTAGAGGAATAAATTGGCTTCTTGCCAGGGGAGGAAAATCAGTATATTTCATTAGAAATTTTAACGGGCTTGTTTCAAAATCTTAGTACTTCCAACACCACCCATGGCTACTTCTGCCCAGATTACAAAATTGATTCAGTCACAGACGGCTCCATTGAGAGACTCTATAGAACAGTTAACTCGACAATTATCCCAATTAACTAGTGTAAATACAGTAACAGAATATAGAACACAAACCATTCATGATAGTATTCGTTGCGATGAACCGTTAGATGTGATAAAATTTCGATGGGAAAAATTCCTACGTCAGTTGGCGAGAGGCCGCTAGTAACTCCGTGAAATTATATAAAAAAAAAGGCGAAGGAAATATTTTGCTGCATTAATTATCCTAAGAAAGAAGATAATCGAAAACACGATATCCTCACTAACCATGGAACAGTCCGACAAGTGGCCACTACATATAATCGAACAAGAGTTGAGCATTATGATTACTACAATGTGATAAATAGGATACTCACCGCACTTATTAATTAGACAATTATGACCCACGGTTCGGAATCAACGCTAACGAAAGAGCTGAATAAGAAAAATAGACAATATGTCTAGAGTGTTTATCACGGGATTAAACGCTCCACTAGCTAATATATTACTCACTGTCACCGAATGACTTACCGAATGCACTGGCAAAGGCCCAGGAGCTCGATTCTAATAATATTCGTGCAAGTTTCGCTTCCCAATTTAATAGAGCAATATACCATAACAATAACCATGGAAAGCATACGAATGCATTATGTTTTCCACGTAGCAACCAAGACAACCCACAGAATAATTATCGATAAGTACGTCGACTGGAACCTAGGTGTGAACGCAGATACAACAATAGGTCTATTATTTATAATAACTTCAATTGAGATGTTTTCGATTGGTGAGGTGTTTGATATAAAGAGGTTTTTATGTGCGACAGATTTATGAATTAACAGAGCTATGTAATGGTGCGGTGCTTGTTGGAATATTCCGCTTCCGTTTCCCTGAGCCTTAACAGGTCGCACGTGCTGGCATGGGGCCTAGCTCGCCGGATGGGTGGGATCTTGTTAAGTCCCAGGGAAACCGCACTACAGATATTTTCACGTGCGATTAGAAAAAAAACTGTCAAAAACTACGGCATCTAAGGGATGGACGGATATACTCATCCTGAGGTGGGGACTAGAAGGAGTGCCCCTATTGCCCTCCCTACCATGTTACCTGTTATTCCATCTTACTTGGAGGTAACCCACTTTAAATAGAAACATTTGTTTGGTTAGGTTTCTACATTGGGTTTATTAAATTTTTATTTATTTAACCTTCATGTTTAGTTTTCCAATACCGAGTGGGTTTTGTCATGTTCATTTAAATTGGATTTACAATTTTAATTTCAATTTATGGAAAAATTTTAATGCAAATCCGGTGGAATAATTTAAATTAATATTAGGTGGAACCGTCTTAAAATTTGTTTGATATGTTAATTGGGTTGGAAAAAAATTTAGGTATATTGTTGAATTTCAAAATAGATTTAAATCGCTTGCTTAATAATTTTCAATTATATATTCTTCCTTTATTTACATATTTTAACAAATTTGATATTTACATATGAGATCTTATCTTTACTGTTGTATCTTAGATAATAAGAATGCACGCGTTGTATATTTTAATTCATGTATTTATTATAATACTTTAACAATAATTATTAATATTTATAATGACGTCCAACTGCTTTGATGGTATATCAAGAAGTAATAAAAAAGGTAAGTTATATGAACAAGTATTTACAGATGAATATGCAAAATGAATTATTATAATGATGCCATATTTACATAATGATGTTGATCATGGTGACGGTGCCATATCGACCATAACAATTCTCCCTCACTTAAAACGAACTTAAAATCAATGTCGCATGTAGTTGCTATAATAACTAGGCGCTTTCCGTTGTCGACCAGATGTACGTCGGCTTGGCGTTGCTTCAGCATTTCCTGAAGTGGACGGCTCTGATTGTTCTTGCGGTGGTTCTGTGGTTGTAGGAATGCTAGGCACTGCAGAGTCATCGCATAATACCTGAGCGGGAATGTGGGGCAATAACGCCTGATGTTGAAGAATTTCCTGGTTTTCATCTTGTCGATTTGCTGATTCGGAGTCATAGTCTAGGCTTGTTGACATGTTTGGTAATTGAACATTAGTGGATCGTAATTGGTTTATATGGCGTTTGAATATGAACCCGTTATCAAGACGAACGAGGTAATGAAGACGTGCAAATTTCTTAGTGATGGTACCAAGTTTCCATGAAGGCTTATTTACGGTGTAATATCTGGCTAAAACGCGATCTCCCTCACTAAGCTGTCTGACTGTTATATCAGGAACCGTATTTTTACAAAGTTTTGAAGGTCTTAGTGCATCAAGTCGTATTCTAATTTGCCTTCCAAGGTACTGTTCAGATGGCGATTTCCCATTTCGTAGTGGGGTCGCCCTGTATCGAAAAAGTATTTCTCTTACTTTTTTGGATATGGGTGATATGTCGTCTGACATAGCTGCCAGGCGTTTCTTCAGAGTCTGGACATTCCTTTCAGCCAATCCGTTTGTTGCTGGATGACCTGGGGCAATAAATTTTTGGAAAATACCAGAGTTGCGGCAAAACTGTACAAATTCGTCGCTTTTGAAGATGGTTGCGTTATCGGATACCATAACATCTGGATATCCATTTCTAGCGAATATGTTAGATAACATTTCAATTGTTGAAATAGATGTTGGTGCAGATAAGCACACGCCGACTTCTGCCCATTTCGATTTGGAATCGACGACTACCAGAAATTGATGTCCTTGATAGGGTCCTGCGTAATCAATGTGTATTCGCTGCCAATTATGTTGCGGTTCATACCAAGGATGTAAAATAGCTTTTGAAGGATTATTCTGGACAGACGCACAAGCAGCACACGAACGAACGTACTTCTCAATATCTTTATCTATCGAAGACCAAAACACGTACCTCCTAGCCAATTGCTTCATTTTGGTTATACCTATGTGAGTGTAATGAAGTTCGGTAAGTACAGCTTGTTGAAGTGAACTAGGAATCATGACCCTATTTCCTTTGAATATAATATCGGAATCAATGGTATAATCCGTATCGACCACGTGTGAGTTACGTAATTCTGCTATAATTTTTGACAGTTTTTCATCCCTTTCCGTAGCTTTTCGAATTGAATTATAATTTAATTTTAATGAAGTTATTTGTGACAAAGTGGAATCGCAAAGAGAGTGTACTTCTTCGTCCATAAAATTTATACAATTCATACCTGTATTTAAAGCGGCTCTTGACAAGCAGTCAGCATTAACATTTTCCTCGCTTTTTTTTGTGATAACCTCGTAGTTATAACCGGTCAGAAAAGCAGCGTACCTTTGGAGTCTGGATGATGTCATTTGCGGCAATTTTGAATTTTGGTGGAAAATGCGGGATAATGGCTGGTTGTCCGTAATGAGTTTGAAAAGTCGACCATATAAGTATTCATGAAAGTGTTGCACAGAATACACTATCGCTAACGCCTCCCGGTCAAGCTGTGAGTAATTCTGTTCAGCCGGGGTCAGCGACCTCGATGTAAAAGCAATTGGCCTTTCCTCACTTCCTACAATATGAGACAAAACACCAGCTATCCCTGTAGGACTAGCGTCACACGCAAGTTGAACCTTCAACTTCGGATTGAACGGCATTAGAACACGATCACTGGCAATTTCGTTTTTCAGCTCATTGAACAATTTTTGGCAGCTAAAATTCCATTTAAAAACTGAATTTTTATGTAATAACAGACGTAACGGCGTAGTTAGTGTGGACGCATTTGGTATAAACCTGGAGTAGTATGTCACCATGCCAAGAAATCGACGGACATCCTCCACACATTTTGGCTGTGGCATTTCAACAATGGCCTTTACTTTAGACTTTGATTTCCGAACTTTGTTGTACTCCACAGTGTGACCCAAAAATTCTATTTGTTTTTGATAGAACGTACATTTTGAAAGGTTCAAGTGAAGGTCATACTTTTTTAGTTGAGACAAACAAGATTTTAAATTAGCCTTGCACTCAGCTAAAGACTCACCATGTACCACAATGTCATCGAAATATGATTCAGTCTTTGGAATTTCACGCAATATTTGATCCACGATTCTATTAAATTCAGCAGGTGCAGTTTTAATACCGAAAGACAGGCGGTTCATACGAAATGTACCTCGATGAGTTGAAATTGTTTGAACTTCAGAGGAAAATTCATCAACGGGGACATGTAAGTATGCTTTGTACAGATCAAGGCGGCAGTAGTATCTCGAATCCTTGAGGCTATTAAAAATTTGATCTATTTTACGTATCGGGTAGTGTGCGTCTACTAATCTTTGATTCACACCTACCTTATAGTCGACACAAAGTCGCACCCCGCCGTCCGCCTTTGGAATGACTACCAATGGTGAACCCCAGTCACTATTGGCTACTTTGGTGATTATCCCCCCTTTTTCCAAATCGTCGAGCTCCTTCTCAACCCGTTCTGCCAACGCATATGGAATTTGACGCTCTTTGGTGTAACTAGGGTTGACATTTTCACGTAGCTGCAATGAGACCTTGTAGTTAGGGATACACCCAATTTTCTGCTCAAAAACAGTTGCAAATTCGGCCATTAAATTTTCGATTTGGTTCGAATGGGTAATTGAATTAGTTACATTCATGTTCGAATTAATTTGATCTAATTCACTAAGGTTAATACCTAAGCGTCGTATCCACGTTCTGCCTATTAGTGCCGTACATCCGTCTGGTACAACATAAATGTCATCAAAAATAGAAACATTGTTGAATTTGGCATGCACTCGTACTTTTCCATCTGCATTAAATGTGTTCTGGGTGTAGGATCGGAAAACTATATTTGTAGGGGTTATATCGTTAGATAACATTAATGATTTAAACAAGCAACGTGGCAAAAAAGAATACCCCGAACCAGAGTCTACTTCAAATTTGACAATTTTCCCTTCTATTGAAATGTTTGCATAATAGCGTTCCGAATTTGTTGTATAATCATTGCGATAAACATCAACAATTTTGTAAATTCCAAAATCAGAATGATCGCTCCGCACTTGATTTGTTGAAGTACCCCTTGTACTGGGTTTAGTTTTAGGTCCGGCATTAGGACTATCCGCCAAAAGAGAAGCAATGCAGACTTTTGCTACATGCCCTTGCTTTGCACACAAATTGCATTTTAATTTTGAATTCGAACGACATTCCTTTGCAAAATGGTCATTTTTACCACATCTTAAACATAAACCAGCAATACCCAATTGCTCGTAATTAACCTTCCGTTTATGTTGCGTTTGTTGAAATTTTAAACGATTAGACATTTTCCTTTTATTAAATATTTTATTTATAGTTGCACTCGATGAATTTGTAGCAGCATGTGACAATTCCTTCGAATCAACCTTCGCCGCCTCGAGCGTCAACGCCCTCGAAACAATTTCTTCGAATTTAGATGCCTCTGATTGAAGTAGCTGTTCCACGCAATCCGTTGTCATTAATGCCACGGATAAATTGTGCTCTTAAAAACACATCAGCTATAGAACTTTTGCACTTACACTCTGATAAAAATTCACAATCGCTAATATCAGTGCGAAGTACTGCCACAAAATCTGCCACTGACTGTCCTTCACCTTGATATTTTGACAAGAATCTGTGTTGTGCCACCAGCACGTTTCTTTTTGGGGCCAAATAGTTTTCTAGCAGATTTAACAAGTCATCGTACTGCAGCTCTGTTGCCATTTTTGGTGCCGCTAATGCTGTCACTCTATCAAAATGTTTAGCTCCAATCGAATTTAAGAGGAGCTTTGTACAATACTCCTTATTACCATCAACGCACTTCATGTTTACGTAATTTTTGAACCGCTGTATATAATTTCGGTACGTCTCCTTGGCCGGATCAAAAGCTTCGAAATTAGGAACCAACGCCGTGTTGATAATGTTGCTATTGCCCTGCACTGCGCTAGAAGAAGTACCAACAGACAATCTGGTTATTTGTTCCACTAAGTCCTGTTGCGCTTTTAAAAACATGGCGAATTGTTGGGCGTCCATTTTGTATAGTTGTAAGCTTGCACTTGCTTCAACAAATAAAAGAAACACAATATTAATTGCAGAAAGAAAAAATTAATAATTGAAACGAATTTTACGTCGTCGCCAAACTGTTGTATCTTAGATAATAAGAATGCACGCGTTGTATATTTTAATTCATGTATTTATTATAATACTTTAACAATAATTATTAATATTTATAATGACGTCCAACTGCTTTGATGGTATATCAAGAAGTAATAAAAAAGGTAAGTTATATGAACAAGTATTTACAGATGAATATGCAAAATGAATTATTATAATGATGCCATATTTACATAATGATGTTGATCATGGTGACGGTGCCATATCGACCATAAAATAATATATAGGATCTAAAGACATTAAAGTTTTTATTTTATTTTTTAATGATTTTTAAAGGAAAATGGGAGGGAAAAAACCTTTATATGATTTAATAAATTCAAATACTATCTGAAAATATTTATATGCTTATAGAAGGTTTATTAGAAATAATAGACCTCTATAAGCATATAATTTTCAATTTGGTGATTTCTTTTTAATTTTACGTTACTTCTCTACATTCTCTTATCAGTGGGTAAGAGGAATTTTCAATTTTGGCAAAATAATTGTTGTTAATCCTTGTAATGAAATCGATAATTTTTTAATAACCTGTTTCTTCATGAAGAAGATTTGTAGGATACCTCCAGGGCTTTTTATTTATCATTTTAAGACATTTGTTTTGTATAATTTGTAAGCGTTTTAGGTGGCAGTTGGCAGCGTCACTCCAAATAGGACACGCGTATGTTAATATTGGCCTTATAACACTTTTGAAAAGGAGATTTTTGTTTTTGGGGTTTAGAAATGACCTTCTATTTAGAAGTGGCCATAATGCTTTAAATGATTTTATAGCTTTTTGGCACGTAGCCATAATATGTTGTTTAAAAGTAAGCTTTTTGTCCAAGACAACTCCGAGATATTTGACATGATTAACTACATTTATGGTATTATTTCCAATATGAAGACGACGTCTTGGCAATCTTTTGGGAGATTTGTTGAACGGAAAAATAATTGCTTGGGTCCTGTTTGGATTAATTTTGATTTTCCATTTGTGAAAATATTTACTGCAATTTACAAGTCCCTTTTCCATTTTCTTCAGGAGTGCACTTGTAAGTTTGTTTGAAGAAATTAACGCAGTATCATCTGCGTAGTAAGCAATTTTCATATATTTCGGGACTTTGAAATCGGATGTATATATCGAGTAAAGCAATGGCGACAAGACTGATCCTTGAGGTAACCCTGTGGTAATGGTTTTTGGAGATGATGTTTCATTATTAATCGCAACTTTAAAGCTTCTGCCGTGAATGAAATCTGAAATAAGTTTGCATAAATATATTGGTACATTTGCATCAAGAAGTTTAAATACTAGGCCATTATGCCAAACGGTGTCAAACGCTTTTTCGATATCCAACAATATTAGACCCGTTGAACGTTTATTGTTTTTATTGCTTATTATTTGATTTTTAATTCTGTTTATTTGGTGAGTAGTGCTATGCCCTTTTTTAAATCCAAATTGTTCTTTAGCAACAATAGAATTGGTCGTTACAAATTCACTAAGACGAGAATGTAGTATTTTTTCAAATATTTTACCTAAGTTACTTAATAAACTAATAGGTCTATAGCTATTTGGGTTATTTTTTGGCTTATTAGGTTTGTTGACAGCTATAACCTTAGCATTTTTGAAATGTTTTGGGAAATAGTTGAGTTTGATGCAGCTGTTAAATAATATAACCAGTAATTTTAGAGCTTTGAGTGGTAGTTTCTTTAAGAGCAGGTTGGGAACATTGTCAAAACCAGGAGATTTTGAGGGTTTTATTAATGAGACAATATTCATTACTTCTTCTAGAGATGTATAAATTGCTGACTCAGAACTGGGATTTTCCTTCTTAAAATTATTTACTGTTGTATTTATTACTATATCCGCTTAGTGGTTGTAATTCGAAGTGAGGTTATTTGCTTTGACAAATGTATTTGCCAGGACTTCAGCCTTGTCCTTATCAGATGTTATCCTTGTATTTCCAACCTCAAGGTGAGAGATTTGATTTTTTCCTTTTCCTCGCAAGTTCCTGCTTATTCTCCAAAATGATTTATCACCTGGTTTTAAATTGGATAATAATTGACACCATTTCTTATTGCGTTCCGAATTAATACTTTTATCAATCATGTAACTTAGAAACTTAGTACAGTGATTATAAAAAGTTTGCTCGGCTATATTTGAAGATCGTTGGCTTTTTCTTTTAAAGCTTCTTCTTAGTTTAATATATTTCACAGTACTTTCTGGTAATGTGTAATTATTTTGTTGGGTTATTTTAGGTGTAGACGCATCCCTTGCTTCGAAGACTACATTTATAAATTTTTGTATTTCCTGATCAAATACTACCTTGGTATTGTATATATCCGAATTTAACGTAATTTTATTTTCTAAAAAATTCATATAAATGTTCCAGTTGGTTGCACTATAATCATAATAGTTGAGGTCAACCTGCGAGGCCACTAATCTTTTAAGTGTACACATAATGGGGCGATGGTCTGATGGTATTTCGTAATCCATTGTCTTTACGTCTATATTTAAAGCGGTATTGCTTAAAATAATATCGACTGTGGATGCTTCGCGATTGTGTTGATGGGGGAATAGGGTTGGACTATTAGGATAGTGTATAAAAAAATTGCTTGATTGCTGTAGATTGTTGAGTGCTATTCCTGCAGTATTATTTGAACGGCAATTCCAAGAGCAATGTTTGGCATTTAGGTCACCAAAAACTATGTATTCTTTGGTGGAAGGTGTTAGGTTCAAGATATCAGCACAGAAGTTATGGGTATATCTTGGTGAATATAACGAAGATACAACAATAGGTCTATTATTTATAATAACTTCAATTGATATGTTTTCGATTGATGAAGTGTTTGATATAAAGAGGTTTTTTTGAGCGACAGATTTATGAATTAACAGAGCTACTCCTCCTCCTCTAGCATCTATTCTGTCACTTCTATATAAATAATAATTTTTAAAAAAGGGTCTATGATTTTCTGAAAAAAATGTTTCATTCAAAGACGCTATTTTAATATTTTCTCTTTCAATTAGTATTTCAAATTGTTTTAATTTAGAAAAGTTTGAAATGCCATTAGCATTCAAGTGAAGCATTTTGAATTCGTTTAAATTATTAGTATAATCCATGGGCGTATTTTACCATTGACATTACAACTTTGATTTGTTGTACTTTTGAAGTGCACCTATGCAAATCATCCATAGCTGTAGTGAAAATATCAAAAAGCTCATCAATGCTAAATAAATCATTGTTTGTTTTCAGCTGATTAGCATATGTAGCTTTGCTGTTATTATTGATGTTATTGTTACAATTTGTGTTGTTGTTTCTTAAATTAGGGAAATCTCCCACATTAAATTGAAATGAGTTATTTTGTTGTTGTCTGCTTTTATTCGGACTTTTAGAAGTAACTCTTGTTCTAGTTTCCAAATAGAGAGAACGTAACGGACAGTTGATATCGTTTGCAGAGTGATCAGTTCTCTCTTTTCCTTGTTTTTTGCAATTGAAGCATGTAAAAACAGCTGGTCTTTTTTCATTTGTGTTAAACGGACACACACTTGCATGATGTTGTTCTGCACATATCATACATGCAGCACTTCGATGGCAATGTTCACCGCCATGGCCATACATCAAGCAGTTCCAGCATTGAGTTGGTTTGTTCTTGGATTTCGTTTTGTATTTTTTCCAAGAAATTATAATGTTAGAAATTGTTCGTACATTTTTTAAAGCAGTTGGATTAAAATTTTTACGAACAAATTGAACTTTATAAACTGCATTATTGTTTGAACTGAATTTGGTGACTATTTCAGTTACGGAAGAGGGGGATAGGTTGTAGTTTTTTAGCTCCTTGGAGATTTCCTCAGAGCTTATGCGGGGTAAACCGTGTAAAAAGGTGGTGTATAACCTATTTTCTTTGGAGCCATAAGAATGAAACTCCATCTTATTCTCTTTAAGTATTTGCTTGTAGCATTCGTACATTTTATTACTAGGAGCAAAGAGTTGGTTTGTTCCCGGATCTAGATTTGTATTTTTTCCAAGAAATTATAATATTGAAAATTGTCCTTACATTTTTTAAGGCAGTTGGATTAAAATTTTTACGAACAAATTGAACTTTGTAAACTGCATTGTTGTTCGAACTGAATTTGGTGACTATTTCAGCCACGGAAGAAGGGGATAGGTTGTAGTTTTTTAGCTCTTCGGTGATGTCCTCAGAGTTAATGCGGGGTAAACCATGTAAAAAGGTTGTGTATAACCTATTATCTTTGGAGCCATATGAATGAAACTCCATTTTGCTCTCTTTAAGAATTTGCTTGTAGCATTCGTACAATTCTTTACTTGGAGCAAAAATGTTGGTACCAATTGAAGTACGTTTGAAAATACAATCCAAGTAGTTTTCGTATTTCTGCAAATGAGAGGTTTGTGTTGTTTAATATCGTTAAGATTTGATGATGGAGTTACGTCCATATCATTGAGGCCAGCAAGCAGGCTAAATCTGTTGCTGGAAGTTGACGCGATGTTCGTGTTAACAAAACCCGGAGGAAGTTTTGGCATCTTGTTAGCAATGAGCTTTCTTTTAGATGAAGATTTGGCCCCTCGGGCCATCGCTAAATTTTTATTCCTGTTTTAAGCTGAATTGACTACCACGTGAGTTCAAATGAGATCAAGAATAGGCAATTGCAAAAACAAAAATATACACTTGTTTCAAATTGTTATTAAAACAATCTGAAAGTGAATTACAATTGAAATTATACTGAAGGAAGAGAACCCTGCCCACGCTTGGCAGCAACAACTCGGTACCAAGTGGAGCCGGTACAGCTTTAAGAACTATCATTAAAAAAGACATCTATAGATAAATTTGGAACCACAATAACAATACAAGAGAAGGATTAACTAAGTAAAAATGAAATAAAATTTATGTAAAAAATTAATTTTTTAACACTTAAAATAATTTAGAAATTTATCAATTAAAATTATAAATTTTTATCAATTTCTAGTCATTAATTTTTATCACTTAAAAATTTTTTACCAATCCAAATTATCAATTAAAATCATAAATTTTTATCACTTAAAAATTATGAATTTAATCAATTAAATAATAAATTTTTACCAATCCAAATTATAAATTAAATCAGGGAATTAGAGGAATAAATTGGCTTCTTGCCAGGGGAGGAAAATCAGTATATTTCATTAGAAATTTTAACGGGCTTGTTTCAAAATCTTAGTACTTCCAACACCACCCATGGCTACTTCTGCCCAGATTACAAAATTGATTCAGTCACAGACGGCTCCATTGAGAGACTCTATAGAACAGTTAACTCGACAATTATCCCAATTAACTAGTGTAAATACAGTAACAGAATATAGAACACAAACCATTCATGATAGTATTCGTTGCGATGAACCGTTAGATGTGATAAAATTTCGATGGGAAAAATTCCTACGTCAGTTGGCGAGAGGCCGCTAGTAACTCCGTGAAATTATATAAAAAAAAAGGCGAAGGAAATATTTTGCTGCATTAATTATCCTAAGAAAGAAGATAATCGAAAACACGATATCCTCACTAACCATGGAACAGTCCGACAAGTGGCCACTACATATAATCGAACAAGAGTTGAGCATTATGATTACTACAATGTGATAAATAGGATACTCACCGCACTTATTAATTAGACAATTATGACCCACGGTTCGGAATCAACGCTAACGAAAGAGCTGAATAAGAAAAATAGACAATATGTCTAGAGTGTTTATCACGGGATTAAACGCTCCACTAGCTAATATATTACTCACTGTCACCGAATGACTTACCGAATGCACTGGCAAAGGCCCAGGAGCTCGATTCTAATAATATTCGTGCAAGTTTCGCTTCCCAATTTAATAGAGCAATATACCATAACAATAACCATGGAAAGCATACGAATGCATTATGTTTTCCACGTAGCAACCAAGACAACCCACAGAATAATTATCGATAAGTACGTCGACTGGAACCTAGGTGTGAACGCAGATACAACAATAGGTCTATTATTTATAATAACTTCAATTGAGATGTTTTCGATTGGTGAGGTGTTTGATATAAAGAGGTTTTTATGTGCGACAGATTTATGAATTAACAGAGCTATGTAATGGTGCGGTGCTTGTTGGAATATTCCGCTTCCGTTTCCCTGAGCCTTAACAGGTCGCACGTGCTGGCATGGGGCCTAGCTCGCCGGATGGGTGGGATCTTGTTAAGTCCCAGGGAAACCGCACTACAGATATTTTCACGTGCGATTAGAAAAAAAACTGTCAAAAACTACGGCATCTAAGGGATGGACGGATATACTCATCCTGAGGTGGGGACTAGAAGGAGTGCCCCTATTGCCCTCCCTACCATGTTACCTGTTATTCCATCTTACTTGGAGGTAACCCACTTTAAATAGAAACATTTGTTTGGTTAGGTTTCTACATTGGGTTTATTAAATTTTTATTTATTTAACCTTCATGTTTAGTTTTCCAATACCGAGTGGGTTTTGTCATGTTCATTTAAATTGGATTTACAATTTTAATTTCAATTTATGGAAAAATTTTAATGCAAATCCGGTGGAATAATTTAAATTAATATTAGGTGGAACCGTCTTAAAATTTGTTTGATATGTTAATTGGGTTGGAAAAAAATTTAGGTATATTGTTGAATTTCAAAATAGATTTAAATCGCTTGCTTAATAATTTTCAATTATATATTCTTCCTTTATTTACATATTTTAACAAATTTGATATTTACATATGAGATCTTATCTTTACTGTTGTATCTTAGATAATAAGAATGCACGCGTTGTATATTTTAATTCATGTATTTATTATAATACTTTAACAATAATTATTAATATTTATAATGACGTCCAACTGCTTTGATGGTATATCAAGAAGTAATAAAAAAGGTAAGTTATATGAACAAGTATTTACAGATGAATATGCAAAATGAATTATTATAATGATGCCATATTTACATAATGATGTTGATCATGGTGACGGTGCCATATCGACCATAACAATTCTCCCTCACTTAAAACGAACTTAAAATCAATGTCGCATGTAGTTGCTATAATAACTAGGCGCTTTCCGTTGTCGACCAGATGTACGTCGGCTTGGCGTTGCTTCAGCATTTCCTGAAGTGGACGGCTCTGATTGTTCTTGCGGTGGTTCTGTGGTTGTAGGAATGCTAGGCACTGCAGAGTCATCGCATAATACCTGAGCGGGAATGTGGGGCAATAACGCCTGATGTTGAAGAATTTCCTGGTTTTCATCTTGTCGATTTGCTGATTCGGAGTCATAGTCTAGGCTTGTTGACATGTTTGGTAATTGAACATTAGTGGATCGTAATTGGTTTATATGGCGTTTGAATATGAACCCGTTATCAAGACGAACGAGGTAATGAAGACGTGCAAATTTCTTAGTGATGGTACCAAGTTTCCATGAAGGCTTATTTACGGTGTAATATCTGGCTAAAACGCGATCTCCCTCACTAAGCTGTCTGACTGTTATATCAGGAACCGTATTTTTACAAAGTTTTGAAGGTCTTAGTGCATCAAGTCGTATTCTAATTTGCCTTCCAAGGTACTGTTCAGATGGCGATTTCCCATTTCGTAGTGGGGTCGCCCTGTATCGAAAAAGTATTTCTCTTACTTTTTTGGATATGGGTGATATGTCGTCTGACATAGCTGCCAGGCGTTTCTTCAGAGTCTGGACATTCCTTTCAGCCAATCCGTTTGTTGCTGGATGACCTGGGGCAATAAATTTTTGGAAAATACCAGAGTTGCGGCAAAACTGTACAAATTCGTCGCTTTTGAAGATGGTTGCGTTATCGGATACCATAACATCTGGATATCCATTTCTAGCGAATATGTTAGATAACATTTCAATTGTTGAAATAGATGTTGGTGCAGATAAGCACACGCCGACTTCTGCCCATTTCGATTTGGAATCGACGACTACCAGAAATTGATGTCCTTGATAGGGTCCTGCGTAATCAATGTGTATTCGCTGCCAATTATGTTGCGGTTCATACCAAGGATGTAAAATAGCTTTTGAAGGATTATTCTGGACAGACGCACAAGCAGCACACGAACGAACGTACTTCTCAATATCTTTATCTATCGAAGACCAAAACACGTACCTCCTAGCCAATTGCTTCATTTTGGTTATACCTATGTGAGTGTAATGAAGTTCGGTAAGTACAGCTTGTTGAAGTGAACTAGGAATCATGACCCTATTTCCTTTGAATATAATATCGGAATCAATGGTATAATCCGTATCGACCACGTGTGAGTTACGTAATTCTGCTATAATTTTTGACAGTTTTTCATCCCTTTCCGTAGCTTTTCGAATTGAATTATAATTTAATTTTAATGAAGTTATTTGTGACAAAGTGGAATCGCAAAGAGAGTGTACTTCTTCGTCCATAAAATTTATACAATTCATACCTGTATTTAAAGCGGCTCTTGACAAGCAGTCAGCATTAACATTTTCCTCGCTTTTTTTTGTGATAACCTCGTAGTTATAACCGGTCAGAAAAGCAGCGTACCTTTGGAGTCTGGATGATGTCATTTGCGGCAATTTTGAATTTTGGTGGAAAATGCGGGATAATGGCTGGTTGTCCGTAATGAGTTTGAAAAGTCGACCATATAAGTATTCATGAAAGTGTTGCACAGAATACACTATCGCTAACGCCTCCCGGTCAAGCTGTGAGTAATTCTGTTCAGCCGGGGTCAGCGACCTCGATGTAAAAGCAATTGGCCTTTCCTCACTTCCTACAATATGAGACAAAACACCAGCTATCCCTGTAGGACTAGCGTCACACGCAAGTTGAACCTTCAACTTCGGATTGAACGGCATTAGAACACGATCACTGGCAATTTCGTTTTTCAGCTCATTGAACAATTTTTGGCAGCTAAAATTCCATTTAAAAACTGAATTTTTATGTAATAACAGACGTAACGGCGTAGTTAGTGTGGACGCATTTGGTATAAACCTGGAGTAGTATGTCACCATGCCAAGAAATCGACGGACATCCTCCACACATTTTGGCTGTGGCATTTCAACAATGGCCTTTACTTTAGACTTTGATTTCCGAACTTTGTTGTACTCCACAGTGTGACCCAAAAATTCTATTTGTTTTTGATAGAACGTACATTTTGAAAGGTTCAAGTGAAGGTCATACTTTTTTAGTTGAGACAAACAAGATTTTAAATTAGCCTTGCACTCAGCTAAAGACTCACCATGTACCACAATGTCATCGAAATATGATTCAGTCTTTGGAATTTCACGCAATATTTGATCCACGATTCTATTAAATTCAGCAGGTGCAGTTTTAATACCGAAAGACAGGCGGTTCATACGAAATGTACCTCGATGAGTTGAAATTGTTTGAACTTCAGAGGAAAATTCATCAACGGGGACATGTAAGTATGCTTTGTACAGATCAAGGCGGCAGTAGTATCTCGAATCCTTGAGGCTATTAAAAATTTGATCTATTTTACGTATCGGGTAGTGTGCGTCTACTAATCTTTGATTCACACCTACCTTATAGTCGACACAAAGTCGCACCCCGCCGTCCGCCTTTGGAATGACTACCAATGGTGAACCCCAGTCACTATTGGCTACTTTGGTGATTATCCCCCCTTTTTCCAAATCGTCGAGCTCCTTCTCAACCCGTTCTGCCAACGCATATGGAATTTGACGCTCTTTGGTGTAACTAGGGTTGACATTTTCACGTAGCTGCAATGAGACCTTGTAGTTAGGGATACACCCAATTTTCTGCTCAAAAACAGTTGCAAATTCGGCCATTAAATTTTCGATTTGGTTCGAATGGGTAATTGAATTAGTTACATTCATGTTCGAATTAATTTGATCTAATTCACTAAGGTTAATACCTAAGCGTCGTATCCACGTTCTGCCTATTAGTGCCGTACATCCGTCTGGTACAACATAAATGTCATCAAAAATAGAAACATTGTTGAATTTGGCATGCACTCGTACTTTTCCATCTGCATTAAATGTGTTCTGGGTGTAGGATCGGAAAACTATATTTGTAGGGGTTATATCGTTAGATAACATTAATGATTTAAACAAGCAACGTGGCAAAAAAGAATACCCCGAACCAGAGTCTACTTCAAATTTGACAATTTTCCCTTCTATTGAAATGTTTGCATAATAGCGTTCCGAATTTGTTGTATAATCATTGCGATAAACATCAACAATTTTGTAAATTCCAAAATCAGAATGATCGCTCCGCACTTGATTTGTTGAAGTACCCCTTGTACTGGGTTTAGTTTTAGGTCCGGCATTAGGACTATCCGCCAAAAGAGAAGCAATGCAGACTTTTGCTACATGCCCTTGCTTTGCACACAAATTGCATTTTAATTTTGAATTCGAACGACATTCCTTTGCAAAATGGTCATTTTTACCACATCTTAAACATAAACCAGCAATACCCAATTGCTCGTAATTAACCTTCCGTTTATGTTGCGTTTGTTGAAATTTTAAACGATTAGACATTTTCCTTTTATTAAATATTTTATTTATAGTTGCACTCGATGAATTTGTAGCAGCATGTGACAATTCCTTCGAATCAACCTTCGCCGCCTCGAGCGTCAACGCCCTCGAAACAATTTCTTCGAATTTAGATGCCTCTGATTGAAGTAGCTGTTCCACGCAATCCGTTGTCATTAATGCCACGGATAAATTGTGCTCTTAAAAACACATCAGCTATAGAACTTTTGCACATACACTCTGATAAAAATTCACAATCGCTAATATCAGTGCGAAGTACTGCCACAAAATCTGCCACTGACTGTCCTTCACCTTGATATTTTGACAAGAATCTGTGTTGTGCCACCAGCACGTTTCTTTTTGGGGCCAAATAGTTTTCTAGCAGATTTAACAAGTCATCGTACTGCAGCTCTGTTGCCATTTTTGGTGCCGCTAATGCTGTCACTCTATCAAAATGTTTAGCTCCAATCGAATTTAAGAGGAGCTTTGTACAATACTCCTTATTACCATCAACGCACTTCATGTTTACGTAATTTTCGGTACGTCTCCTTGGCCGGATCAAAAGCTTCGAAATTAGGAACCAACGCCGTGTTGATAATGTTGCTATTGCCCTGCACTGCGCTAGAAGAAGTACCAACAGACAATCTGGTTATTTGTTCCACTAAGTCCTGTTGCGCTTTTAAAAACATGGCGAATTGTTGGGCGTCCATTTTGTATAGTTGTAAGCTTGCACTTGCTTCAACAAATAAAAGAAACACAATATTAATTGCAGAAAGAAAAAATTAATAATTGAAACGAATTTTACGTCGTCGCCAAACTGTTGTATCTTAGATAATAAGAATGCACGCGTTGTATATTTTAATTCATGTATTTATTATAATACTTTAACAATAATTATTAATATTTATAATGACGTCCAACTGCTTTGATGGTATATCAAGAAGTAATAAAAAAGGTAAGTTATATGAACAAGTATTTACAGATGAATATGCAAAATGAATTATTATAATGATGCCATATTTACATAATGATGTTGATCATGGTGACGGTGCCATATCGACCATAAAATAATATATAGGATCTAAAGACATTAAAGTTTTTATTTTATTTTTTAATGATTTTTAAAGGAAAATGGGAGGGAAAAAACCTTTATATGATTTAATAAATTCAAATACTATCTGAAAATATTTATATGCTTATAGAAGGTTTATTAGAAATAATAGACCTCTATAAGCATATAATTTTCAATTTGGTGATTTCTTTTTAATTTTACGTTACTTCTCTACATTCTCTTATCAGTGGGTAAGAGGAATTTTCAATTTTGGCAAAATAATTGTTGTTAATCCTTGTAATGAAATCGATAATTTTTTAATAACCTGTTTCTTCATGAAGAAGATTTGTAGGATACCTCCAGGGCTTTTTATTTATCATTTTAAGACATTTGTTTTGTATAATTTGTAAGCGTTTTAGGTGGCAGTTGGCAGCGTCACTCCAAATAGGACACGCGTATGTTAATATTGGCCTTATAACACTTTTGAAAAGGAGATTTTTGTTTTTGGGGTTTAGAAATGACCTTCTATTTAGAAGTGGCCATAATGCTTTAAATGATTTTATAGCTTTTTGGCACGTAGCCATAATATGTTGTTTAAAAGTAAGCTTTTTGTCCAAGACAACTCCGAGATATTTGACATGATTAACTACATTTATGGTATTATTTCCAATATGAAGACGACGTCTTGGCAATCTTTTGGGAGATTTGTTGAACGGAAAAATAATTGCTTGGGTCTTGTTTGGATTAATTTTGATTTTCCATTTGTGAAAATATTTACTGCAATTTACAAGTCCCTTTTCCATTTTCTTCAGGAGTGCACTTGTAAGTTTGTTTGAAGAAATTAACGCAGTATCATCTGCGTAGTAAGCAATTTTCATATATTTCGGGACTTTGAAATCGGATGTATATATCGAGTAAAGCAATGGCGACAAGACTGATCCTTGAGGTAACCCTGTGGTAATGGTTTTTGGAGATGATGTTTCATTATTAATCGCAACTTTAAAGCTTCTGCCGTGAATGAAATCTGAAATAAGTTTGCATAAATATATTGGTACATTTGCATCAAGAAGTTTAAATACTAGGCCATTATGCCAAACGGTGTCAAACGCTTTTTCGATATCCAACAATATTAGACCCGTTGAACGTTTATTGTTTTTATTGCTTATTATTTGATTTTTAATTCTGTTTATTTGGTGAGTAGTGCTATGCCCTTTTTTAAATCCAAATTGTTCTTTAGCAACAATAGAATTGGTCGTTACAAATTCACTAAGACGAGAATGTAGTATTTTTTCAAATATTTTACCTAAGTTACTTAATAAACTAATAGGTCTATAGCTATTTGGGTTATTTTTTGGCTTATTAGGTTTGTTGACAGCTATAACCTTAGCATTTTTGAAATGTTTTGGGAAATAGTTGAGTTTGATGCAGCTGTTAAATAATATAACCAGTAATTTTAGAGCTTTGAGTGGTAGTTTCTTTAAGAGCAGGTTGGGAACATTGTCAAAACCAGGAGATTTTGAGGGTTTTATTAATGAGACAATATTCATTACTTCTTCTAGAGATGTATAAATTGCTGACTCAGAACTGGGATTTTCCTTCTTAAAATTATTTACTGTTGTATTTATTACTATATCCGCTTAGTGGTTGTAATTCGAAGTGAGGTTATTTGCTTTGACAAATGTATTTGCCAGGACTTCAGCCTTGTCCTTATCAGATGTTATCCTTGTATTTCCAACCTCAAGGTGAGAGATTTGATTTTTTCCTTTTCCTCGCAAGTTCCTGCTTATTCTCCAAAATGATTTATCACCTGGTTTTAAATTGGATAATAATTGACACCATTTCTTATTGCGTTCCGAATTAATACTTTTATCAATCATGTAACTTAGAAACTTAGTACAGTGATTATAAAAAGTTTGCTCGGCTATATTTGAAGATCGTTGGCTTTTTCTTTTAAAGCTTCTTCTTAGTTTAATATATTTCACAGTACTTTCTGGTAATGTGTAATTATTTTGTTGGGTTATTTTAGGTGTAGACGCATCCCTTGCTTCGAAGACTACATTTATAAATTTTTGTATTTCCTGATCAAATACTACCTTGGTATTGTATATATCCGAATTTAACGTAATTTTATTTTCTAAAAAATTCATATAAATGTTCCAGTTGGTTGCACTATAATCATAATAGTTGAGGTCAACCTGCGAGGCCACTAATCTTTTAAGTGTACACATAATGGGGCGATGGTCTGATGGTATTTCGTAATCCATTGTCTTTACGTCTATATTTAAAGCGGTATTGCTTAAAATAATATCGACTGTGGATGCTTCGCGATTGTGTTGATGGGGGAATAGGGTTGGACTATTAGGATAGTGTATAAAAAAATTGCTTGATTGCTGTAGATTGTTGAGTGCTATTCCTGCAGTATTATTTGAACGGCAATTCCAAGAGCAATGTTTGGCATTTAGGTCACCAAAAACTATGTATTCTTTGGTGGAAGGTGTTAGGTTCAAGATATCAGCACAGAAGTTATGGGTATATCTTGGTGAATATAACGAAGATACAACAATAGGTCTATTATTTATAATAACTTCAATTGATATGTTTTCGATTGATGAAGTGTTTGATATAAAGAGGTTTTTTTGAGCGACAGATTTATGAATTAACAGAGCTACTCCTCCTCCTCTAGCATCTATTCTGTCACTTCTATATAAATAATAATTTTTAAAAAAGGGTCTATGATTTTCTGAAAAAAATGTTTCATTCAAAGACGCTATTTTAATATTTTCTCTTTCAATTAGTATTTCAAATTGTTTTAATTTAGAAAAGTTTGAAATGCCATTAGCATTCAAGTGAAGCATTTTGAATTCGTTTAAATTATTAGTATAATCCATGGGCGTATTTTACCATTGACATTACAACTTTGATTTGTTGTACTTTTGAAGTGCACCTATGCAAATCATCCATAGCTGTAGTGAAAATATCAAAAAGCTCATCAATGCTAAATAAATCATTGTTTGTTTTCAGCTGATTAGCATATGTAGCTTTGCTGTTATTATTGATGTTATTGTTACAATTTGTGTTGTTGTTTCTTAAATTAGGGAAATCTCCCACATTAAATTGAAATGAGTTATTTTGTTGTTGTCTGCTTTTATTCGGACTTTTAGAAGTAACTCTTGTTCTAGTTTCCAAATAGAGAGAACGTAACGGACAGTTGATATCGTTTGCAGAGTGATCAGTTCTCTCTTTTCCTTGTTTTTTGCAATTGAAGCATGTAAAAACAGCTGGTCTTTTTTCATTTGTGTTAAACGGACACACACTTGCATGATGTTGTTCTGCATATATCATACATGCAGCACTTCGATGGCAATGTTCACCGCCATGGCCATACATCAAGCAGTTCCAGCATTGAGTTGGTTTGTTCTTGGATTTCGTTTTGTATTTTTTCCAAGAAATTATAATGTTAGAAATTGTTCGTACATTTTTTAAAGCAGTTGGATTAAAATTTTTACGAACAAATTGAACTTTATAAACTGCATTATTGTTTGAACTGAATTTGGTGACTATTTCAGTTACGGAAGAGGGGGATAGGTTGTAGTTTTTTAGCTCCTTGGAGATTTCCTCAGAGCTTATGCGGGGTAAACCGTGTAAAAAGGTGGTGTATAACCTATTTTCTTTGGAGCCATAAGAATGAAACTCCATCTTATTCTCTTTAAGTATTTGCTTGTAGCATTCGTACATTTTATTACTAGGAGCAAAAATTTTGGTACCAATTGAAGTACGTTTGAAAATGCAATCCTTACCAAGCAGCTTTTGTAATTCTGTAAATGAAGCGTTAGCTTCTACAACAATCGGTGGAGGTTTGTGTTCCTTAACATCGTTAATATTTGATACGGGAGTTACGTCCATATCATTGAGGCCAGCAAGCAGGCTAAATCTGTTGCTTGAAGTTGATGCCATGTTCGGGTTAACAAAACCCGGAGGAAGTTTTGTCATCTTCTTATTCACAAGCTTTCTTTTTGATGAAGACTTGGCCCCTCGGGCCATCGCAAAATTTTTATTCCTGTTTTAAGCTGGATTGTCTACCACGTGAGTTCAAATGAGATCAAGAATAGGCAATTGCAAAAACAAAAATATACACTTGCTTTTAATTTTAATAGTTGTACTCTAAGCGCTTTGATTTTTTACACAACCGTTCGTAAAGAGAGTTAGATTCAAACTGATCGCTTGCTTAATAAACTATAGGCTTTTTTTTTTTTTTGTTAATTTTGTTCTTCAATTATTTAAACACATTTTTCATTGGCTGTACCTTTTAAAATCAATTTAAATTCTGCCGTGTCACTACTTGTTCACTTCACTACCCAAACTACATATATTCCCCCTCCAACAAAATTGCGTCATTATTTTATATTGTCGTGCTCGCCAATTTTTTTCCGTTCAGCCAAAATGAATAAACCTGTTTTTAAAAAAAAAAATTCGCAACCAACTCATGTATGTTTCTATGTAGATCAGAGTTAACCAAAACTCTCAATAAATGAAATGCGTCTGTATTGGATAAGATAATATTGCCCAGCAAACACAAAAGTAAGCATTACAAATGTAATGAATTTTACTTTTAAAAGCAAAATGGAAATGAAGTTTAAAAAAAGTTAATAAAATTAAATACAAAATATGCCTCAGTTTTTACGAATTAGGCAATTTTTTTTCACACATATTTGATTGGTCGAGTTTAATTTACAATTGAAACTTAAAAAACTAAGTGTATTTAGGCATTATAAATTAAGTTTTCCAAATTTAAGATTTTGTAACAATTTCTTATTAACAAAATATATTTTAAATTTGAAGAACTTGATTTATTTCTCTGCTTGGAACAAATAAATTTTAAGTCGGAAAAAATTTGTTCGCAGCAATATGTAGAAGGAAAAAGGGATAACAATTTTAAAGCATTTCTTTTTAACTCTGGAAAATCGAAATCATTTAGATTTTTCCAGAATTCTATTCCCATTTTTTCGAAGAAATATAATTTCTGATTGTATATCGAACTCATATTGAGTAACATCACAGTTATAAGGGTTATTAAATAAATCCAACTGCAGTTGCATACTCTTAAAATCTGCAAACCTGTCTTCAAAACTGTTGAGCAGTGTATCAAAAATCTCAACTCGCATAGTTTTGATAGCATCGCACAACGATTCGCGCAATAGAGATGTTTTTTTAAAACTGGAAAAGTCATCTGACTTAATTTGGCAAAGTATAAGAAAAAGTTTTGTTTTAAAATTAAATAAAATTTTACAAATATCAGATATATTCTTACCTTTTCCTTGAAGCTCTAAGTTGAAATCATTAAGCAAAGAAGTTGTATCAGCTAGGAAAGCTAGATCTGATATGAATTGTGTATCTTTTAAAAAATTTTTTGTCGACTCATCGAGATTTTATTTTTCTAAAAACTCTAAGACTTCCTCTTTTAAATCATATAGCCGGTGTAGACAGTTGCCACGACTGAGCCAACGTACCTCAGTGAACATTTTAAGATCATTGAAAGCTGCGTTTTTAGATGTTAGAAATTTTACAAATTTTCGATGAGAGGGCATTGTGTCCTCCTCTTATTTTATTTATAATGCGCTCTGCGGTCTTCATAGTAGAGTCTTGAGTCTTGATGGATAATGCAGTGAGAGTTTTGCATTGCCATTCCACTTTTTTTTATATTACCTATCAAACCTGTGTTTTTTCCTACCATGACATTTGCCCCGTCTGTGCAGACACCGACAATTTTGTTTACATCAACAATAGAAAAAAGTTTATCGCTTACAACTTCCATCAAAAGCTTTCCATTACATGTCCATAAAAGGTTTCCAATGTCAACATTGATTCAAAAACATTAAAATGTTCATCAATGCATCTTACACAGACAACCAGTTGACAAAGATCCTTGATATCTGTACTTTCATCTAAGCAAAACGAAAGAAATTTACAATTTATAAATTTTTCTTTAATAGAAGACTCCACCGAATTTCCTATTTGGGCAATACGCCTAGCCACAGTTTGGGGTGAAAAGGGAATTGTCTTTATGAAATCTGTTCTATAATTTAACGTTTGAAAAGTTTTTTGTAAAATATTTTTTGCTAGCATTCCATCCATAAATGGTCTGCCTTGCTGAGCGATTTCCAAGCTTATTTTGCTTGAAATCTCCATTTTTAATTTTTTATTTTGCAAAATTTCCTCATTTTGCTCTTGCAGAACCCATTCTTCAATTTTTTGCATATAAAGGTTTTTTTGCTCAAGCAAAAACATTTATTTATTTTAATTTATTTATTTCTTTGTGAAAAAGGTCAAAATTTAATTGAAAATGTTTTCTTTGTTTTAAATGTTTGGTAACATAAAATGCATTGCATGTTACCAAAAGCATTTTTAATGACAAAAAAAAATTTCTGTGTTCCATTATACTATTTTGTTTGCTGGTTTATTTTGAAATTAAATCAAAGCTGAAAAAACAATAAAGCTAAAAAAAAAGCAGTAAGCATCCGCACATGTTCACTCGTTAACACTCAACGACTGAAATCAAACTGAAATAGAAGTGAACAAGCGTCGGTGTGAGTTTTTTTTATGGTTTTTGTAGCACAATTGTGTACAGAAAATTAATATTTGGATTACTCTGATGTAGATCATTGTGTAACCTCTCATTCAGCAATTCACATTGTCCACATAGATCAGTGAAGGCCGTACCAAACACGCTGGTGCTCGGCTTCGTATATGTATAAATAGGTACACAGAGAATATATGTTAAAAAAAACCAAAAATGTTGAGAAAATTTCGAAGACTTGATAAACTAAATTTCGCAAAGCAGTTGAATCTGATATAAATTAAACATTCTACATACGTCGCCTCCATTTCACAACATTATAGCTGTCTTTTATGCATTTTTTTTTTTAATTTTAAAAAATATCCAGTTACTGCAGGCTGGTAAGTTTTTTAGTTTTTGGTAACATACCACTTATTAACTTTTGAAATTTGTTATCTTTTTAAGTTTTGCTATTTTGTTTTTTTGGTTTTTAAAGAATTGAAGTACTTATTATTACTTATTTGATTTAATAAACTTCAGACTTATGGATAAAAGAGAATGTTCTTCACATTTTTTTTTACATTTCCAGAATGTAAGATTTAAAATTTTAAAACAACAAAATATATTTAAAATTTTACCATATTCTTCGTGAACTCAACTTTTTTTCCCTTTTAGTCATTCATAAACACATTCATACAAAATTCAATTCTCTTGATGGTCACCACTGACATAGATACTCAACTACTCATTCATTCATTTCATTCTCTAGGTTTTACCCACGCCCACGCATATTACTAAAGGTGTGTTTACACTATGTGTATTTTCCATATGTGAATTCAGTTTTACGATCCATACGTAATTCCGTGTGCGTGTCAAAATTGTCGTTTTACATACGATTCATAATTTTTGCGTTCAAACGTACATATGTATTTCCGTATGAAATAACCTCTAAATGTAAACAACAGCTGATTTAATTTGTGAATTTACAAAAATTTATTGTTAAAAATAAAGTTATATATTTTATATATTTTTTAATTGTTAATTAATATTAAACAATTTATTTTTCTGCCAATCTTAATCTTTATAATTTACTCTGTTTTTTCTTTTGCTACAAGCAGTGTTGTATTTTCATATGTTTGTCTTGCCAAAATAGAACCTGCTCTAATTGAAAAATTAACATATGTCTTGCAAAATGTGTTGTACATAAACAATGTTTGGAAGGGTTCACACTATGTGTACAAATTACACGTGCTAAAAAATAAGAAAAAGACGAGCAAAACACGTAGTGTGAACGCAGCTTAAGAGAGTACGTGAGTTTAACCAGACAATGAATTAGCACGTTAACACAATAGCTGGATGGTAGAAAAAAAAATACAAAGTGGTTTGACGAAAAATTGCAAAACACTTGCATAGGGATTACATACATGAATGAATTCATAGAGTTAAAAAAAAATTGAGAGACTGAGCAAAAAAAAATTCCCACCAAAACTCAACGTATTAAAATAGAATTTCGCAAGCAAAAAAATTGGTAAACAATATAAAAATTTCAAGTTCAGGTGATTTGGATTTCTTGAAAGGAGAAATCATCTGAAACGGTTATTTACGTGATTGCCTTTTGTAAATCTTTGGCATGATATACACCAAGGTCTTTTCCATTTAAATCAATCAACTTATAGTTGCAATATCCTATTTGCTTCACAATTTTGGCTTTCAAAAATTTAGGGGCAAGTTTAGAATTATATGCAGAAGCTTTATTGCTCTATTACGTCGATAAACAACTTCACCTTCCGAAAAACTAGTTCCTAGTTCTCAAATCATAAGTTCTTTTATTGACCTCATATGCCTTTGCTAAATTTTCTCGAACTTTCTGCCTAACAAAATGCAATGACGTCTTGGCAGTCTTTTGGGAGATTTGTTGAACGGAAAAATTACCTTCTATTTAGGAGTGGCCATAATGCTTTAAATGATTTTATAGCTTTTTGGCACGTAGCCATAATATGTTGTTTAAAAGTAAGCTTTTTGTCCAAGACAACTCCGAGATATTTGACACGATTAAGTACATTTATGGTATTATTTCCATATGAAGATGACGTCTTGGCAGTCTTTTGGGAGATTTGTTGAACGGAAAAATTATTGCTTGGGTCTTGTTTGGATTAATTTTGATTTTCCATTTGTGAAAATATTTACTGCAATTTACAAGTCCCTTTTCCATTTTCTTCAGAAGTGCACTTGTAAGTTTGTTTGAAGAAATTAACGCAGTATCATCTGCGTAGTAAGCAATTTTCATATATTTCGGGACTTTGAAATCTGATGTATATATTGAGTAAAGCAATGGCGACAAGACTGATCCTTGAGGTAACCCTGTGGTAATGGTTTTTGGAGATGATGTTTCATTATTAATCGCAACTTTAAAGCTTCTGCCGTGAATGAAATCTGAAATAAGTTTGCATAAATATTTTGGTATATTTTCATCAAGAAGTTTAAATACTAGGCCATTATGCCAAACGGTGTCAAACGCTTTTTCGATATCTAACAATATTAGACCCGTTGACCGTTTATTGTTTTTATTGGTGATTATTTGATTTTTAATCCTGTTTATTTGGTAAGTAGTGCTATGCCCTTTTTTAAATCCAAATTGTTCTTTAGCAACAATAGAATTGGTCGTTACAAATTCACTAAGACGAGAATGTAGTATTTTTCAAATATTTTACCTAAGTTACTTAATAGACTAATAGGTCTGTAGCTATTTGGGTTATTTTTTGGCTTACTAGGTTTGTTGATAGCTATAACCTTAGCGTTTTTGAAATGGTTTGGGAAATAGTTGAGTTTGATGCAGCTGTTAAATATTATAACCAGTAATTTTAGAGCTTTGAGTGGTAGTTTCTTTAAGAGCAGTTTGGGAACGTTGTCCAAACCAGGAATTTTGAGGGTTTTATTGATGAGACAATATTCATTACTTCTTCTAGAGATGTATTAATTATTGATTCAGAACAAGGATTTTCGTTCTTAAAATTATTTACTGTTGTATTTATTACTATATCCGCTTAGTGGTTGTAATTCAAAGTGAGGTTATTTGATTTGACAAATGTATTTGCTAGGACTTCAGCCTTGTCCTTATCAGATGTTATCCTTGTATTTCCAACATCAAAGTGAGAGATTTGATTTTTTCCTTTTCCTCGCAAGTTCCTGCTTATTCTCCAAAATGATTTATCACCTGGTTTTAAATTGGATAATAATTGACACCATTTCTTATTGCGTTCCGAATTAATACTTTTATCAATCATGTAACTTAGAAACTTAGTACAGTGATTATAAAAAGTTTGCTCGGCTATATTTGAAGATCGTTGGCTTTTTCTTTTAAAGCTTCTTCTTAGTTTAATATATTTCACAGTACTTTCTGGTAATGTGTAATTATTTTGTTGAGTTATTTTAGGTGTAGACGCATCCCTTGCTTCGAAAACTACATTTATAAATTTTTGTATTTCCTGATCAATTACTATCTTGGTATTGTATATATCCGAATTTAACGTGATTTTATTGTCTAAAAAATTCATATAAATGTTCCAGTTGGTTGCACTATAATCATAATAATTGAGGTCAACCTGCAAGGCCATTGATCTTTTAAGAGTACATATAATGAGGCGATGGTCTGATGGTATTTCGTAATCCATTGTTTTTACGTCTATATTTAAAGCGGAATTGCTTAAAATAATATCGACTGTGGATGCTTCGCGATTGTGTTGATGGGGGAATAGGGTTGGACTATTAGGATAGTGAATGAAATAATTGCTTGATTGCTGTAGGTTGTTGAGTGCGATTCCTGCAGTATTATTTGAACGGCAATTCCAAGAACAATGTTTGGCATTTAGGTCACCAAAAACTATATATTCTTTGCTGGAAGGTTTCAGGTTCAAGATATCAGCACAGAAGTTATGGGTATATCTTGGTGAATATAACGCAGATACAACAATAGGTCTATTATTTATAATAACTTCAATTGAGATGTTTTCGATTGATGAGGTGTTTGATATAAAGAGGTTTTTATGAGCGACAGATTTATGAATTAACAGAGCTACTCCTCCTCTGTCACTTCTATATAAATAATAATTTTTAAAATATGGTCTATGATTTTCTGAAAAAAATGTTTCAT